>CM055442.1:1229466-1360868 GCA_029228465.1 Salix viminalis
TTTTCTCAGAAAACACTAATTCTTGTAGATGATTTCATCCAAGTTGGAAACATGATTGACAAATTGCCAATTTTCTCTTCCTTTGTAGTCAACCGTTAAGATCAACAGAAAAAACATGCTCGAGCACACTAAGGAAATTGCTAGGGCTCCGTCCAATTCAGAACGAGGAGAATATTGCAGGTACGGATGTCATCCATAACTTGAGTGTAAACGGTAGCGTTCTGTTACATCTATCCATTAATGATCGATCGAGCTCCTTCTTATACTTCTTGTTGGTTTCTCCTTTTATTTTCCTCAAGTTCCATCCCCGCAAGACATGTCTTAAACAGTTGTTAGCGGTAATTGCAAGGATCAATCGCGACAGTGATGCTAATTCTCCTGCACGGACGGTAAGCGGCATGTTGATCGTTTTTTTTCTATTCCATTTTATCGTTTTTTTTCATTATTACTACTAGCAGTCTAGCAGTTATGGACTGGTATACACGAAGTGAAAAGCTAGTTTACTGAACCATCTCACCTGCGAGATTAAGCTTTGATAAGTGAGACCCTAGAATATGATTTATATTATGCTATGATGACTATGCCAAATCTTTGGCAGATTTGTACACCAATACCTGAAATTACAGACTGGGAGAGGGGGGATCTGTATTGGAAACAGGGATCGTTCGCATCAGTCTACAGAGGGTACTCTAATGCAGATAGATTGTTTTTTTGCTGCGAAAGGAGTCCCACTTGATGAACACGGACATATTTCGCCATCTCGAGAATGAGATTGCTATTCTGAAACCCCTTGGATCATGAAAAACATAGTTCAGTGTTATGGAACAGAAAAGGGGATGGAGATATGCTTTATATTTTTTCTAGAGCTTGTAAGTCAGGGCACCCTTGAACAAGCATATAAGAATTGCCCGTTTCGAGGAATCCCAAGTTTCTAATTATACTCGACAGATATTGCAAGGTCTGACGCATCTCCACAGTCATAAACGTGGTTCATGGAGATCTTAAATGTGCAAACATCTTTGGTTACTAGAATCAGGCAGAATAAAACTTGCTGATTTTGGTTTGTCGAAAAGCATGGAAGATCATAGCCAGTCTTTGGAGCTTGGCTTGAGAAGCTCATTTTGGATGGCTCCGGAAGTTGCTAATCCTAAACGAGGCGGGTATGGTTTTCCATCTGATATATGGAGCCTTGGATGCACTGTGACGGAATTGTCGACCAGAAAGTATCCACAGTATAATGGCAGGGATAACGTGAGCTTAGCCCTTGCAATTAGAAGAGGAAAAGGGCCTGTTGTTCCTGATTATCTCTCTGATACTTTGAAGGACTTCATCAATCAATGCCTGCAGCCCGATCCAAAGCAGCGTCCGACTGCTGCCGAGCTTCTAGCTCATCCTTTCGTGAATGGAACCATCTTGGACGCAGCCTGATCTTACAGAATTGCTGTTTGAGACAAGATGAACCAGCCTTCAACATTTCTTTTGTCAAATTCTATTTATTGTATTATGAACTTGGATTCTAAATTTTTGTGTTCAATCTTCTAGTTTTGAAGAATCTGTACTCTGTGCTGTTGAGCATTCCCAACTGTACTCAATGAGGTTGGTTGCTAGCCAACAAGGATATTTCATCCCCTGATCTTGTTTTTGAATCCTTTTCTTATGTTTATTCTCCTAGATGTACTAATCATCAGGTTGCTCCTGCTTCATCAAACAGTCTATAATCAGGAGCAAATCTGGGATGAGAATTGACCTCAGCGTATCCGTACTCCATCCTCTTCACTAACTCCGATGGAAATCATTTCTCGTACCATAGAAAAAGAAACATTAAGCACTACTACAATGGAAAGTACCCGTTTCAATTGGGAAGTGTTCGTTTCAGCAGCTGCTAGCAGATTACGTAAGCCCCAAGTTGGAACATCTTGTACTTGCAATCTTTCTTCAATATAAGGGTGTCCTGTTAGTACGGATGACACTGAACGAGATTAATTTTAAAAAATATTTTTGAAAAAACAATTAATTTTATTTTAAATTAAATATTTTTCATATTTTTAGATCATTTTTATATATTATATAAAAATAATTTTTAAAAAATAATAATAATATTTTAATACATTTTAAAAAAAAAAATCACGAAAATTACTTTAACAGTACTTTCAATCAGTCAAAAAATCTTAAAATCCTCCAATCTGGTTTCCTTCATGGTTAGTTCTGAGCTGAATTTGCTTTGGAATTATTAATTTTATAAAAAAAAATGTTTGTCCTAAACAATAGTTAATTTTTTTAAAAAAAATAATAGATATCTTTTTGGAATAGACTCATGTTCATTTCATTTTATTCATACAACAAAATTATTTTGAGATAAATCCAAGTTGACTCATCAACTATGACTTGTGAGAGCATTTGACACTGCATTTCAAAAATATTTTTAAAAAAATAAATAAATTTTTTTTATTTTTATTTTTATTTTTACTTTAAATTTAAAAAAATAGCATTTTTATATTATTTTGATGTGCTGATATCAAAACTAATTTTTAAAAAATAAAAAAATATTTTGATATATTTTTAAACAAAAAAACACTTTCAAAAACAATCTCAATCACACTTCTAAACAAGCATGAATCAACTCATGACCTTGGTTTGGAGATGAGTTTGACAAGTATGGTATAAGATGATTTAAACTTCGATTGAGCAGATAATTTCTAGTTATGAGTTGTTTTTATTTGGTTTCAATTTTTCTCTCGAAGAATTAATTTATCAGTTACACCCTAAGTAAGTTAATTTAATATAAGGAATTATGGAATAAGGACCCAATTGAGAAATCCAAAAATATTTGGGGTAAAATGTATACCACCCAAGTAGGAAGGGGTATATTTGAGGGTTGCCTAGAAAAAAGCCTTATTCAAAGAGAACTGACATGTCATTCATAATATCAACGACATGTTGTCCGATCTATTCATGTTTGTCTGGTGGCATCAAAACACTCGAGTTTCACGATCATCTCTCTCTAGACTCTGATCCATCTTATCCCTACTCACCAAACCCAAAAATACCTCTCTAAACTCTCAAAATTACCTGCCATACCCTTCCCAATTCCCAGGTCTCTCTGATCTTTGCTGCATCAAGTAAGCTGCAATCATTCTCTCTCTGGGTCTTCTTTAATTTTCTTTTCCTTATTGAATCATACAAAAAGTTTGTGGTTTTTTAATGCAAAGTATAGCTCACTGTTACTTTTTAATGCTATAGAATTGCCATCTTTGTTTTTTCGTTTTGTTATTGGGTTTTGGAATGAGAAGAGAAAGAATGAATTCTGTGGTTTCTCGATGATGTTTTAATGTATGGTCTGATTGGTTTCTGAGAAAAAAGAGGAAAGTGAAAGAGAGAAAACAAGAAGAAATGGAACAGTTGTTGTCAGTGTTTCTTGATGTTAGGTTTAGTGTTGAATGATGCTCTTGAAATAAAATTTGGGTTTTTTTTGGTGGGCAGTTTAGTTTACTGTTTACTTGGTTTTAAATGTTTTTGGTTTATTCTTGTCAAGTTTTGAGCTTAGTGTTTAAAGATGAATAAGGGATTTTAAATGGGTTTAAAGGTAATATTGAATAGTGTTATTGTGTGGCAGTGGATGTAGACGAGAGGGTTGATATGGCAGAGAGCTCTATTGGAAATGAATTGGTTGAGCATGGTGGTGAATTGGCTGAACATGAAGGTGATGATATGGTTGTAGAACCACATGAGGGCATGGTGTTTGATTCAGAAGATGCTGCTAAGATATTCTATGATGAATATGCTCGGCAGATAGGGTTTGTAATGCGCGTAATGTCTTGTCGTCGTTCTGAAAGAGATGGGAGGATTCTTGCCAGGCGACTTGGATGTAATAAGGAGGGTTATTGTGTAAGCATTCGAGGGAAATTCGGAAATGTTCGAAAGCCACGACCAAGCACTAGAGAAGGTTGTAAAGCGATGATTCATGTTAAGTTTGATAAGTCTGGAAAATGGGTGATAACAAAATTTGTAAAGGACCATAATCATCCACTTGTAGTAGCCCCCCGTGAAGCTCGTCAAACTTTGGTGAGTTTTCCTTGCTTTACCATCTCTATATGCCTTTGACATGTGATCCTGTAGCCTTATTTTCTCTGGTAATTAAATAAGCTTTTAAGGAAAATATTTAATTCCTTGAAGAAAACTTTCACTCTCTCTGTTCTTTATTTGGCTTTCATGATTGACAAAAATGAGTGTAAAGATTCAGTGCATCAAATGCTATTCTAGAAACCAGACTAACGAACTGGGATGTAGTTAATATGTCTTGGAAGGAAAATATATCATGCTTTGAGGTGGTGGAAGGATAATATTTGCATATCTGATGTGATCTGAGTATTGTTTTATATTTACTTTGTAGGATGAAAAAGACAAGAAAATTCAAGAGTTAACTGCTGAATTGAGAAATAAGAAGCGGTTATGTGCCACTTATCAAGAACAGCTAGCTGCATTTGTGAAAATTGTTGAAGATCACAGTGAGAAGCTATCCAAGAAAGTTAAAAATGTGGTAGAAAATCTAAAAGAATTTGAGTCTATTGAGCAGGAGCTTATGCCAGCATAGATAGTCTCAGCATTTGGTGTAAGAACCTAGGTATTACTTCTTCAACTCCGATAGTTCTGCAATCACTGTTGTTCTCTGTTTTGTCTCTTCATCGAAAGCAGAGTCTGACACAAGAATTAGAAATATAGTCATAGGATATTGTTCTATTTTCAAATTTGTAATCCATGTGAGTTCAGTGATTTTGTTTGGAGGGAGGGCTCTAGGTTGCAGGTTTATTATGTTCTAGTGCAAATGTCAATGGAGGTGCCACAATAAGTTATGGAAGTTTTTGAAGACAAAAATTTCCTTTTTATAGCAGTCTTGATCTGTATAGCAAACTAGCACTATGAAGAACTGGCAGGGTATGATTTAGTAGGCCCTAGCAAGTGATGCATTTTTATGATAGGACATGGATATTTTCAAATAGATGGGTGGGACCCTCTCTTCTTTTCTCATACTCTCCACAGATGAACTCATTGTTCACCATGGTATTGTAGCAATGCTGTAACCGTATAATAAGATGAATGCAAAAAGTTATTTTTATCAACTCAAGTTTCCTCTGCTCCTTGTTGAAACCAACTGTGATTTTCTGTATATAATATGGTTAGTCTTGAGAAAAATGCTAGGTAGCTGTGAACAATCTGCTCACCCGTCGATCAACTTACATGAAACATTGCAAAATTTTGATTGAGGGATAACTATGATTATGAATGCATCAATTATTTTTCCCTATCTAAATGTTGAAACTTGTGAATTGTTAAATGTGATGCCTGCTTGTGAATTTTTTTTTGCAGCCAAAGGATGTGTTGTTATATAGTAATTAGTGATTAAATTTTAAAATCATATTCCTTCTAATTAGCTGTAAGAATTGATCTAAGCAGTTTTTATAAAATTCTGTTCTTCATTTAGCTTCTCTTTTTCACCTGTGTTTATGTTTCTTCAACTGATTTTCCTATCTGTGGGATTTGATATGAAAAAAGTGTGGGATTTTGAGGGGTTGAGATATGGAATTCTAAGAATTATGGTTTTTCTTTTCTTAAAAGAAAAAATCAGAATGATTATCACGAATCTGACATCTCCCAAGTACAGTTTCAATAATTAAGAATAATAAAACCAAACATTAAGTATAATAATGTAACATTAAAAGTAATTTATAACCAGAAGAAAAACTCCTGATTTAATTACTTTCAAATGTATAAAAAGTTCAACTGAAGAATAAACCAACAAATAATAAGTTCAAACTACTATAATACTTTATGAAACTTGTCGGAGACTCTGAGAGTCTAGCCAAGAGAAGATCTGTCGAAGATTTATCTCTTCAACTAGGCACACAGCTGGAGAACATGAGGGTTGCGATTGTTTCCAGGAAATTCATTACTCCATCATCTTCAACTCCACCTCACCTTAGAAGCTACGAAATATCAGCCTTGGATCAGCTTATTCCACCAGTTTATGGAGGATTTACATGTTTTTACCCGGCTGACGGTAACATTCAAGGAGCCAAACATTCTGAAAGAAGAAAGAAGTTGGAGGAATCATTATCCAAAATCTTGACCCTCTACTATCCGGCGGCGGGGAGATATGTTGAAGAAAAGCTGCTGGTCGATTGCAACGACAAGGGGGTAGAATATTTGGAAGCTGATGTAAGTGGACGACTCTCTCAGATTTTAAATGGGGAGCTGCAACCTGAGGAGTTGAATCAGCTTCTCCCGTACCCTGTTGCATCACCCACAACTCCATTAGTAGCTGTGCAGATTAGCACTTTCGAGTGCGGTGGAATGGCTGTCGGCCTGCGCTTTTCACACAAGATATTTGATATAGCAGCATTAACCTCGTTTTTCAACGGGTGGGCAACAACATGCCGAGCTGGCATCGACGAAGTGCCCCGGCCGAGTTTCGCTCTGCCATCCCTCTTTCCGACGAGAGAGACAGCACAAATTCTGAACCCAACTCCGGTTAAAAACGGAGCAAGGCTCGTGACAAGAACATTCGTGTTCAGCAGATCTGCAGTAGACCAGCCTGCAAGTGATTGCCAGAACAGGAGATGATGATTTGGAAGGAGGGAAAGGCCAGCTTTCTCGAGTCCAAGTAGTGACAGCAATTATATGGAAGGCTCTGATCAAGGTGGCTAAACTCAAGCATGGTATTCCTGAGGCCATCTGCCTTAATCCATGGAGTGGAAATGAGAAAGAGATCAGCATTGCCAACACCACCAAATTGCTTCGGAAACATGCTGAGGCTTGCGATGGCGCGATTCGAGCCGGACGAGAGCAAAACGGGGCTGCGCGACCTGGTGATCACTGTAAGGAAACGCGATAAGAGACGCTGTCGTGGATTGCAGAGATGCAACGAGCTGCGACGAGTTGTTCGCGAGAGCAGCAGAGAGTTTCAGAGGATGGAATGAGGAGGCAGGAAAGGGTGAGATAGATTTGTATACGTTTTCTAGCTGGTGTGGTTTTCCGGTTTATGAGGTTGATTTCGGGTGGGGGAAGCCTGTTTGGGTGAGCAGCCCCCATAAACCGGTGCCGGTGGTGAATTTGCTGGACACCAAAGATGGCGGAGTTGCAGTTTGGATGACGGCTGAGGAGATGGACATGATCCTTTTTCAACGAGACCCTGAGATTGTTGACCTCACGACTACTTCTCAATTGAAGAACTATGTCTAAATTATGTCTACTCCTAATAAGTTTATTCTATACCGATATTAATAAAAAAGAATAATGTCTAAATTATATTACAAGAGAGTGTTTGGGAGAGCTGTTGCTGTAACTTTTCAAAGTGTTTTTCGTGCCGAAATATATCAAAATGATGTTTTTTTATTTTTTTTTAAAAAATTATTTTTGACATCAGGACATCAAAATGATCTAAAAACATCAAATCATATTCATTTAAAATGAAAAAAAAAAACAAAAGAAAAAATAAACTGCAAACCGGCGTTTGAAACGCCAGCCAAACAGGCAAAAATTTATTCCCATTTTCAACTCTTCACAAAATAAATAAATATAAATTATAAACTATAGTATTTCTATATCAGTGGTAAGAGTTTAGAATGGGAGGGTTTGCTCCTCTAGAGTGCACGTAAGCTGTTTGAACATCCATTTTAATAAAATAAATAAATAAATATAAACTCTAAAGTATAGTATTTCTTTCTGTGTTACTGCTTCTTCCTTTTCTTTTATACATTGTTTTAGTTTTTTAAAAATAAAAAATGATGTTATTTTGAATTTATCCGTCAACTATATTATTAAATCTGGTCCGTTTTGAGGTGTTAGAGTAATTAATTTATCTACAAAAATGAAGTCAGTTTTTAGGAAAATAAAAATTGAAACAAAACTAAGTCGATTTGTTGTGCAAGGATAATTAATTAATCAGCAAAAATATAAAGTCAGATTTCAGGGAAAATAAAAAATTGAGACAAAATTCATGGCATGTTTGTTAGCTTCATGGTGGTATTTCTCAGTCTATAATTCTTTTTTTCTTTTTTTCTTTTATGCAGCTAGATTCAAGCAAAATAACTAAATTGAATAAATGTTATAATCTCACCATGGGCCTTGGAGTCCATGCAATAGACTTAGGGCCCATTCTAATAGAGTCTATCTCACTATACTATATGACTGTTTGAGAGAATGGTTGAGATTACTTTTGAAAGTGTTTATCATTAAGAAATATATAAAAATAATATTTTTTATTTTTTAAAAAATATTTTTGACATAAACACATCGAAATAATCTAAAAACATTAATTTTTTTAATTTAAAATAAAAATTAAAAATTAAAAATTTTCTATTTTTCCCAAAAACATTTTCGGATCGCAATCCCAAACATCCCCTATTTTTCTAAAATTTTATATTGGTAACTCCATGATTTAGCTCTTGAGATGTGACATGTCGAGGAGTTTGTCAATAATATTATTAAAAAAAAAATGATCCCGAGAAATTTAATTTATTTTTTAACTCAATTCAATTTCTTTTGTACATTTCAGAAAATATGTTGTTCATCAGAATCAATGCTGCAATAAGGTTTCCTTAAGGACTTCTACTCTCGTATTCATTAATGATTTAGAACATCCAAATTGTTTGAGAGTTGCAAAAAATAAATAAACATATAAAGTTATTTAATGGTTTAAGTTTTAAGATCATCTTTATACGTTCTCATCTCCTACTTTTTAAACCTTTCAGCATTCGAATTCAGTTACTTAGTGATAATCTATTTTCTACAAGTTTAGAGTTCTTTTCAAATGATAAAAACTTAATTCATAAATAAATGTAAAACAACAATAAATTAAAACTTAATTCATGATAAATAAATAAAAATAACTGCAAAACACTTTTTTTTCATAAACATGATTAGATGTGATCACGAGTATATTGAAGGCGAGAGAAAACTAAGTTTAATCAAGTGATGTAAAATTAATTTAACCATCACAACCATATATATATATATATATATATATATAGCACAGAGGCAAGAGAATATATATTTGATAACAATACACTCATGGAGCTACATTCTTTCATCAGCAACATAATCTTTCTACATTCTTTCGTTAGAGATATCATCCAGGCAAAAGAATAGGTGCACACAACAATCTCACAGGGACATGAATAGCTCCAACGAAGTTTTATACCACAATATAATCTGCAAGACTGGCAAGCAATGCCCGAGTTATGGTCACCAATAACCTTTTGATGGATTACTTGAAAATTTACCTGACAAATCTAAATCCTAGATAGACAGTGCATGGATCTCCGCTCTCCATGAAAGAGCCTGTTCAGTGGGTGTGAATATTGGATTCGATCTCCAAAATTACATCAAGTATTTCAACCTGTGTACACAAGAACACTTGGATCAGAAAACTAGCGGTAGAACTTGCCGATATATATGATGCTTACATGATATCAATATGTTGTGTAAAATAAGGTACGATGCACAAATATGTAAGATCTGGAATGTATGAATTGCAGAGAGAGAGACCAGAAGACCAAAACCTATACTTGTTAGTCTCTAGGGAAGCTGAGATAACCAAAAAACAGAGTTTTGTTTTGAGTTACCACCCACAATTTACTCCGCCCCCTCGCTACCTTTCTTGTTTTTCATACAAACAAACACAATGGCTGAAACTATCAGGAACCACCATCAAAACAGACCCGGAGCCTGAATCACTCTCTTAAATATTAAACCATCATTCATAGTGTAAATTAATGATGAATAGAAAGGGCACCAACAGATTGTTATCATAAGATGGTGACTCGTGGATCAGATAGAAGCTCAATCAGCTTCATTACAGCAACCAGCTACCTAATAGACACTCAATCAGTAAGTTTGGCTTTCACATCTAGCTTCTTTAGATTCCTTTCACTTCTACACTGTTTTACTCTGGTACCAATCTCCAATAACCAAGACAGAGAAGTCCAGTAGCAAATGAATCTGCAAGAAATTAGATATTTCCTAGATAGTATAAAAATGCCCCAGTTCATACTTTTAAGCACCAAGTCAGAAGGCATATCAAGCCAATTAATCAATAAAATATTTCCCATCCATAAAATATATCTCCCTGGGGTCATGAAAAGTTCCAATAACTAAGCAGAGTGCAATCAAAGTAAACGATCTGGTCTTAGTGTATGCATCTTACTAAAAAGTAGTACATCTTACTTCTGTATATAAGTAACCTTTTACTTTTAATGGTATACTGTGTAGAACAATTTGAAAAAAAGTAAGAGTAAAGTCATCTTTTGATCTGACCAAAAAAGGCATACCTCGGTTTTCTTCGATTTTGTCTCCAGGTTCATCAATAACATTCACGCTGGCCAGCTCTTTTTTGTCTCTCCAAATTGCATGCACTTCATCAGTTCGGAACCTCTGGGTGAAAGTTGATTCCTCTAGTGGAGTTGTTTCACCATACGCAAAAGCAAGGAGACCAGTATATGCAATCATTGCTCCATTGTCAATGCAATACCTGTCATCAGTTGCATATAGCATTCCACCCCGCTCAGCACACATTATTCTCATCATCTCTTGCAAGCGTTCATTGCAACCCACACCACCAACAATAAGAATATCTTTCTTATCACAGTGTGCCATTGCCCGTTCTGTGATCTCCACAAGCATAGCAAACACAGTTTCCTACATAGTTTTAGAAGATAATGAGCCAATACATTAGGACAAGATGTATGTACTCAGGCAACTTGTGACATGGAGGAGAAGAATGATTCAGATTCTTCAACTCAAAAACATATTACTGACAGCTAGCATGGTTTACCTGAAGGGAATAGCACAAGTCTGCAGGAGTGCACTCGTTATTTTTAAGCTTCTCCTCTGTGGTGGCTTCAATAAAGCTCAATATTCCACTAAAAGAAACATCCATCCCTTTGACAACATAAGGAAGATCTATAAATTGCTCTCCTTTCTTAGCAAGCTGGTTACGAAAACATTATGTAAGTAACTACTGAAGCATTTACCAAAATAATTCAAGTACTGAGCGTGAAAATTAGCTCATTAGTATTCTGAGCTTTAGGTCCACTGGTATCAAAAGGCATTTTATAAACCCTTTTGAAGAGCTACTAAACTTGAGATATGAATTCTGCTAAAACAGGGAAGAAGGAAGAATAATAAGCCGATAAATAAAAATAAAATGACAGGTTTAATTGTTCGAAAGCTAAGGCCATGAAAGATGAATTCCAATAACCTCAATATCCTCTCGATGATGTTTTAATTGCTTCACATTGTGTGAGCACGAAAGCTACAAAGAGTGCAATATGACTATCATACTTGAATTCAAAAAAAATAACTACAAACATGGATTAGTCACCAGTTTTCCTATTATTTATGCAAAATTACAACCAAGGCTTCAAACTTGTATGTGTGCGATAGTATCTTCGTTTATTTAAATTGTAGATGAAAATTTTATTTTTGTACAAGAACGAGAATTATGACTTGACCAAAAAGAAGGACTTCAACAAAACATAAAACTTGTAATCAGGGTTATTTTTTTAATCAGGTTCAATGCACACAAGGATTAATCAGAATAGGAAGAAAACAAATAACGCCAAGTAAAACTTTAATGAAACCAAAAACAAAATGGAAGTAACAAACCTTCAAACCGAAATCTCGAAGAACTCACTAATATCAAAATACCTGCTCGATGTTATATCCTGGAGCTGGGTCATTAGACAGCTGCAAAACTCTGGCGAACCGATCCAAACAATTTCCCAACAGCAATGTCAATAGTCTCACCGAAAATCCGATACCGTCCTTCACTGTAAGCAATAACCTGAGTATTCCCACCACTAACATACAAAACAACAGGATCATCCGCCCCGGTAACAATCCTACCCATCTCAATATGAGCAACACAATGATTAACAGCAACAATTGGTTTCTTCCACAACTGTGAAAGAACTCTAATAACAACAGCAGACACTTGTAAAGGAGCTCCCATGCCAGGACCTTTAGTGTAACAAAGGCAATCAATTTCATCTGGGGTTATTTTTGCGGTCTCTAAAGCAGATTTAATAAGTGGTAAAGACATGCTGCAAATGATGTTGGGCTGTCTCTCTTGGCAAAAAACCTTGACCAGGTGGGGTTATATAAGTATGTCTTGGGTTTGATAAAATTGTCCCATCTAATGTAACAACCCCAACTCCTATCTTGTTTGCAGAACCTTCAAATCCCAGTGCTATCATTCTCTTCATTTTCTGAACAAAATACCCAAAGGGAACCTGTGAATTTCATAAAGAAGATCAAAACTGTAAGCTATGTTTTGCCTTAGCTTATAAGAAGATGTAAAGGGTTGTATCATGCACAATAAAGGATTCTCTCTGTTCGTGAGACGGGGGTGTAGAAATTGTTGAGAAGGGGATTACAAAGTTTGGAGCTTTACCTGTGGCGGCTGAGAACGAGAGGCTGGGAGTTGGGAGGTGAGGATAACGGTCAGTAACTGCAGGAAGACAAACAGTAGGGTTTTTCGTGGTTTGTTCCTGTTCTTTGTATTTCTTTTTAAAGCGTAAACTATACTTTAGCTCCTATAGATTCAGATATCTTCCACTTCAGTCCCTGTAGTGTGGTGGGATTTCCCAATATTAATTATAATTTCTCAAAACCTTCCAATATGATTTTTTTAAGGTTTTCGAGTGACATTATTATTTGTATATATGTATAAAGAGTTTGGAAGAAAAGGGATTAGAAGATAAATTGCTTTCTATTTGTATTTGGTAATGTGGTGTAGATATTTTTTAAAAGTATTTTTTGTTTACAAAATATATTAAATTGGTTTTTTTATATTTTATTTCTTATATAAGTAAATTAAAATTACTTAAAAAACCAATTTTATTTTCTTAAAACAAATATACTTTTAAAAGATATACAAAACAAAAACTAACACACTCTTAAACGAATTATAATAAACTAAATTCACATTTAAACCTTTTGAAACCTATAAAGATGGATATCATAAAATTGAAAACTATAGAATTTAATATTTAAATTTATTTTTATTTGATTAACTGCTCGAGTTTTTTCTTAAATCATTATGTTATATGGAACAATATCATGCACATGTTCTCGGTTTATTTCATTTGACATGGAATGGAATCTAATGGCTTAGGAATAAATTGAGCTTTTTATTTCATATAAAAACTCAAAGAAAATAAAGATAGGCTATGTTTGTCATTACATTTCAAAAGTATTTTTGAAAAAATTTAAAAAATATTTTTTTTTATTTTTTATCTTAAATTCATTTTTTTAATGTTTTTATATCATTTTCATGTACTAATATCAAAAATAAGTTTTTAAAAAAAATAAATTAATGTATTTATGAGCAACAATGAACATATTTCTTCTTTAATATTTTTTTCCAATTTGATCACTATTTTTTTTTCAAATTAATTCTTCGAAACCGTGTTGGCTTAGAACTTGGTTTAAACCATAACATGTTGATGTAAGAACAACAATAATGATTTATAATATAATTTCATTTTTTGCGAGTCCTGCAGTGTGGAACCCTAGTCAAGGACTCAACCTTGAAACAGAATTCTTAAACCATAAAGATAAATATAAACCCTCAATACAAAGGATTTAACGAGAATGATATTCAACAACAATAAATAGCAAAACCAAAAATCATCCATATGCTATATACAGAACACAAGACGACTCAAAATGGGCTTCCCCGAAAAATGGAAACAGTAATATTATTTTCAGCTAACCATGGCAACGCCTATGATCTTTATGAACTGGACTTGTATCTTTTGGCTAATCCTCTGACAAACATGGACCAGAAGAACTGTACAGCAACTCTCTATTTCTCCTGCTCGCCATGTGCTCCAAAAAGTGGAGCATAATTATAACATGTATCCAAATAAATGTCAACTGAACCAAACATTTTCACATGGTTTAATAAACTAACTAGACACCTAAAACTAAACGCTAGAACAATGTCAGCATCTGGTACCTAAGCCAAGAGGGAAGAATATGCTTTACAACCAGCAGAATTCTGTGTGCTCTGGAACAAATAATGCTGGAACTATGTCTGACTCTGCGGTTGTTTGTCTTCCATGTCCCTCACACTGTCCACTATATGTTGGATCTTCTTTGATAGACTCTCGTTTTGCTCCTCAATCTGCTCAAAAATCAATTCCAGGTGCCTTTTATAGGTCGCAGCTCTCTTTTTCTCTATGGCCAGCTGCTGTGATAATTCCCTAATCTTATCGTGTTCGTTCTGAAAAGGAAAATAAACCAGTAGAAGACCATTACAGGTACATCGAGTAGATTTTCAGCCTTTGAGATGTGTACAAGCACAGCTTATTATATATAGAAAGCAAAAATATAGGTCCATACGTTCTTGAGTTCCTAAACTGATATTAATTTAATGCTCAAGGACCTCACTATCAAATTTTTGGATCGCAGTAAATAACTTGATCAATTTCACTCTTTGAATTTATTACTTTATGATGTCAGAACTCAATCAGCTGATATTAACTTGATGATAGTGGTGCAAGAACTAACCGGATATTGATCATAAATGCAATCCCTTCGAGCTTTTCCGGGTGTCAAGGAATGAGTATGCTCCTTGACAAATTTTGTAACCACCCATTTTCCAGAACTTACTTTTCTCACCAAAATCATTGCCCTGCAACCAACCCTTGTTTCTGCCCTTTGTCTTACAATCTTTTCACGCTTGTCAGGCATTCTGAAGCCCTCTTTATTGCAAACAAGTGCTCGACCAATAGCCGATCCATCACGTCTTGATCGAGAAAGTTTGCTCACACGGATGACAAATCCTACGCGTGTGGCATAAGTATTGTAAAATGCATGCGCAGATGCTTCAGAATCAAACTCCTGTCCCAGGTACGGCTCATCTGCAGCAACCATTGGCATAGCTGGAACTGCATCTGGGATCATATCTATAGCCAAGGACTCTTTATCCATTTTATGATCTTCATACTCTTCAAATTCTCCTTCAACAGAATTTTCAGCTATTTTGTTTTCATCTCTAGCCCTTGCAATGTCCACAGCCACATTTCCAGCTATATCACCATTAGCATCATTATCAATGATGAAGTCCACTGCAAAAAGCAACATCAACTATTTCAATGACTTTCATTCCCACACGACATCTTATTAGCTAAAACATGCTATTAACAGCCATATCTTTGAATAGAGACATAAAGGTTGAGAGTCCAGTCTCTAAGCTATAATGTTCTTAAGGAACAAAATACTTAAAAACTCTAGCATTTCTTTCAAATCCAGGTAAACAAAAGGATTGCACAAATGACATAAAACAACAATACCTAAACAATCTTTCCACATAACAAAACCCACATGGCCTTCGTCGAGTATGTGTCAGCCTTAGTCATACCAATTGAGTAATGCATACATGCTGGGGCACCTTTCACAGCAGTAATGCATGCATTACCTGGTGTATATGCATTTTATTTTGCAAAGAGAGAGTTGGACCGGGTTGTCTAGTAGAACGTGCCAAAAAGGTTATGAAATAGTCATATCAGGAATCAATTTTGTTCATTAATGTCAATTTTTATAGCTTATTCTTGGCTAATTAAGTTAGAATTTTCCAAGTGTAGTTATATTTAATTGAAATTTGGTACTATAAATGGGCACCTCTAGCTCTTCAAAACTAAACAAACTTAGCTCCGACATTGTTATATTTAATTGCTTCACATTCATAACTCCGACATTGTTCTTTCCTAAACCATTATTATTGCTCATTTTAGTCATAGAGTTACAAGAAAACAAATGACTTGGAGAGGATGAACAACTGGGCCAATCTGTGAGCACAAGTGGGTTTTGAAAATTGTCTTGGCAAACCCCTGCAACCATTGCAAAATTTTAGGCTTTTTGCTTGTGAGTAATTGCTTGTCTCTCACAAATAGGATCTCTTTCATTCTACTATTTGCAAGAGGGACTCCAGCCAATATGTTCAAAGGTTGTGGTTGAAGATATTGTAAGACAAACAATATTGGAACTAATGAAACTAATTCATTTGTCAATAGAGGTAGGCATAAGGCATCAAAAGGTGTTCTGCATATATAATAACAACATTATCATGTAGTTCCTTATTTTCTCAAGCCATTTATATAGTCTACGGACTCATCACTATATCAGCAAACAGTAGTTTAAGGAAAGCAAGGGAGAAACAATATTGCACACTACGAAGAACTAAGAGATAAAAATAAAAGCAAGGATGACAAAACTCCTATAGAATTTGACTTAAACAAGCAAAAACCCACTTTATTACCTAAGAATAACCTACAAAAATAGTAGAAGTAGTGGCCAAAATTGATTCATTGTAAGATTGGTCCATACAGACTTTGACTCTTTACACCAACGAATCGGTTCCAGCTCTATTTGCAAAGAAAAACACATCTAGACCAATTTATTGCAACTATACATGCATTAAAATCACAAAGTTTCCATAATAGAGCATACACGTATTACCCATATTAATTAATCTTCCCAACAAGGTCAAACACTTTGCATAAATCAATTAGTGAAATTCTATAGCACAGCTAAGAATTCAATGTCAAACCTATACACTACTCAATAGACTCTAACAAAGTAGAGAGTTAGTTGGCTGCCGTGTTTGTAAATTGGTTAGTTTTCAACCTATAATGAGAAAGGCTTAAAGACGAGATTATTTGCAAGAAATTGATGTCTCTTTATTCTTCTTTTCAGCATCCTCACAGAACTTTGAATACATATGCAAATTGTTTCCTTATAAGCTAAAGCATAACTAGCCAATCAATTTTATCAATCAAAATGAAAAGGAAAAAAAATTTTGAAATTTTCCACATAAAAAAAGAAGGAACAGAACATTAAAACACACTAATGAACACTGAAAACCGAACAATCTTTAAAAGAAACAAAAAAAAATGCTACTCTCAAACTTTTCATTGCTTACTGGTGAACTTTTCTCACAACAAAAACAGTGTTCTCCCTTTTCCACTCATTTTCTCAGCAACCAATAAAATAAAATAAAAATGAAATAGCATCTAGTAGGTATTCCAATGATAAGAGCTTGGAACTAGGGGGTTTCTACTCTTTTGTGTTCTCAGGTTCGTGTTGTTCTCCCTTTTCCACTCATTTTCTCAGCAACCAAACAAACCTCGTATTCAAACATATTAAAGCCCTATACCCACAATTCTAATTGCCACTAATATCCATATGAACAAAAATAATTAGAAGAAGTACGGAGATGATAGAAATTAAAGAAAAATCTAAACTTTCAAATAAAGATTAAGACTTTATCACTTCCCACAACCCAAACAGAATCTTAATCGATAATATACACTCCAATCCCATTAAAAATCAGTTCTTAATTTATTACTCATAACCCATTTTGAAAAATTGATAAGAAAATTCTAGATTAAAATAAAATATATGAAAACTAAACTAATAAAAGATCAAAACTTTGATAAGAGTTTTTACTTACTTGAAAAAAATTGTGAAGATCGATTTAGGGCTAAAGATCCTGGAGGACAAACAGAGGGGAGACAGAAAGAGGAAAGTGCGAGTTCAGGCTAATAAGAATGGGGACGCGAGGTAAAGGTGACATGGCGTTTATTGATTGGACTAGGTAGAAAGAAGAAGTCAAAATTTCATATTTTTAAGGAGTGGTGAGTCAACAGGTGCTTATAGTTGAGTGCACTTTCTACACGTATGATCACAGCTTATCTAAACATCTCTTCGACTGGTCTCTTAAGTATTGAGTATAGTTAAAATCAGTACCAAACTAAAACATTTTAGTAATTTTGCCACCCGATTGTAACTCATCTGATGATCAAATTCTCAATTTCATTTTTTAATTGAATTTGAAGATTGTATTGTACATCCGTCATCATAGATTATGATTTTAATTTACCTTGTTGGATTGCAACCGATTGTTTTTTTATTTGAAACTATAATTAGAAATTGTTTTGATTTTGTGATAGTGGCTGGTTTTTATAGTTTTTTTTTCAGGAAATCAACTGAAATTATTTTTTTATTTTTTTTAATTTGTTTTTATATTAGTATATTAACATAATATAAAAATAATAATAAAATAATTTGAAGCAAAGAAAAAAACAAATTAAAAATATTTTTAAAACAGTAAAACCAAATAGGAATTATTATACCAAAAAAAACACTGAATTACAAATTAAAAAACATCTTTAGGCTTAATTTTTAAAAGTATAGTTTTTTTTAAAAAAAAACTCGTTCTTACAAAAAGCAACTATCTCATAAAATAAAAAATGAAATAGCATCTAGTAGGTATTCCAATGATAAGAGCTTGGAATCATGGGGGTTTCCACTCTTTGTGTTCTTAGGTTCGTGTTTTGTGATTGTTAAAATGATAGTTACTGTAAAGTTATATAATCGTTAATTTCAGAGTCCCATGAGATGAGTTGAGATGTGTGTAAACTGATCCAGATATCATATTAATTATAAAAAAAGAGGGATGAGCAAATTGATTGATTGGTTAATTATTTTGGAATACAAAAAAAAACAATTCGAATTTAATGGAGTTGAACAATTTAATTTCTATATTTATTGAACAATTTATATTAGAATCTCAAGAGAAAAAACCGGAGAATTAAGACTAAACTTGAGAGGGTAAGGATGAATGGACGATCCTTTTGGTTTCTTAATTTCTATATTGTTTTAAAGTGTGTCGTGACGTGATAATAGATGATTTATGATCTACACAATAAATCTTGAATTTGAGTTAAGATATGCATCATTTATAAGAAATTATCATTATGTTTTTGATGATACCACATCTATGATTTGACTTATTCAAACCCACTAATTATAAGTATTGATCATGGAAATTGATTTTCTAATTTTCTCCTTGATAAGAGAGAAAATTAGCTAATAAATTGCTAAGAGATTGTCCATGATCTATCTATAAATAATAATATACGTACTCTATTTACAGTTACTAATAAATATAGATTAAAAGGTTTCTCTCGGATAATTTTTTTTTTAATTTTTGAAACCCTAATTCACGATCAAAATGATTTTCTGACAACCGTTTTATTTTTATTTTTTTAATTTTTTAATGCCAACGTTGGTTCAGGAAACCCTAATTCACGATCAAATCATCATAAAATAAATCCAGTTTTTGGAAACAAGAGTGCTGTTCTTGAGTAACCAGGAAGTCTTTTGAGCTCTTAGAATGTTTGGTAATGTGTTTTAAAAAAAATAATTTTTATTTTATTTTTTATTTTAAATAAAAAAAATAGTATTTTGAAAAAAATAATTCCTCTCTATATATATATCACATCCGAGAAAGAATAATTCCTTTCCGAGTGCTTATAAATATATTTACGGTGACTCAGACAGCAGGAATCCCACGTCAATCTCTAAATATAATAATTTGTTTTTCTAATTTATATAATAATTTACATTACCAGGTTTCATATCCGATATGAATGATTATGATCAGATAATAATAGAAAATAGAAAAGATTCTTGGGTAGATAAAATAAAAATAAAGATAAAGATAAAGATAAAAAAGTTGAATAAAGTTGTCGACCCACCTTCGACAACGAAATGGGTTCTGTACAAGGTTTCTATTTATGTGGCTGTGATGTGTATTCTATTAAGGAATCATCTTATTTAAAAAGCTTAAATTTATAAGTGAGGTTTTATAATATAATTTATATTATTCTCTAACACATCTCCTCAAGTGAAAGCCTTTTGAGCTTGAAACTTGCACAAGCCCACATTATCTTATACTTTAATTTTTTTTATCAAATAAAATAGAAGTGGTGAGATTCGAACTCGTGACCGCTGAGTCAACAGAATATATTATTATTCTCTAACATGTACTTCAACATCCATCGTTTAAGAAACATGGCCAAATAATATATATTTTATGTCATTAACATTATTTTTTAAAATATTTTCTATATAAAAATATATTAAAATGATATTTTTTATTTTTCTAATTTTTTTTTAATATTATCACATAAAAATAATCAAAAAAAACATCCATTTTTTTTTAATTTAAAATAAAAATTATAAAACATATATATAAAATCTCTCTCTCATATTCCGGTTTTTTCTACGGATTGAGGGGGGGGTTGGCTGTCGCTTCGATCTGGGAATCTGTGTTGACAAGAGAGCCTCCAACGACAGCAGCTACAGGTCGTTGATTGTCGTTTGGCAAAAAAGCAAACAAATTATTGGTGGGTTTTCGAAACTGTAGAATCTAGTACAGGTCACGTGAGTTCCCAGAAGGGCACGTGAATTTTAACTTTGGATGTATTATTATGTGGAAATGCACTCGTAGTTAATCATATGAGCATGTTTGGTTTTATCATCTCTATGAAATAATAAATAAATAATATCCATAAATACCTCCACAGTTCATGTAAAAAATAACCAAATCTTGTTTTTTTTAATAGATTAATTATTATTTTGATATAAAGAAAAACATTGAATTTGTTTTGCCCAGAACAAACATGAAAATATAAATATTAAAAAAATATTATTTAATCAATTTCTAAATAATATTAGCTTAAACTAATATTAGCTTAACTATAACATTTAATGTTATTAACAACACAATCATCACTATCTATTCAGCATGACTATTTGAAAGTATGATTATAATTGTTTTTAAAAGTGTTTTTCATTCAGAAATACAAATAAAATAATATTATTTTTTTATTTTTTTTATATCAGCATATGAAAATTTACATAAAAACACCAAAAAAAAATTAATTTAAAGTAAAAAATAAAAAAAAAATTTCAATTTTTTTCTAAAACATTTTAGAAACACATTGTCAAACACCTCCACTATATTGTTTTTTTATTAAAATAATAGTAATTTATTATTATTATTATTATTATCACTATTATTATTATTATTATTTATAATCATTATTAATCATTATTAATATCATTACTATTATTACAAAACATAGTCCTCTTTCTCATTCCATTTCACTTGTTCAAAAACTATGAACGAGAAAAGATAATTTTATAAAAAATAAAATATTTTAGAAACACATTATCAAATACCTCTACTATATTGTTTTTTATTAAAATAATAGTAATTTATTATTATTATTATTATTATTATTATCACTAATAATTATTATTATAATAATCATTATTAATATTATCACAAAACATTGCCATCTTTCTCATTCCATTTCACTTGTTCAAAAACTATGAACGAGAGAAAAGACAATTTTATAAAAAAATAAAATAATTTTAATAAAAAAGCTACTTTTTAAATAAAAACAAACGTGCTCTAATCCTGTAAATCTAATCCTCTTTTCCTTGGCACACAGTTTCAGCAAACTGACAGCTGGACAGGTCATTCACTGACAGAGAGGCTTGTGGGTGTTGACAAGTCAACCTCCACTTTATTTTCTCAGTACTAGTTTTGTACACCAATTACGGCACAACTACATGAGTGTCCCACAGAAATGGTGGGTAAGGCCTTCCCTTCTAAGGCAAGTCAAGATAATATTTGAGTTTGTTTTTTTAATGTTTTTTTTATTCAAAAATTTATTACAATAATATTATTTTTTATTTAAAAACTTATTAGAATTATACTTTTTTTTATTTTTTTTTAAATTTAAAATATATAAAAACAAGCATCATAGATCTTCTGACCATGACCCTTGAAAAGGGCAGGTGGTGCTTAGCTGTAAAGGTTAAGTAGCCTACACGATGTTTCAAATCTAAATGTGCTCCTCATGATGACAATTTGCATGGCCCATGAGTCAAATTCTGCTACTTTTTCAATAATTTAGGGTTTTCCTTTAACATTGAATTTTGAGTTCATGTAAATGTAAAAGGCTTTTTCATATATAAAAAATAATTTTTTTAAAATAATATTATTTTAATATATTTTTAAATCAAAACAATACTTTTAAAATCAATTTTATTTTTGTGCATTTATGGTATTTTTTATCCCATGATCTCCTCCTATAATAATAATAATAATAATAATAATAATATGGGAGTAGATTTTGTTTCCACTTCAGCCAACATCCCAAATGCAAACTAATTTAATAAATAGATTCAAGAGAAATAAAAGAATTATAATTACAACTCCATGAATGAAAAGGAGTTCTATCTTAATCAAAATATAACGTTGCTCAGTTACTTCTGCTAGCATATCATACTCAATCTAAATCTAAATCTAAATCTGATATATATATATTCTGTTTAATTTTTATTTGGCTTAGTTTTTAATAACTTAGTTGATTGGTCTAAACTCAATTAAAAGCTTCGTTTTTTTTTCTATTTTAAAAATATTTTTGAAAAAAAATAAATTGTTTTATTAATTTTTTTGCTTTGAATAAAACAAGATCATTTTAAAAAAATATTTAATTTAATTTGATTTTACATCTACAAATCCACGCTATTTAAACTCTTCTGAGTTCTGAATCCATATTTTATTTATCAGATTCCAAAAAATAAAAAATAAAAAATCCACAATACCAACAAAAACAATTAAAAATCATAAATCATAATTATCGTCATGAACATTAATTACAAACATATCCACTTGATCTCTCTCTCCCTCTATAAATCAACCTCTCTTCCCTTCCCTGCCTTCTCTCTCTCTCATTCCCTCCTCTGCTTTCTCTCTCTCGAAAACACACAGCTCTCTTTCTCGCCCCTCTCGTTCTCTAGCAATGGCTTCCATTGGCGTGAGCGACAAGTCACTGATCGTCAGCTTCGGGGAGATGCTGATAGACTTTGTCCCGACGGTATCTGGCGTCTCCCTCGCTGAAGCTCCAGGGTTTGTCAAGGCACCGGGTGGTGCTCCGGCGAACGTGGCGATAGCGGTGACCAGGCTGGGAGGAAAGGCGGCGTTTGTTGGGAAACTTGGTGATGATGAGTTCGGCAACATGCTCGCCGGGATTTTGAAGGAAAACGGCGTGATCGCTACCGGGATAAGTTTTGACACAGGTGCTAGGACTGCTCTCGCGTTTGTTACACTACGCGCTGATGGAGAGCGTGAGTTTATGTTTTATAGAAATCCAAGTGCTGATATGTTACTAAGGCCAGAAGAGTTGAATCTCGAGTTAATCAGATCTGTAAGTGCTATTATTTTCTGTCCTAATTATTTACCGTGAATGATCCATGGTTAAAGATCTTATTTTTACAGTGATTTTTTCTTACTGCGGTTAGAATTGGGGTCTGAAATCATAAGGGAAAATATTATATATTAAGAAAATTTGCACAAAGTTACCAAATTTTATTTAGAATATTTACATGGATTGTGTGTAAAGTATAGCTAAAATCATATTTTTGTATACAGGCTAAGGTTTTCCACTATGGATCAATAAGTTTGATCGTGGAGCCATGCAGATCAGCACATTTACAGGCAATGAAGGTGGCGAAGGATGCAGGCGCGTTGCTTTCGTATGACCCAAATCTGAGGCTGCCATTGTGGCCATCAGAAGAGGAGGCGCGTGAGCAGATTATGAGCATCTGGGACCAGGCAGATGTGGTCAAAGTCAGTGACAACGAACTTGAGTTCCTCACTGGAAGTGACAAAATTGATGATGAAACTGCTATGTTACTTTGGCGTCCTAACTTTAAGTTGCTCTTGGTCACCCTTGGTGAAAAGGGTTGCAATTATTACACCAAGGTGAGTAATTTTTCAGTTCAGTCTTTCAGTGTTCGGTTCTTACTATGTTATGATCTTTGCTGTAAGCAATGTTGTCTGTTACATTGTCACTCAACCGGAGTTCTCGCCGGAAGAGGGGTAGGCGATGAATTTCATGACTGTCTATGACGCTACTTGTTAGTGGGGTGGTGGATCTCATGCTTTTTCTCCTATACAAGACCATATATTTTAGTAAGCTTGCTTTAATTAGGGGCACAAACATGATTTATTTAACAAGTAGTGCGCTTTAATCTTGTCCATTTAGGCAAGTTGTCATTATCCTAGTAAAATCCTCAACCACTCAAATGGATATAGCTGCCTTGTTTATTGTCAATGGTGGTTGGTGCTTGGCCTGCCCCACTCTGCATGTTGAAAGGGAGCTTTTGGTTTGCGTTTATTTATATCCTAAGCATGGTGGAGTGCGGTGGCCATTATGGTCCCCATTAAAGTCTAATTGTTAACCTAATTAGATTACTTGCTAAGGGGATGAACCAATTGTAAAGATCATAAAAAAGCTTTATGTGGGGTGCTTTGGATGAAATATCCTAATTTGATTTTGTTTGATAACAGGAAACAATTACTGGAAATATGGACTCTTTTGTACACAATTTATAGGGCAAATGCTTGAAATAAGTATTTACAGGGCTTTCAAAATTGCTATGTGATCTCTGCACCAAGCTAGTTGCTGTGTTATTATTGATAAACCAAAAGTCGGGCTATGTCTTTCGTAGTGTCACAGAACCAAATACGTGTATATAGTATTTTACTGGTATGCTGTGTATTCTTTGATCACCAACACAAAATTTGTGTTCTCATCTCCCAACAATTGAACACACTGGTGAGCAATAGTGCTTGTCTTCTTTCGTAGGACTCGGACTTTTTGCCGTAAATAGCTGTCAGATGTAAACTCGAATGTTAAGCGAATGAAAAAGTATCCTATTTAACCATAAATAGTATTTCACTGGCATGCTGTGTATCCTCTGATCACCAACACAAAAGTTGTGTTCTCATCTCCCAACAATTGAAGACGCCGGTGAGAAATAGTGCTTGTCTTGTTTCGTAGGAGACTCGGGACTTCTTGCCATAACTAGTTGTCAGATGTAAACTCGAATGTTAAGTGAATGAAAAGTATCCTATTTAACTATAAATGGACTTGATTTTCTAAATATTCTCCAACTGTGTTGTTTTTGCAAAACAGAATTTCCATGGATCGGTCGAGGCTTTCCATGTCGATACTGTCGATACCACAGGTGCCGGTGATTCATTTGTTGGTGCACTCCTTTGCAAGATTGTTGATGACCAATCTGTGCTTGAGGTAAATTCTATAAACCCATTTAGATTGGTAATAAAAAAAACAGTTCTTGTATTACTGTCTGTAACATTTGCTGGGCATCTTGATCTTTCAGGATGAGCCGAGGTTGAGAGAGATACTTAGATTTGCAAATGCTTGCGGAGCCATTACAACCACCAAAAAGGGAGCAATCCCTGCTCTTCCGACGTCGGCCGATGCCCTCGAACTGGTTAACAATGGAAAATAAACTTCTTCTTTTTTAATTCTCAGTTCGATCGAAGAGCTGGTGCAATCTCAAATTTTCGCTGTTTTCTCTCGAGTGTAATGATGGAAGAGACTTGTGATTGAAGGTCTTGCCAAATAAATTTTTTATTTTGGAGAAATTGAGTATGGGCATCAAGCAGCAGCAGTCATCATAGTGTTAGCCCTCTCCAAATTTTTTTTTTGTTTAAAGCTAAAATTTCTGCCAGACAAAGAAGTTCGGTCTGCCAAAAAGTTGTCTTGACTAACCTTTTTGCTTGAACGTCATGTGGGATAATATGTTGAGGTGGAACCCTAACTTGTCAGATAAGGCACCATACAAACAGAGTTATAAACACTAGTTAAATTGGTTGGATTACATTGCGGGATGAGTAAATAATTTTTATAATTATTGAGATTAAAACAATTAATAGCTATAAACATAGTTGTTAATTTCATTTTAGTTGAAGCGGCTAAAATATTTTGTACCAGTTAAAAAAACAAGATAAAATAGGATGGTTTTTACCTCACTTAAATTTCCAGTCTGTTTCTGAAATTTCACCCAAATTTTCAGCTAAAACATCCCGGTTTTTACCCGTTTCAACCAAATAGTATTTTTTTAAATAATAAATAAATTTACAGATATCAATTATATCTTTTAATCTGATTTGTTTTGAAATTGAGATGAAATTTTATGAGAAATCTCTGATATATTTATATATATTATGTTAAAATTTTAAAGCAATCAAAAGAATATAATAACCTTGCAAGATTAATAATGACATTTTTATAATATTATGACATGTTAATAATTTTATTCTGAAAAATTATTTTATTATCTTTTTTTGGATTTAAATTGTATAATTTTAAATAATTTTATTTTTAGATTTAAAATATTTTTTTTAAAATTAATATATTTAATTATATATATAGAAAAAATAATACAAACTCGAAAAAAGCACGCCAAAATACTCTGAAATCAAAATATCTCGTTTCAATTGAAAAAACAAGACACCAACTTAATCAGAATTGATAAGCGTGGTTATAAAACCTGGTCCAGACTCTAGTGAGTAAACGACCTTGAACACACAGAATCATCGTTTTTGAAGAATATGTTTTCTTTTTTTTTAATCAAGTATCAGGTATTCTCCAATGACATTTTGCATACCGACACAACAAAATAGTTATATTTGACCAAAGAAACTAGCCCTCCACTTCCTTCTGCAGGCTAGATTGAAGAGATGAAGTTTGACGGGTTATTGCTACAAGACGATTGCCTGTGGATAGCATTCACTCACCTCCATCTTCAAAGACCTCCAAGTTGGCTTGCATTTTGCCGACTTCGTCTGCATTTGGGCAAGAAATTCCACAGCCCATGGTTCATTGCTGCCTCCCATGCTCAGTTCATATGGCACCGAGAAGCTGTCACAACATTTTCAAACAAGCATGCTGGTGTTCAGAAATTAGGATAGCAAAAAAACAGTAGTATCTAAATGACTGCAGATAAGATCTCCAGTGTTTAGCCTGTCACACCTGCCCCAACTGGATCCCTTGAACAGGATAAATCAAGCAGGGATGGAGTGATTTGTGTAAATAAGGATCAAAAATCGAGTCTAATTCAGATTGCCAGCAGCTTTAAGGAACCCCAACTAGATTACAAATTCATAACAGGATAACCCTCCTTATGTTTTTTTCACCAGCAAAATCATTTGTGTACCTCTGTTTTTCTCTCTTTTTTCCTATCTGTGCAAGGCCACAGAAACCCAGTTGCAACCTTATCACCTCCACCACCACCACCACCACCGCAACCGCCTTTTCATATTTTTAAAAGTCTTTTTGTTCTTTTAACACAAATGATCATGGTCTCTGTTACAAATTTACAAATTTCTAGTCAAACTTAACACATCTTCGCCACCTACTGGCTGATATTTTGCAATAGAATATGGAACAGTGTATTACCTCATCAGTTCTTCTGGCTGAGATCCTTTTTTGGGTGAAGCATTCCTGCACGAACCATGATTTGACAGTACTTAATAAAATTTTAGCATCAACTGACACTATCTACTACTCCTAGCAACATCTTTGATATGAAACTATCTCATGCTGTTCATCAACTATAAACATGCATTTTGCTTGGTCAGACTCCAAAGCACGATATAAATGACCTGGCTATCTTTCTGTTAACAAAGATTATTCAGATAGTATTCACGCAAAAAAAAAATTATCCTTCTGTTAACAAAGTTAACTCCATGTGAAGTATTGCGATTATATGAAATTTCCACTTGAACAAAACTACTTTCTTAGATGCCAACAAAGCGATGGAATTTTTAATGAAGAATTAGGGAAGTGAATTAAAGCTGACTTCAACAGAGGAGAATCGGGAAAAACAAACCTGCTGACTAGAATTTGGAAGATACGAAGATATTTAGTGGAAAGATTATATATGGCATCTTCAATGTGCTGCTTGCTGAACAAGTACACTACTGGATAACCAAGGAGCCATCTGAAGCACATTAGATGAACAGTTTTATTGCACTATAACAGGATTGTATTAGCACTTGCAGCACTGAACAAATCAGTTTTTCGGTTTTACAGCATCAAATACAAAGCTATCAAACACATAGCATACATATTTATACAGCTGATATCGGCTGAGACTATAGAAGAATATGGTCTAGCAGATATATATCAGTAATGATGAATTCAACATATTTTTAAGTCCAGATACAATCAAAACATTTCTTTAAATAGGAAATTACCCATTTAAAGTTGGCACGGTGATCTCAGTGTTTTGCATGCAGCAACTAAGATCAATGAACTCAGATGATTGAGAAGTGGCAGGCTTATTGTCGGAGAATTCAGCGTTAGCCACACTATCTAGCATCTGATGTGACACGAGGTCGTTGCAATTTCCATTCAAGGGAAAAAACGAAGAGAACAAATTTTGAACTCTTATAAGTTCTGTAACTAAAGTACTTTCCTCCGCTTGTGTTACCATCTTTAAAATGAAAATAAGAAAACACAAACAGAAATGAGCCTTAACCACAGAAGGATTCACGGTAGAATTTGCGTGCTAAGCAGAAAATGATTAAATGCTCTATTACTTAATAAAAAGAATAAAGAAGGCGGCAACCTTGGGAGGATCCTCTTCAAGATTGACGAAGAACAATTCAAATTCCAAATTCAAGCTTGACTTAACATACTCAGCAAGCCCTCTTACATGTATCAAATATATCATATCTTCTATCAACATCACTCTAAGATTCTCAAAAATAGCCGACTCCTGCCAAATTTTAAAACAAAGAACAAAGTAATGGCATTCAGGGAACAGAACAGAAATTCAAGGGCACAACACTAACAAGTTAAGAGTCACAGTTTATCTAACACCAACTTGATCAAACTTCAAAGATTTTCACAAAACTAATATTACGCCCTAATCATGAGTGGAACAAAATTTATCATCAAATCAGCAAAAGCTTATGTCTTCGAGCATTAATATTGTCTTAAAGTGACATTTTTTAGGACTAAATGGGACATACATAATACCTGCTGGCAAAATTTAACAAGAGCACAAAGATGGTCTTGTAATTCAGGCAACTTTCCACCATAGTCAACCATTATAACTGGCCTCATTTCTGTCAGCAAAGCTACAATATCTGCCAAAGATAATCCCCCCCAAAAAAAAACCACAGAAATGAAAATCAAGTCCAGATTTTGAAGTAAACCCAGAAATCTATATATCATAAAGAGATGAGAGGGACCTATTTGAAGACGATTTTTGGCTGGAAATTTGAGGCGCCATTTGATGTGTGAGAGAGCAGAATCCAACACTTTTATTGCTTCCTCCATTTTTTTTCCTGCCCGGATACAAGGGGGAGAACAAGATCTCTTTCTGCACAAAAATCTAACAAGGTGACAGGTACCACATAAAGACTCGTCGTTTATTTGCCTGCTTTAGGCTTCTGTGTTCTTTTCATAGTTAGGCTGCCCAAGTTTGCAGGTTTGCCAATTGATCTCAATCAATTCCAAAATGATTTTTTAAAATGAAATGATATATAATTTTTTTAAAAATACATCAAAACAATATTATTTTTAAATAAAAATTCAAGAAAACTAAATACTCGAAATTGATTATGTTTAGATCAACTTCTGGATCTATTCAAAATAAAAATAAAAAGGGCTTAGGCTAGGTTTATAGTCTACAGATTACTAGGTTGACCACAAGTTGAGTTTATTGATGATTAGATATTTTAATGTTATTTATATTATTTTTTTAAAATATATAAGATATTTAAATACTGATAATATATTTTCTTTAACAAAAACAAAAACAAAAATCAAAATCTGTGAGTATTGATTTGATATAATCTAGATGACTTCTAAAAAATAATTTTAAAATAATAATATACTGAATTGATTTGAGTCAATTTAAATTAATATGTCAAATCAATTACTCGTGTTACGAGACTATAATAATTCTAAAACAAATAAAAATAAATTTTAAAGCCTACTTTCTAATCAACCTATATTAAAGGATAAAATTGAAGAAAAAAAAACAATTAAAAAAGGACAAAGAAAATAACTCGAGTTAACATGTTAAACTCACAACTTGATTTATACTATCGAGATAATTTCATAGAAACCAACTTGAAATAAACTTTAATTAATCCTCTAAGCTTATGATCGGGGATCATTAGACCAAAATAATCTCGTAAAGCTAGTTAAATAAAAATTAAATTTAATATTAAAAAATAGTGATCGAAAAAAAAGAAGAAAGAGAGGTACACGAAAACCCTCTCCTCTTAGTTAATTAATTAGATTAACCTGCCATAGCCAAGATGCAGAACAAGCTTCATTCTGAAAAACAGGAAGGTCCATAATTAGACAGGCTTCAATGATTCTTCGTAGAGGATGTTCTGCAATCAAAATACTTGAATTTGTTTTTGTTCAAATGTTGAAATATTTCGGACACCAACTCCAAATCATTTCTCAATCAGATTTAGACAGACTTTCATATCCACAATAATCCAAACATAGGAGGAGATTACTCCAAATCATCTCTTATTTCCAAGGTTAGTAATTACGTTTTAGTTGATATTTTTCAATTGAAACGAAATATTTCAGTTTTAAAACGTTATGAAATGTCATTTCAGGATTTTATATATATATATATATATTAATTCAAAATAAAATTTAGTTCAAATTCAAAAATAAAATTATTTAGAATTGTACAATTTAATTTTTTTTTAAAATAAAATAATTTTTCTAAACAAAATTATAAACATGTATAATATTATAAGAATATCATCATCAATCTCATAAGGTCATTATATTCTTTGATTACTCTAAAATTTTAACATAATATATATATAAATATATCAAGAGACTTCTTGTAAAATTTCATATCAATCTAGCAGTTGAATTAAGAGATATGATTGATATTGTAAAATTATTAATTATTTAAAAAAAACACTATTTGGCCGAAACATGACTGACAGAACAAAATTGGAACGTTTCGGCCAATATTTGGCCGAAAAATCCGGAATGGACCGGAATTTAAACCGAGGTAAAAACGACATCGTTTTGTCTCATTTTTTTAACTAGTACGAAATGTTTCAGCCATTTCAGCCGAAACAGAACGAAACTGACAACCCTGCTTATTTCACACATAATGCTGATAACTTGGAATCTGATCAGTCACATTTCCCTCAGAACATGAGAGACAGTCCATGCAATGCACAACCACTGGCTTCTCAGTTGGCCAGAATCATTGAGTGATTTATCATGAGCTGTATCCATTAAGTTTTTTCATCAATCAATTAGCAGTTTGGTATGAACATGTTAAAGCAGTCATCTTATAACTCATCGATAGGCATCCACGACTCATAGCAGATATCATGGTGGAAATTCTCGCAGACAGATTGTGATTCAGTGATAAATGGATGTACAATTGGTTTAATCACTACATATATAGCAAATAGAATATTAACCATCATGCTGGATAAAAGCAGCAAACTTGAGATTTAAATTGTTCTATGCTACCTACAAAGTTTTGGAGCTATAAAATAAAAAAAAATGGCAGGGGAGGAGAAAGCAAGATCAATGATTTGAGGTAGCAAGTATAATAAATGAGAAGATTGAAGGGAGAAAGAAAATCAAATCAGATGATTTTACATTAAAATTCAGCTGATCCAGGGACCCGAGGGAAAGGTATTGCATCTCTTATATTTTCTATTCCTGTAGCAAATTGAACGAGCCTCTCAAAACCCAGTCCAAAACCTGCATGAGGAACTGACCATATCGAAACAAAAGTGATCAGAACAATGAATGTTCAGCAGATTTTCAGCTGCTTGGAGGATATTGAAGCAATCGAATAAAAATGGACAGATTCCTGAAAACTCTGCATTGTATGCACTCTTTGTATTTCTGAATTCTATGTAGGATAAAAACTGACATCAAATTGTTTCAAGTACTTCATTGAAGTTTCCAAGAACTTAGAGAACTTCGAAATAGAAATGAAATGATCATAACCAATATCTTCAAATGACAAGTTAGAAATTAGACCATTAGCTTCAATGCATAAACCTCAGCAACTCAGAGAAATTGTGAGCTTCAAAAATCGAAATTTCTCACCTGAACCATAACGGCGCAAATCAAGATACCACCAGAAGCTCTGCTTGTTCAGCTTTAACTCATCTAGACGGTCTTCTAGATATTCCAGCCGTTCTTCTCTTTGGCTTCCACCGGTAAGCTCACCAACCTGACAAATAAACAAATTCTTACACGATACATTCCACTAAGATAACCATTGTTAAACACCTTGTCCCCTGAACTTCCTGTTTTTTTCTAAACTTATGCCCACATAATTCATTTTAACCTCCCTAACAAGGGCTCAAGTTGAAGTAAATCATATTAGCCTCTTGCTCCATTTAATCCACTCCATTGTGAAGAGGTCATCAAATGCTTTAGAGTATGACAACCAATAGTTTCATGACAGTCAAAAGCACAAGTTAAAATGGAATCAGGAAAGGGATACTTACCCGAGGAACCAGCAGATCCATGGCAGCAACAGTCTTACCATCATCATTTTGCCGCATATAAAATGCTTTGATGTCCTGAGAGTTTTAGATTGAAGAGCCACAGGACATTAACATTAATTCCAAGGACAATATACACTCCACGATATGGTTTTTTACTTCCATTAAAAACAGAAAGAACATGAACCAGGTGGCAGGCTCATGCATACCTTTGGATAATCTCTGATGATGACAGGGCACCCACCAAATACCTCTTCAGTTATATATCGCTCATGCTCGCTTTGCAAATCACATCCCCATTCCAACTGGAAGTCAAAGATTCATTATTAAGCAGTAAATACTCTGTATAATTTTCATTTATTATTTAAGGAACGGTAAATTGGCTTAAAGAGATTACTAAAGCAGTTCCAACCATAGATAGATCTAATTCAATGCTTCATAGTGAAAGTTTAAGATAGTTAAGCTGCAACTTCAACTGGCTTAAAATGCAGGTATTCATGTTTTAATCAATACAAAAGACTATGATGCCTATCCTCTGACTCAACATAGTCAATTAATGAGTCATTTTGCCAAATCAGACAGCAATTCATTACTGTAATAAATCAAGGCTGCAATAAGTGATCTTGTCATCACTCAGATGAGACAGAAACTGATAATAGTGATGACTCTTATTAGAAACCAAGAGCAAGACAAACTTCAAAGGCATAATCAACATATATGAATTTCAGGTTTATGATACTACAAGCATGATATAACTATTTCTGGCATGTAATCAGGAAATATAAAAGAAATTTTACAGAGAAATACAGTTTCTGATCTAATCTAAGCAACATTTAGCTGTACCAGCAGGCTAATACACAACAGCATCGCCAAGAAATAGTCACCAGAAAAGCCTAAATATCAGGATAAGTATGTAGTACCGGGAATTCAAACTTCTTTTTTGCTTTCAGAAGAAGTTCAATTGCATCAGTGTATGTCAACTGAACAAAGTCTTTCTCAGCCACATCCTGTATAAAGCAAAGAAAATTGTGTAAGAAAAATATGAAAATTACATCTAGAGCCAAAACAGCACAAGAACTGTGTTGAAACAACTAGAAAGTACGAAGCACAAGATAGAAAGTTTGGAGAAAGATAAGTTACAGTACAGAGCTCATACACTCAATCGATCAATGATTCCCTTCTCAATCCAAGTATTGAAAAATTCCATGTCTTCCTTGCAGTTTTCAAGGACATGTCTCACCTTCCACATAAAGTTTAGTCAATCAATTACAGGATGGGAAGGATATGTAAGTTTGTGTGCGCGAGTGCAGGTGCAACCTTGCCTTTAGCTGTATAGTGTTAAATGAACAATAGAGAAGATGTGAAAAGTAACATACTACATACTGGAGATAGGCAGTGGCGCAGGCCATGTCATCATTCAAATCAGCAAATGCAAGTTCTGGTTCAATCATCTTAATTAAAGAAACAGAAAAATTATATAATGCATTATCTACAAAAACAAAACTTGTCTCCTAAAAATACACAGAGAAAACAAAACAAAGTACACTTACCCAAAATTCAGCCAAGTGCCTAGAAGTGTTAGAATTTTCAGCTCGAAATGTGGGACCAAATGTATACACCTAAAGAGGAGCAAAATAGTACCATAAGAAAAGGTTCAGATACTTTTTAATTACTATCTGACATTAAAATAATGAGTAATGAATAAGTGGAAATATTACATCTGAAAGAGCAGTAGCATATGTTTCAGCATTGAGCTGGCCAGAGACTGTCAGAAAAGCTGGTTTGCCGAAAAAGTCCTAAGAAATGAATGGAGGCAAAGAAAAAAATATCAGAGGAGCTCAATAACTGATAACTGTACATTATCAGCTTGTTTTCCATGTTTCCAAATTAATGTAGAGAGAAGCTCAGTTTAGCATATATTTACTAGATGCCAGCCCTAACAAGCTTCTTCATCACAATGCTGATCTAACATAAAGGTTTGCCAGGGGACATGCAAGAATAAAATTTTCAGATAGCTAAAAGATGCACTTTGTTCCTTAAGAAACCTGTCTGCGATTAGCTTTGATTTTTGTGTCAGGACAGATAAGGGAAAGGAGGGAGGGACATACTATACTAAAGTCTACTTTTGAGCATACTAGCAAGAAAAAACCATGTTCAACTCACTTGTGACCAATCAATTAACCCATCCTTTGTTTTTGGAATCCCATCCACAGGAGAATTGGCAGCTTCTTGAGAACCTGGAATCTGTCATTAAAATTATTTTTCATTTCAGAAGCTCAATGAAATTGCTACAATACAAGCACAACAGCATTTTATAAAACTATTCAAACCCATGTAAACCAAATTACAACTAATAACAGACATCTTGGTGTACCTTTCGGTATCTTAATAATAACAATTCTACTAGAAAATAAAATATGTGAATGTTAAGATATTAACCATCAAAAGAAATAAACAACTTAAGTGATGCATACCAAAGTAGTCACACAGAACTGTTCACCAGCCCCTTCACAATCTGAAGCTGTAATAATAGGACTTGAGACCCAAACAAACCCATTTTCTTGAAAAAACTTGTGAGTGGCATACGCCAAAGCATTCCTCACCCTTGCAACCTAAAATCAATTAGCATCATTTACAGAGATGACAAAGAAATCAAGAATAATAAGATCCATTGGAAAACAGAAGTATAAACATGCTTGCCATATTAAGTGGGTAATTTCATACATGATTGGTAAGGCACTATAACCAAACAAAATATGGAAGTAGAAACAAGAACTAGAACCATACCGCACCAAATGTATTTGTTCGAGGACGAAGGTGAGCCTTAGTTCTCAAAAATTCTCTGCTGACCCTTTTCTTTTGAATTGGATAGGAAGGATCACTCTTGCCAACCTATAACTAGAAAGGAGGTATCAAGTGAAAACTAGCATGTAGATTGACACTCAAATACCAGTAGAGATCACATGTGAAACAAAAAGAACCATATCCCAATATACAAAGACAAGTTTTTTCAATTGCTTATCATCCATAATATCACCGGGCATAGAATAGTTATGAAAACAATCGTTCATTCTTCTGCTTCTTTATAATGAATGGTTTTATGCAACAGATTTACTGCAATTGATTTGAGTCAATTAAGAGAAAAACGTGTGAAAAATCTTAAAAACTTCTATTTGCTTTTGTGCACTCTTTTTAGATTCCTGTTTCTTCCGGCCATCTTTTAACTTGCATCATCTGATAGTCCTGTCATTATAAACTCAAAAGGATTAAATTTTACTGGCTGTAGCTTTCCTGTAATCTGGGGGTGGAGGGTATTAGAATTAGCAGTAGCCCTTTCAAAAGCATGAGGGAAGAAACTTAATTAATCGGTAAAAATTTCAGCAGCAATCCCTTACCACTTAGTAAATGCAAGTAATCGAATTATGAATTGACGAGTTCATGTGAAAACCAGCTCCCTATCTACAAGGAATGCCTAAGATTACCATACCGCTACAATTTTGATGACCTTCAGTTCCACCTTTTGTTTTGACCCTTGGCTCTTCACCACAGTTCCTTGCACCCATATTGATGCGCCAGTTGTTACCAAGCCAGTTTCTACCTATTAATAAGCTCCAAAGCTTTAATATTTGTAAAGTGGCGGCCATACAGGCCACGTATAAGGTGAAAACATTATTGTATAAACATACCACGAGAGCTTTCTGAAATTTCTATTGAAAAACAGAAAATTGATGCGCTTAACATTTGAGAAACTAAATTTTCTTATAATAAGTGTAGGAAAAAGAACTTGAAACAGAAGTGACCTTGTTACTAGTTGTTTACACAATGGATAATTCTGAATAATATCCCTAAGCTATTTCTGTCAACCAAACTTTGGAGGAGAAGTTTAGATGTTGAGCAAATTAAAAATCTAAAAAGGAGACAAATACAAATTACTGTCTACGAAGATACCTGATCATAACCTTCAGCCTCCAAGTCCATTACACATTGCATGTTTGACAGGCATGAACCATCATTAACCTGTTTGTGTTTAATAGCAGATATCCAATCAGCTAATCGCATAAGTAAAATTTAAAAACAACATTACCATGGAAAATCATACGAGTAACCACCATTTTTACCTCAATAAAAGTAACACTACTTTGAACTCGAAGTGTACGAACCCAACCCATCACAACAATGGTCTCCCCTACACGATCCAGCCCTTCATCTGGACCACCCTTCACATCAGCAATCTTCAATTTCCTCCTAAATTCTCCAACTCTATTCCAGATTTCACCCTTCTCCTTGTCCAAAAACTCTACTTTTGCACTGTCACTAGATTGTAGAGCTCCAGAAATCACACTGCAGAAGAACCTCCGACAAGGCAAGCCCGAAAGTTGCAACAGATGGTGGAACTTTGGAGGTATGGCATGAGGGTTTTGTTATTGTTTTGAGGAGACCAGGCAGATTACTTGGGTTTGATTTGGGGTAGAAGGATAGCAACCGGAGAGTTGACCCCAGGGGTTAACCGGAGTGAAGTAGCTGGTCCTAGCACAGAAATAGCCATTCGGGTCTTATTTTTTTCTTATCAAGTGAACAGAATCGTATCAGTCACTAAAGTATTTCAAATAAACTGGGTAAGGTATTATTCCATGAAATCCCCTGCAATATCAAGCAGAAATGGTATATTCATCAAAATAATAATAAAATAAAAACCTTAAACAAAAGGGTTATTTTTTGGTTCATACAGATTGATGAAAATGGAATAGAAACTCCTTCCATTCTTTTGTTTAACATTCTTGGCTTCCCTAAAATCAATTAGCAAAATCATTCTAATTTTCACCATCAATTCCTAAGTAAACCAAACATTACCATAAAGTATAAAAGACTGAAACTTCATACAAAAGGGCCATATTTGGTTCACTCAAAGATCGAAAACTGAATGAAATCTCTTTCGATTCCTTCGTTTGGTTTTCTTTGTTTCACTAACATCATGGATAAAAATCCTTTCTAAACTTCCATCTTCAATTCCCAAGTAAGAGACCATACATTAGCACCATAAATCACAACTTTTTACAACTGTTATATACAAACAATAAGAAAAAACATGACCAAAGAAACCAACTTTACCAAAAAATGCAAGAACCCCGTTGGTGTAAACTGTTAAGAACCATATGGGTGGTGTACAGATGGAGCAACGTTGCAGCTTACAACAATGGAGTGCGACACTCACCTTTTATGTCAGACAGTCAAACATGGATTTGTCAGAGATTTCTAGTGTTGGCGTTGAGAAAGAAGGGATTGAGATAGTGTGCATGGAGATAAGGCCTTGACAGTTGATGGGGTGTCATTACGGGGCCCGTATGAGCCTTGTATTCCCTCATTAGTTTCCTGTCAGGAACGAAAATTTTCGAAAAATTTTCAATTTTTTTTTATCTGAATGGAATATCTTTTTTGAGTTAGGCTAGTGTTCGCTCTTGTAAAACCCAAACTGTCTCGCCTGGCTGACCATGATTGGTCAAATCAGGGTTAAGACAAAGACAGGTGCTTGCTGACTCGCACGATCGAATTTATTTTTGAATAATTTTTTATATAATTTAATTTTACACATTAAACTAAATTTAATATTAATATAAAATAGTTGTTGAATATTTTATTTTTATTTTGTAAGAAATAAAATGATTCCAATCGCCGAGGAGGGCAGTTGGGAAAATAGTAGTCTAAAAAATTCTCACTTTTAAATTTGGGGCTCAGCTCACGTCAATCCCTAATTGGCCCAATGATGCATAGAAAATTAGTCAAATCTCCGAAGAAAAAAAGAATCAATGCTCCTTTGCACGTGCACAGCACGTGCTGCCACCCCTACATAATTCCCATTCCTTCTCTGGCATCCACAAACCGTTAACTTCCATACTCAGTTTTCTTTTCCTCGGTGCCTTTTTAGAATAAAATCACATCACCGGAAAACTCTAGATACGATCGCCGGAAACTCGCCGGCACCTCCTAAATCTCCGGCTCCAGGTCATATTCTTAGATCCATGTTTAACTGTATTTTTCTGTATGCGTTTGTGTGTATGTTTTAATGCAAATAGATTAGATAGATTGATTGAATGGCTTGTGCTGTGACTTTGTTGGGATTTGGGGGCTAAGAAAGTTTTTGGATTTACGAAAGTGGGTTGTTAAGATTTTTTTTCAATGAGGGAGTTTCTTGATGGGCCATAGAGATGTGGTCTTATTGGAAAAGTCTGGAACTGTAGAGGATTTATTGATGAAAAAGAAGTTTTTAGTAGGGTTTTGAATGTGATTAGTTTCGTTAGGATCGGTTAGTGGGTTTTGTAGGCATGCTGTTTTGTGTAGGTTAATTTATTTGAGTTGTGGTGTATGATGTCAATAATTGGAGAAGTTGAAGGAAAGGTGCTGCTAGGTACTTGATGTGTTTTGGATTGGCAGGAGAGTTTTGGGAGGTGTAGTGATGGTTTTCATTTGTTTGGAAAGAAAGAGGATTGTGTTTAGGAACAGAGGACGCGTGAGGATTTTGACTGTGGATGGAGGTGTGGCCGTGTTCTTACAAACTCTGGATGTACTGGAAACTTCCTTTTTGCATTTTGTTTCATGAGAGATGCATATCCCGAGTCTGTGTCTGTTGCTTAGGATGTGGTCAGATTGTAAGTTATTTTTTTTCCAGGCCTGTATCTAGTATATACTGGTGGTTAGATAGTGGGGTGGTGGTCCATATGGGGAATTGGACCCTGGAACACTAACATCCGTGCCTTTAAATCATGAGTTTTGGCCATGCTAAATCCAATGATATGGTGATTTGACCATTCAAGGAGTTCTGATATTTGATGAAGCATCGAGTTCTAGAAAGTAGAAGGAAAACAATTTTTTTCTGAATTTTTTTTCCGCTTTGAAGTGCAGAAATGTATAACAAACTGGGACCTCAGCCTGGGGTTGCTAAGACCTCCGACCAACCCCCAGCCCAATCCATTTGGGAATTCCTTCTACGGAGCTGGTTCAGGACTAATTACAGGTGGGTTGGGCGCATATGGAGGGAAAATTCTGGGATCGAGTTCTGAGTATGTACAAAGCAATGTAAGTAAGCATTCTGAGGCTTTTATGTCAAAGCATTGTGTTTTAAGTTTGTAGTTAGCCAAATGCTTCTGTGCTGGTTAAGCATGCAGTTCAAATTTGATTTGTGCTGGACACCTCGAAACCTCATGCCAAAGTCTTTTAACCATTGGCATTGCACCGTTCATTCCTCTTTTACATGAATGCTATGGGTTAATTTTAGAAAAAAATTCAATGAAAAGAAAGATAAAAAAATTTATATTCCTTTTTCAACATTTCATTCTAGGGAAGATTAGACTGTTGTATTTTAATGTGATAGCAATGTGATTTTAACTGACATTTTCTTTTAAATTAACAGATAAGTAGATACTTCTCTGATCCACAGTACTATTTCCAAGTGAATGACCACTATGTGAGGAACAAACTGAAGGTTGTTTTGTTTCCATTCCTGCACAGGGTAACTTTTCTAACCTAATGCTTTTTTCTAGCCCAGGCACCATTTTTTTTTCATGATGTTGTGACCTTTTGTACTTACCATGCTTTTCTCAGGGACATTGGATGAGGATAACCGAGCCAGTAGGGGGCAGGCTTTCTTATAAACCCCCAATCTATGATATAAATGCACCAGACTTGTACATTCCGTTCATGGCATTTGGTACTTATGTTGTTCTTGCTGGCTTGTCATTGGGACTTAATGGGAAAGTAAGTAAATTATATTCTCCAGTCAACCCAGTTTAACCTCAATAACTACTACTACATGTGCCGCTGGCAAGCTTGATCACTTGTCTGTGTTGGGTGCATCTATGAATAGCTTCTCTGTTAACCCTAGTTGCAGCAATCATTGTTGGAAATTGTGAGTGACAATGTTGCTTAATGATGTCACTCTCATCCCCTTGTCTTGCACTCCAGCTTCTGTCTTTCATTTTTGACTTCCTCTTCCATAATTTCTGTGTGCATCCAGGCATATGTGTGTTTGTATCTGTAAGCTTTAATTTGGAAATTAATTTAACGAATCTGAGCTCTCAAGTTTAATTCCATTTGATTCCAGATTTAGCCCAGAAGCTCTCAATTGGCTGTTTGTCAAGGGATTACTCGGCTGGTTTATGCAGGTTGCATTGCTCAAAATGATATTCCTTTCATTGGGTAGTGGGGAGGCACCCTTGTTAGACATTGTTGCATATGCTGGGTATACTTTCACAGGCGTGTGTTTTGCTGTCCTTGGAAAGATCCTACCTGGATACTCTTACTACATTTTGATGCCATGTTCCTGCTTATGCATGGGAATTTTCTTGGTGAAGACGATGAAGAGAGTACTTTTTGCAGAGGTGAGGAGCTTTGATTCTAGCAGGCACTATTATCTCTTGCTCCTCATCGGTTTGGTTCAGTTCCCATTTTTTGCATGGCTTGGCAATGTTAGTGTTAATTGGTTTCTCTAAACTGCTTTGTGTTATGTTGTAGAAACATGTATTTGTAGGGTTATGAAATATCAGAATTTTTTGGTATATTAGCTGGTTTCGAGGTGATTGTTATTGCTGATAAGCATGTGAATCCACTGTTTATATTCATCCATATTGAAATCTGGGAAAGTCTATGTTTGATGTGTTGAGAAAATGTGAGTTGCAACATTCATTACAGATAATTAATTATCATATGGGTAAATGGAAATTTGTTCAACACTGGAAATGCATTAATGAAGAGTACAGATTATCACACATTCCCCTGCGCAGGAACCACTTAACTATATTTTGGATGAAAAACTAAACTCGCATCCCACCCTTGATTAGGAAGTGGAAGCTTGCCTCACTAAACTTTATTATAAGCTTGAGTATATGGAGTTCTTATTATGATCCGTTGTGGATTCACAGTAACTTCTCAAGTGCTGTGATCTAGCTGCCCAGCACACTCTGAGTTTGTCCTTTGCCCTCCTCTGCAAAACCGAATGTTTGGTGGACACCTTAAGCAATTGTGGGCAAGGTTGGCTCTAACTGCCGCTGTCCCGTTAACAAACTGTGGTGGAAGATTTCCTATCAGAAAATTGTCTTCCAAGAACAAGCTTTTCCATGAACTCCCCAGTTTGGCTCCATATTCTGATGGGATTCGTCCAGAGAACTGATTATGGGACAGATCAATTGATGATAAATTTGCTATATTAACCAAACTGATGGGCAGACGACCTCGCAACCGGTTAGCGTGTGCGTCCAGCACGCGAAGCTGCAAATCTTCCCCAGGGTATGGTATTGCCTCCATTTCTGTGAATTGATTGCTTGAGATGTTAATGCGCACCACCAGAGGCAAGGTGAGAACTTCTTGACGAACGAGACCTGAGAGCCTGTTATCACTCAAATCTAGTGCTGTGAGGCGTTTGAGGACGCTCACAGGTGAAATGTGTCCTGATAGAACATTATGGCTCAGTGACAATTTTCTCAAGTTTATTGGAAGAACGGGCACAATTCCATCTAGATTGTTGCTACTAAGATCCAATGTGTTCAGCTGCCACAATCCGGAGAGGTCTGGAATTTTGCCCGACAATGCATTGTTTGACAAGCTCAACTGCACCAAGCTTCTCAAAGTTGTAATACCGGCAGGAATTTTGCCAGAGAGGTGGTTTTGTGACAGGTCTAAGATTTCAAGATGCTTGAGATTAATGATTCCTTGAGGTATTCTCCCAGTAAAGAGATTTTGAGGCAGTGACAATCTGGTGAGCCTTTGAAGGTTGGCTATGGTTTCTGGTATAGGCCCTCGGAAGTTGTTTTTGCTTATGCTGAGGGAGGTGAGCTCTGTCAGGTTTCCGATCGATGGTGTTAGGAAGCCATCGTATCCGGCAGGATCGAGATCAATCGCCATAATACGGTTGGCCGATTTGTCAGTAGGGAATGTGCACAAGATCCCTTGAAATACCCCTAGCAGCCTCGCATGGATCGAACGCGAAATCCCAGCTATGGAGATAGGAAGACCTCACGATCGAGACGGGATCGATGGCCTGCTTCAGTGCCTGAAGAACTTCAATATCTGATTTCAATGTTATTGAATGAACTCGAGCTGGTATATGGACTAGAACTATGGATACAGTGGCAAGAAGTAAGCAAGAAGAAAGGAGGGAGCGTCATTTGATTGGCCATTGGTTCGAATGAAGGAAGGCGATGATCTAAACTTTCGATGGTTTGCTTGGTTATCAGAGACTTCGCATACTTGTAACATTCTGATAAAAGATGATTCATGACTATTTCATTGCAAGAAAGTGGCTAGTCATGCCAAGAAAGTGATTCAGAACCCTTTAAAGAATGATTTTGAAGGTGGATTTTCCAGTTTAAACCATCTCAACTACCTTTCTTTTAGAAAAATCAAGAACGTGATCCTCAAATTTTTGTTCTAAATAAATAAAAAAAACAGCATGAGAATTCATCTTTCGAGCAAGAAATTCAAGGACTGGCCCACTAGAGGTAATTCAGCAAAAAGGGTACCACCGTCATCCATTGAGCTGCACCAAACACTAGTTTCATGTTCAATTTTATATTTGCAAGCACAACCCAGAATTTGGCTCTGATTTGAGAGTAATAACCCTCCCCTCCCACAATCAAACTAATATGGCTCCTAATCCTCCATTAAATGGCAATGCTTTGCTTAATTTAGAATGTTCAGTCCAGCGATGAGTGTAGTAGCATTTCTGACCATAGTTGTTTGATTCGTTCTGTTTCGGCCAAAACATTTTGTACTAGTTAGAAAAAACGAGACAAAACAACATCGTTTTTATCTCGCTTAAAATTCCGGCTTGTTCTGGATTTTTCGGCCAAATACTAGCCGAAACATTTCGGTTTCATTCTATCTGTTTCGTTTTGACCAAATAGTATTTTTTTAAATAATAAATAATTTTATAATATCAATCATCTCTTAATCCGACCATTTTATAATATCAATCATGTCTCTTAATCCGACCGTTAGATTGAGATAAAATTTTACGAGTCTCTTGACATATTTATATATATTATGTTAAAATTTCAGAGCAATCGATGAATATAATGACCTTACGAGATTGATGATAATATTCTTGTAATATTATACATGTTCATAATTTTGTTAAGAAAAATCATTTTACCATCTTTTTTTATATTAAATTGCACAATTCTAAATAATTTTTTTTTAGATTTAAGCTAAAAAAAATTAAATTAATATATTTAATTATATATATATATACACACACAAAATAATACAACCCGAAACGGCACGCCGAAACGCTTCTAAACCGAAACAATTTGTTCCAATTGAAAAAACAAAACACCAACCAAAAACAGTATTGACATCCTTATTTCTGACTGATATGCATTTCCAGGGAAAGAGTATCCCTAGCGAGCAACAATCCATATACTTGGAGCCAGTAATATCCTGGCACACCAGATATACATGCAATAGTTGAGAATCTTACAGTGAGTTATTACAATCAAGAGCACTGATTGACGTGGTTTCACTTTCAAATGGAGAAAAGAACTAACAACAATAACAATATATAGGATAGTGTAGAAAATGAATCCCCAGAGCTAACTGTGATGCTACTCGCCAGTCCTTAAAATGCAAAGTTTCATGCATGTGTATGTAAAGGTTCAGCCAAGATCAGGCACGGTGAAGAACTCGTCGTCGTCGTCGTCTGAGATTTCAATTCTAGGCTTCTTATGGGGCATGCTGAATTTGGTGGGTCTGTATGTGTTCGCATTGGTTGGTGGCGAGATTGGCAGCTGAGGAACTTCGGCTGCTGCTAGAGCCTCCTGAGGAAGTTGCTCGCCGAAAAGACCCATGTCAGCTAGCCACTCAAACTCTCCTAACTCAAGCTGCTCTTTCTGCACAGATAAGAAACAATCAAGTCGCAAAGGTCATTGATTGATCGATAACACTCAATCCAACAGTTTTGACATCGATTTTCATTCCACCATCATATAACAGGAAAATTAAAAACCATTAGCCAGCATTTCACGAGGCGAGGTTGGGTGCTCAAAGGGAGTTGATGAAATGCTAAAACAGAAAGTAACTACTAGTTTACAAAATTTAGAGAGCTACTATGACTTCCTTGTTCTCCGAAAGACTGATTATTTTTGGGTTGAGATTTGAGCAAACTATATTTGGAAGAACTAAATACCATTATACAGTCAATCAATAGTCTGTGTCCTAAGATCCCGGGCGAAGCGATTCCCACTTTCTCCCAATCTTTTCATTCTTTGGGAAGACAGTATTGGATGTAAACAAAATCTGAGGGAATGTATTTAGTCCTCACAAAAGCTTCTTATTACCTTGTCAGTGGATGATTCAAACTCGGAAAACTGTAGCAAGTCATCAACTGCCCATGAAGTGGCAAAGCTCGATGTTTGCTGTGCAGGGATTTTCATGGAAGATTGTAGCGCACTCTGATTTGGTGGCCCTGAAGAATTAGTCTGAGTGTCCTTGGAGCAACTCGAGCTTAAAGCTACTCGGATTCCAGTGGCCAGAAACCGCTGGTGATTCGCCGAGAGGCTACCAGCTGAATGGACTGGTTCATCACAATCCCGGCAAAAGAGGGCTCTGTCTTCAACACAGAAAATGAAAGCTGTCTTCTCCTGAAAATCAAATAAATTAGAGAGAAACATTTGAGAAACACATCACATAAGAATATAAATTCATAGATATATGAAAACTCAGCGAAGATCATTAAGCTTGTCATTTGATAATTAAAAAACTAAAATTGAGTATTTTACATATCAAGCAACTTCATCTAATATTCAAAAAACATCAAAGGAACCCCTCATAGATTAACCCTTAATGAGTGGACAGAACCTGCATGACCTCTCATCATCTCATCGGCTAATGTAGGCCGCTTAGGTGTCTTTTGTAATTGAATTCAAGATGAATGCCTCAACTACACACTCCCTAGCTAGTCCCTTTTCCATGGACTAACTCTCCATCTCTTTCAATTTAACTTTTTTTCTCCACTATGAATCACCATAAACATCTCAAGATCCATTAAACACACAAATCCACAACGAGTTTCTTGATTTGAACAAGGTATTAGAGTGGATCGACAATGGAATAAGATTTAGGGAAAAAAGTCCTCAGTAAGTTAATGCTCAAATATCTGCCAAAACACACCACAAGAAATTGATTCTATAATCTTCAGCAATGATTCCTCAGGGGTTTTCCCCTTCTTATGTCTTCTTGGAACTCAAAATGAGTAGAATAAATAAACATACATGCTCAAATTCCATATTTTGCAAACACAAAACACTTAGCCATGGATAGATCACAAGTACAAATGGTTCACCTAATTGTAGAAAATTAAATTATTACATGTCAACTGAAAATATTGCCAACGGTGATAAAAGAGAAGTACCTGGCATATATCACATGAAGGCAGCTTGTTGGAGAAGCACTGGAGAAGAAGCCTTTGGTGCTTGCTAGCAAGCTTATTTGCTGCGTGAACTTCTATGTCACATTTAGCACAAAGTGCAGCCTCATCAGCGCAACAAATCACTGTGGCGGATGCTTTCTCACACACATCACACTGAATCTTCATCTTCCTTAAAACAGACCAAACCTCCTCCTCTCTTCTACCAGATCCCCACTTGGTTATGCCTTGTCTAGTTTCTTTCTACCTTTCAAGTGAACTCAAAATATGACAAGGTACAGTAAATGAGACAGCGAAACATATGTTTTCAAAGTAGCTCAAAAAACTGCCTGAAATGCTAATAATCTTTTTTCCAAGAAAAAGCTGGCTAAACATCAAGAGAAAGAAAGAGTTTGGCCAAGAACAAAAAGGAACAAAATCAGAAGGAAAGAAGAGGAGGAAACTATGAGAAAGTGTGGGTAGAAATGGAAGATGGGAACTTTGTGAAGCACTGTATAATGCGAGCAAGAATCTGTGGAAGATACGGTGAGAGGAGTGTTTGGAGGAGAAACTAAGAAGCTGATTGTGTGCAGATAAGGCTCGGAGATTTTAGGGAATCAAAAGATCCTTGCAGAAGACATCAATGCATTGTGGGTCAGACCTCCATGTGTGGATGTGTTTTGTCAGCAAAAGAGCAAGTACTACTAATTGTGTGTGCTTATTTTCACACTCTTTTTTCTTTTTCCTTAGAGGTGAATGAAGAGTGCAACATTAAATATCCAATCTATTCATGAATGTTCAATTTGATCCTTAAACTATTTATCTTTCCATGTGGGTCTTCACGTAGTTGACAAAAATGAATCTTTTCAAAAAATGTAGTCTCAAGATTAGATTACGTAATTATTAATATGATTAAATGTTTATATATTAATTAATTTTAAAATTTATAAAATTAATTAAAATATATACAAATTACCGTATAAAATATCTTTGTTAATAAAAAAATATTGTCCAATCAACATGTATGCGTAAATTGCTATGAACTTTCCAGGTAAACTCTGAAGGATTTTCTTCCTTGACTACAGAACTTATCGTTCCTTTCTCCATTGAATTTAAACCGAAGTCACGGCTTGAGCTCTAACACACCACTTGTTAAAACCTTTCTGGTTCACACCTCTCTCCGATCAAGCCAAACCCTATCATCATGGCCAGTCACGGAACCATTCAGAGGCCAAGCACCGTGGCAGCGCCGACCACGCCGACCGGCCGTCCTGAGGATTCGACAGGGAAGACACTCGACGATTTCCGGCGACCCGAATTCAGGCTAGTGTGCCCCCTCAGCATCCCGTCGAGCCCAGAAGCAGCTTCTCTCCGAATCATACAAAACCTAGCCCACTTTGCACTGTATTACACCCATTTTGTGTGGATTGTTCTCTTCATCACCCTCATCCCACAACGCAAGGTCTCTCTGATATTACTGGTCATCATGACATATGTGGCCTCACTTTACCTCCTACTATTACGAGCCTGCCCTGCAAACTTTCATCTCCTCCGTAAGATCATCGACAAGAGAATAGTGCTTGGCTTGATAGTTATGGCAACCATGATTGAGCTCATAGCGACGAAAGCTGGCTTGCATCTTGTTATCACCTTAGCAGCCACGGTTCCTCTTGTTTTAACTCACGCTGTTTTTTGGGCTAGAAACGATTTCTGTGTTGAGAAGAGGGGTGCCGGCGGCGGCGGAGGCGGCGGGTGTGAAGAATCGGTTCCTCTTGTTGACGAGTCACCGGAAATAGTGTGAGTGATGATCTTACTTCTCCTTCACCAATGGTCTGGTTATTTACACACTTTTTTTCTTTTTCTTTGGAGGTGAATGAAGAGTGCAACATTAGTATCCAATCTATTCATGAATGTTCAATTTGATCCTTAAACTATCTATCTTTCCAAGTGGGTCTTCATGTAATTGACAAAAATGAATTGCCTGTGGATGCAATTGAAAATAATCTAATACATGAAGTATGAGAACGAAGTTTAGCCGTTGTTTTTTCTTTGATGGATTGAAAATCAGTAACCTTCCAGTTTTGTGATAATAACAGTCCTCATACATCGCCTTATATGGAGGCATCTCCAGGACCGGCGGCTTGCTATAGGTTGCGCCATTCCCGTGGGGACTGTTTTGCACGCGCCGCCTGTGCACGTAGAGTAGACAAACTCGTTCAGCTGCTGGTTTATAATGAAAAGGAAATTTTATAGAAAATCTTTGAAAAATTCTTATTAAATTCAATCAAGTTGTCAATACTGTTCTAGTTATCGTTCCAGTTTCTCTATTGAAATGGAATATTTTGGTTTTTAAATGTTTTTGACGTCGTCATTGTATCGTTATATATATATATATATATATATATATATATATATATATATATATATATATATATATAAATAAAAATATTAATTTAACAAGTATAATTTAAATTCAAAGATAAATTAACTTTAAATTATATTTTTACCTAAAACTATTTATTTTCTCTAACAAATATTTTATTTATCTAACAACTATATTTTAAATGGTGGTTGCATTCTTTAATTCTATTTTAATTCTCCATTTAGTTTTTTATTTATAAAAAGAAAATACATAATTTGACTTTCTTATTTTGCTTTTGACTCTTTGTTTCTTCTTTCCTTTATTATAGAAGACAGACTTGTTGAATTCTTTGTGATAGCTTTTTGTTTTTTTTGTTGGGAAAATATCCTTACAAAATAGTGTTTGTATTGTATTTGTTGAGTTTATTTTATTTATGTTTTTCCTCCATTATTTCCTTACCAACATTAATAAAATTATATTTTAACTATTAATTATCCCTTAATTATTTAATTGTTTATGCAAAAAAATGAATATCTTTTTAATCTCAAATCTGTTAATTAGTAATCAATTTTAATTCTCAAATTATTCACTTGGCATCGACAAATCACATATATTTCTTTTCATATATATAGAAAATTCCCCCCCTCTCCCTGAAAAAAAAAAATCCAATGGATAATATTTTATGATCTCTCCTTTTTGACAAGTCAATGTTATTCAAAACCATATAATAAGTAGTCTAGTAGTAAAAATTTAGAATTTAAAGGTTTATTTTTCTTTATAGTCTCAAATTCAAGGTCTATAGTTGCTAATATGATAGTAATTAATTTCAAGACTCGTAGATTAGTCAAAGTACACGTAAGCTGGGTTATAAAAAAATTTCCCCCAAAAATCCAATGGAAAATATTTTATGATCTCTCCTTTTTGACAAGTCAATGTTATTCAAAACCATATAATAAGTAGTCTAGTAATAAAAACTTAGAATTAAAAGGTTTATTTTCTTTATAGTCTCAAGTTATAGTACTAGAAAATTATATAGTCATTAATTTCAGGACTCGTAGATTAGTCAAAGTACACAAAAGCTGGTTGTAAACTCATATTAATAAAAAAAAAATCCATATTAATAAAAAAAAATAGTGTCCAATCAACATGTATGTGTAAATTACTATGAACTTTCCAGGTAAACTCTGAAGAATTTTCTTCCTTGACTACAGAACCTTGTCTTCTCCTTTCTCCATTGAATTTAAACCGAAGACACGGCTTGAGCTCTAACCCACCACTTACTTGATAAAACCTTTCTGGTTCACACCTCTCTCCGATCAAACCAAACCCTATCATCATGGTCAGTCACGGAACCATTCAGAGGCCAAGCACCGTGGCACCACCGACCACACCGACGGCCGGCCGTCCTGAGGATTCGACAGGGAAGACACTCGACGATTTCCGGCGACCCGAATTCAGGCTAGTGTGCCCCCTCAGCATCCCGTCGAGCCCAGAAGAAGCTTCTCTCCGAATCATACAAAACCTAGCCCACTTTGCACTGTATTACACCCATTTTGTGTGGATTGTTCTCTTCATCACCCTCATCCCACAACGCAAGGTCTCTCTGATATTACTGGTCATCATGACATATGTAGCCTCACTTTACCTCCTATTATTACGAGCCTGCCCTGCAAACTTTCATCTTCTCCGTAAGATCATCGACAAGAGAATAGTGCTTGGCTTGATTGTTATGGCAACCATGATTGAGCTCATAGCGACGAAAGCTGGCTTGCATCTTGTTATCACCTTAGCAGCCACGGTTCCTCTTGTCTTAACTCACGCTGTTTTTTGGGTGAGGAACGATTTCTGTGTTGAGAAGTGGGGCAACGGCGGCGGCGGCAACGGCGGCGGCGGTGGTGGTGAAGAATCGGTTCCTCTTGTTGACGAGTCAATGGAAGTAGTGTGAGTGATGATCTTATTACTTCTTTTTCTTTTTTTATTGCTATGAAATGTAATAAACTTCATTAATAAAGTGGGGAAGGTGACCTTTGTGTTGTGCCAAACCTCGGCAATTACCAAGTTAAATCCACGGCTAAGCATGCGCCAAAGGTTTTTTTAGATGGATTTATTTATTTATTTATTTATGATTTTAAATTCAAGTAATAGGGTTGCTAATATAATGGTCATTGAATATTTAAATAATTGTTAACTTCATAATTCATAAGATTAGTTGAGATGCACGCAAATTATTTTGGTTATTAATAAAATTAAAATAAATATAAATAACGTCACAACCAATCGAGCAATGACTTAATTGACTATTTTTTTTGTGATTCACTTGAAAATTAATACCCTAAATATCTAAAGTCATCTATGATGTCTATTTTCTCAAATTTGGACAAGACGAGTAACTCATGTGGGACTTGACTAATCTAGACTAGGGTTGTTAGTTTTGTTCCGTTTTGGCTGAAATGACCGAAATGTTTCGTACCGATTAAAAAAATGAAACAAAACGTTGTTTTTATCTTGGTTTAAATTTCGGTCTATTTTAGATTTTTCGACCAAATACCGGCCCGAAACGTAATGGTTTTGTTCCGCCCGTTTCATTTCGGCAAACTAGTGTTTTTTTTTCTTCAAATAATGAATAGTTTTACAATATCAATCATATCTCTTAATCCGACCGTCAAATTGATATAAAAATACAAGGAGTCTCTTGGCATATTTATATATATTATGTTAAAATTTTAAAGCAATCAGAAAATGTAATGATATTGTGAGATTGATAATGATATTCTTGTAATATTATACATGTTTATAATTTTGTTCAGAAAAATTATTTTATTGTGTTTGTTTAGATTAAATTACACAATTCTAAATAATTTTATCTTTGGATTTGAACTCATTTTTTTTAAATTAATATATTTAATTTTGTTCAGAAAAATTATTTTATTGTGTTTGTTTAGATTAAATTACACAATTCTAAATAATTTTATCTTTGTATTTGAACTCATTTTTTTTTAAATTAATATATTTAATTATATACATATACATAAACAGTACAACCCTGAAATGACACGCCGAAATGCTTTAAAACCGAAATATTTAGTTTCAATTAAAAAAAGCGAAGCAACAATCAAAACAGAATTGACAACATCCAGTGAAAGAATGAAACAGGAAACATCGTCCAAACAACCATTGTGCATGGATGCCCTAGCCATTGATTTATGCAATAAATAACTATAAGCATAGCATTCATCCAGAAGGAAGAAAAAAAAACTTTGGCATAAACTGGCCCGAATATTAATAAAATAAATAAATAAATAAATAAATAGTGCCGCAACCAAATGAACAATGAGCTAATTGACTCAATCATTTTGTGGTTCACTTGAAAATTAATACCCTAAATATCTAAAGTCATCTATGATGTCTATTTTCTCAAATTTGGACAAGACGACTAGCTCATATGAGATTTGACTAATCTAGACTTAGAAACGATCCAAGTTTTTTATTAGCACACTTAAAATAGTGTTTAATTTATAGAATTATTTTCAATCAAGTTACAATTAATTAATTATTCCATATTAATTCCTAACTAATGGTTCTTAATGTGTGTGATCCATTAGGTTTATAATATGTTAGTCCAAATATAAATTATAATTGTAAATAAATAGAATTAAATAAATCAAACAATTTAATTTATTATAAATTCAATAATTAATTAATTTATATTTGAAGATCAAGTGCATCATTTAGTAAACCTGTTATAATTCTTAAAATATTAGCAAAATCATAAGTGGTTTGACATAACCTCTTAGTGATTTGTTTCTCGGTATAATTATTATTTATTCATCAATAATATTATGATTTAAATATTTTAGCATAAAGTATATTTGTCATATCAAATTATATTTGTTCTCACTCATTGATCATTTAAATAAGACTTCAAATTCTTTTCAAATTTTATTCAACCTTACAATAAAATTTAATAATCAATATAATTTTAAAACTTGTTCATTTAAGGTAATGAATTTTTTTATTACTCATAACACAACATTATTGCTATTTTGAAGTTTTCCCTTACATGATAGCAGCAGCTGCTAGCATGCCTATATTATCATTGTGTTTTAAAAAAAATTAATTTTTTTTATTTAAAATTAATTTTTTTAATAATTTTAGTAATTAAAAAAATATATATTAATTTTTAGTTTTGATATTAATACATTAAAATTATATAGAAAATAAATTAATTTAATATTTTTAAATAAAATATAGTTTGAAAAACATTTTTAAAAAGTAAATTGAAACTAAAAATCTAGCACAGCTGTAAGCTGCTGTATTAAAAAATTAATTATAAATAAATGACATTCAAGATTTTTGAAAAATATTCTTAAAAACATGAAAGAAAAATAAATGCTAGTTGAGCCACGTCTCCTTGCAGCTCAAATGGGTCTACCATGTATAAGCTTTCAAAACCATGACATCTGTGCAAAAGACAGAAGCTCCTAGAAAGACAGAAAACTAGAAAGCTCAAGCAGCTGCTCGATCAATTTGAAGCAAAAAGGTGACAAATTTATCTCTCTAAAAAATTTCCTTTTTTTTCCCCCTCTCACCCCTGGTGTAAAAAATCTAAACTCTGTTTTGTATTATTGTTCTTGCAATAGAAATTTCAAAACTTTACTACCATTATTAGGATTTGCCTGTAGAATTTACTTGTACTTGAGGAGGAATTAAGTGCGACTAAAGGGTTGGTGTTTGATTATATAGAAAACCCCGATTTTTATTCATGTTGGATTGCTTAGATGTGTAAAGTTTAGGTTTTTTTTGGTGTTATTTTGATTTGGGGTAATTCAAATTTGTTAGATTTGTATAGGGTTTTTGTGCTGTCCTATAAAGTCTTGATCTTTGAGGAGAACCCACTTTTGTTTGAGTTTTGGTTGTGAAAAAGTTCTATCTGGTATTGCATTGTTGAGTAACTTGTGGTTTTAAAGAAAGGAAGTGAACAAGGGCTTTGTTATAGATGGGGAGGCCATTGTTTTACGAGATTATGGAAAAACCAGCAACAAGTTGTATAATTGGAATATGTAGTTTTATATGGTTTCTATATACAGAAGAAAAATATCGGGTACTCTCATGTGGGATTAAGTTATGAAAATGCAGTTGAAGGGCACCATTGGAGGATAATTACTTCTGCCTTTTTCACATATCAGTGTTATTCATCTTGTTTTCAATATGAGCGCACTTTGGAGTCTAGGGGTTGTAGAACAGTTGGGAGCACATTGGCCTTGGAGTGACTTATTATCTTCACTACACACTTGTGTTGATCGTATTGTCTGGGGCACTAGTACTGGGGATGTACCATATACTGATAGGAAGATTCAAGCTAGAATATTTTCGGAGAGTGACGGCTGTTGGGTACTCTTGTGTTGTATTTGGGTGGATGACAATTCTTTCTGTGAAGCAACCATCCTCGAAGCTGAATCTTTTTGGATTCCTTTCACTTCCTATCAGTTTTGCGCCTTTTGAGTCACTGATTTTTACATCAATTATTGTTCCACAAGCAAGTTTTCTCGGCCATTTATCAGGAATTGTTGTTGGATATGCTATTGCATGGGGTTTGATACACGGGATGAACAATTTCTGGGCAATATCAATGCTCGGATGGATCGTGCTTTTTTCTGTGATCAGTTTGAAGCGGTCAGGCGCTTATGGTTTCGACTTTATTGAAATTGAATCTGTTATGGATACTTCACTGCCTTCTGTGCGTTTTCCTGGAACTGGTAGAACCATGCAGATGAGTTCATTACCAATTGAAGGTGTTGAAATCGTTTAACTTCTGTTAAAGATGCCATCCCCATCTGTTAACTAGGGGCTTTACTTTCTGAAGAGTCAAATCTCGATCCTAGTTAATTATGCTCTGTCAATTTGGACTTTTACACTGGGATTTGTCGCATCTTCCTGGCCATCAAAGTTCAAGCTGGCACTCATTTCTGCTGTAGACTTGCCTATTTACAGGTGCAGCTTTCTCATTCAGTCATTTACTAGAATGGTAAATGCTTGTTGTAGACAAATGTGGTTTGAGATTATCAACCATTGTTTTGCCCTCTAGTTCTTTGTTTGATGCCCTGCTGGATTTCTTCCTTTTGAAATTCTTTGGTCATCTGATCTCATGATTATCTTTTTGGTTATAGGCACAATATTATTCAAGAAATGATGAAAAGGAAGTTGTTCATAGATCCATTGTAATGCAATGAAGATATTAAAAACTGAACATGCTTTTTTGTTTTCAATCTTTTGTGCTTCAATTGTTGATCAATTCTATACTTGCAGTTTTCACTCTGACCATTGTTTGACTATGATGCATAAGTTTTTTTGTTTTTTTTTTTCCTTCTGGATGAATGCTTACTTATAGTTATTTATTGCATAAATCAATGGCTAGGGCATCTATTCACAACAAAGTTGTCAATACTGTTTTGGTTGGTGCTTTTATTTTTTTTCAATTAGAACGGGATGTTTCGGTTTTGGAGCTTTTCGGCGCGCCATTTCGGGGTTGTATTTTTTAAGTGCGTGTGTGTGTATATATATATATAATTAAATATATTAATTCAAATTTTTTTAGTTCAAATCCAAAGATAAAATTATTTAGAATTGTGCAATTTAATCTAAAAAAGACATAATAAAATGATTTTTCTGAACAAAATTATGAACATGTATAATATTACAAGAATGCTATAATCAATCTCGCAAGATCATTATATTTTCTGATTGCTCTGAAATTTTAACACACACACACACACACACACACCCACACACCCACACACACACACACACATATATATATATATATATATATATATATATATATATATATATATATATATATATATATATGTCAATAAACTTATAAAATTTTATTTTTATTTCAATTTAACGGTCGGATTAAGATATATGATTGATATTGTAAATGATTCGTTATTTAAAAAAAAATGTTATTTGACCGAAACAGAACATGCAAAACAAAACTTGAATGTTTCAGTTGATATTTAGTCGAAATAATCTGAATGGGATGAAATTTAAATTGAGATAAAAACGTTGTTATGTTACATCTTATTTTTTTAATTGATACAAAATATTTTGAAAATTTCAAAAAACGAGTCGAAATAAAACGAAACTAACAACCCTTATCATGCATCACTGTAAATCATTATATGTGAAGTCACGTTCAATTTAGACTTGGGGAGGCACTATTTCCTACTTAGCTATGGCCAAAAAATTGCACTATTTCAATGGAATGAGACTTTCCTTCCATTTTTCAGTCTGAGATTTTGATGAATTCTTGGATTGTTCATTTACAAAGCACCCAGCTCTGATTTGGTAAACAAAACACTTGCTGAATGGAGTGATGACAGTTAAGGCCTGTTTAGGAGAGCTGTTGTGGTAACTTTTCAAAGTATTTTTGTGCTGAAAAACATATTCATTTAAAATGATTTTTTTTTTACCAAAAGCTGCGGCACGACAGGTGAAACGCCCTGCCAAACAGCTTCTTAATATACTCAACTTCAATGCTATCTATGCCATTGTCTGGGGGTCTCCTGCTGGTTCTCATGGATTCTTTTTGCATGGAGATGACTTTCCCAGTTTCCTTGAACTCTCATTGTTGAATGTCCTTATCATTTAGCCTCTAAGTATTTCTTGATGGAACAATTAGATCAACTGATTTTTGTTGCATGCTGGATTATGTATTAAATAGATTTTTTTTATTAATATCTAGAAATGCTTTTCAACTTAAGCTGGCTAATAAATACTATTTATTTTTTCAAAAAGATCTTGAAACTTAGGTTTTTACCGCAAAATCATACACTAGTGTAAGGTCTTGAAGCTAATTTAGGCACAATTCCAACTTCCCAAGGAAGGTCACCATGTAGTCGGTATTTATTTAAAAGTGTAGTTGATGTTATTTTTGAAAATACTTCTCGTTCAAGAATATATTAAAGTAATATTTTTTTAAAATTAGTTTTGACATCAACACATGAAAATAATCTAAAAACATTAAAAATATTTAACTTAAAGTAAAAAATATTTTTTTTTAAAATTTTTTTTTGAACTTTTAAAACACAACAATGCTAAAGAGAGTCTAATAGCATAAATGAAGTGCAAACATTTTTGTGGAAATAATACCTTTGAATTACAAATGTTTCAGAATAAGCTATCAACAAATTCAATACTTGCCAATAAATAACAGGACTCATTGACTGCTCTGCCATATAGAATGTTCATAGCAACAACAAATCCAAAGAATAAAATGGCACGACGAGGACCAGCAACCAAGCAGTTCAATGCAGTGAACATTGGATACTTGTTACCGCATAAATCATCCTGCGACATCTAGATTAAGCTACTCCGACAGCCACATAAACACTGTCCACCAGGAGTATCTGATTCATCTGCGAATATTAGTTCATCAAAGGATAACAGTTAAGAGAAATATGGATGCCAATTTTAGAGCCAGCAAGGCAAATAGCATTGATAAGAAATGTATCACAAGCATGGAGCGAAATCTCTGGAATGATTCTTAGGCGATATTTGATAATAAACAAGGGCCTTCAAAAATCTGTCACATAAAGTTTCTGCACTTCACTTTTATAAAGAATATCTTACAGCTTTACTCAATCTTTAACTAATTGCACAAGATGCGTAGATAAGTTGGATGTGTTAAAGAACTATCTCACCTAAGAACTTAAGCTCTTAGGTAAGGCCCCAAAATGACATACAAATGAAGAATTTGCGAATGGACACAGTTGATGGACTTTCATCAGGAAGAAATTTTCCTAAGCATGGACTGTGGAGTGGGATAGAGAATGTGGTGATTGAGAATACTTGCATAATACTCAACCAAGACAGAATTTGACAGGAAAACAGTAATTAACAGAAGGAAGAACAACACTAGTACTGGTATTAGAAAGCGAAAGGAGGGCGTGAGAACAGATTTGGAGATTTCAGGCATTGGATGGTTTTGCATGCTATACAAGTATCATAAGTTAGTGACCTTCCAGATGATGGAAACGAATCATAGATTGCATGCATATTAGGTTTAATTATTGTCTATCAGCATATGTCAATATGACATACAAATGATTAAGCTGCCTGCAAAGAGTTTAATTACTCATGCCAGATCCCTGTATCAGATTTCTGAAAAGACAGATTTCTATGAATAAAGCCACCATGACATTATAACAGTTTTCTTGTGGTGCAAACCAAAGATACTATTGAAAACTTGAGATCTTTTTTGTGAGCTCACTTTTACATGGCCTGAAAAAGCCAAAATTTAAACCTTGACTCATTCAAATATAAGAATATGAAGGTAATTGCAATTTACAACTCTTACCATTTCTTTGTGTCTTCACTGCCCTCTTTGAGCTCAGAAGTTTCATTATCATGGACTGCGCCAACGGTAGAAATGTTTTCTTGAGCACCTGGCACGGGATGAAGTAGTTGAGAAAATCCCCTGTCCAATTGACTTCCATAAGCGGGTTGGCAACGAGGACTGCAAATTATCAGTACTTCCATATGGTGACGGTTCATATAAGGAAGCACAAGCAGGGTTTAGATCAGAAAATCTGATGGCGCCTAATAGTCGTTCTGGAAGCTCTGACTCACTTTGACCCTCAATTAGAAAAGCCAGGTCAACAGTCAACATTGAGATGTAACCAAATGCCAAATGAACTATTGCACTAGCAACCATTGAGGATCCGATATCCACATCCACTTCGAAGAAATTCTCTTCTACACAGTACTTGCAAGAAAGGGCACGCCCAATTATGCACACAGCCTGCTCTCCGACTGCCTTTCTTACTATCCAGGGGCCTTTGACAATGTTGGCAATCAGTTTAAGCCTTGAATTTCTAAACCCATCATCGCCATTCAAGAACTGGTCAACTAAAGATCCCTCAGGAAATTGCGCTGTTGCTGCAAAATACGCCACAGCACTATAGTTGTCCTTACCCGGGAGTTGTAGGTTAAATGCCCAAACAAAAGGCTTATCACCATCTGGAAACTCTTCATCAATGGCCTTCCTCACACGGTTCTTTCGATTCTTCAGAACCTCTGCAATCTTAGTAGACCCTTTAATCCAGTCAAATCCGAGAGGCCTTAAAAGATATTCACCACCAGGGATTTTAGTCTTAGTTGTCAAATACTCTGGACCTCTTACCATGAAATAGTCTCCAGGTGGAGACGCCCAGCCATTTGAACAATTATCCGGATCAAGTAGTGGAACAGCCCCCTCTGATTTCACTCTCTCTAACCATTGATGCTCCCCATCACCGAGGCTGGCCATATGGCTCTGTTTGGAACAAACATATCAATTAACCAAACGTGACAAAACAAAACCAATAATGCAAAAGATCAAACATGTGCAATCAGTGGCACAGTTCTATACATGCTCCTGCCTACTCTGTGAAGATAAAAAGCAGCCTCACGTCATAAAACAAAACATGCATTGAAATAACTAAACTTTTTTTTTGGGATTCGAGGAAATCCCCACCCCCGGAAAGCGCACTTTGTGGGCCCAGATGAACGAGTAAAACCCCAGCTGTCCCAAGCTGTTACAAGAGGTATATGTCCTGACTCGAACTCGAGTCCTGCTGTGTAAATCTCAAGCCCTTTGCCATCACATCACACTCCTTGGGAACTGAAATAACTAAACACTAACTCTCAAACCCATCTAAACATAACCAGATAAAGAGCACGCTATTTTCAGAGTCAAGAATCTCCATACTACATTAGTCACTACAAAAAAATCTTTAAAGTGTAGTTCTATGAGCTTTTATTGACCTGAATAAATATCTTATCACCAAGAACTAATAATTCATCGCATATATCAACAAGTATAAGTGATAAGCTTTGGTGCATATAGTTATATTAACACAATTTTCTTGGAAAAATGTTTCCAAATCTACCTTGCTTTCATGAAAAAAAAATACACACGAACCAAACACACAACAGCATGATTAAAACCAGCAAATAAACATCACCAAACCAAAATCCACAGCATTTGCCAAGAAAGTAAACTACTCTACACCAATTAAAACTCAAACCGCAAAAAAAAATCAACAAATTATCAAAACCAAAAGAGCCACCTTTAAACAAAACAAAACCCACACAAATAAACATGCTATTATCTACGCAAGTGTAAATTTCGCAAGAAACCCACAAAGGGTAGCTATAAAAGCCTACCAGATTTGAAACCCAAAACATAAATCACTCAATAACTACAATCCACACAAACCAAAAAAAAATAATAATCAGAAACACCAAGGAAATTAAGCTACAAAAGCAATTAAAACCACAAAGCTCTAACCTTTTTGTGGAGAAGACAACGGCTCACTCAAAGAATCAAGATTTCTTAAAAAAATCCAAATTAGAAACAGATACATAAAGGGTTTTGTCTGCTTGATTTGTCTTGCAAGGAAGCTTCAAAGACAGCCTTCAATAAAGGTTAAAAGTTGTTTGCTTTTCTTTTGTTAGATTTTGATACTCCTTCCTAGGAAAACTTGCTATTTTTGTTATTTACTGAAAACTGACTAAAGCAGTTAATCTTTGAGAGTGAGAGATGATTATGAGTCTATGACATGAAGGAGAGCTACCGGATAAACCAGTATCGAGTAACTCTCTGACATATTTAATGATGTTGACCAATCAGGAAAACTCCACGTCTCTCGGGCTCCTTTCATAATCTAACTCAAGTTTGATGAATTAAACTAGCCCGATTATAAATTTATTTTGTCCTTTTTTTAATTTTATTTTTTAATATTAAATTAATTTTTTATAATTTATTTTTTATTCAGATTATGGTAATCTCATGATTTAGATTGGGCAAATTAACTCACTCAAGAAAAGTTTATTAAAATTCATATTTTTTTGTGTTTAAATTCACTTTTTAAAATTTAAATTCATTTTTATTAATTTTTTAATATTTTTTTTATATGTTGATAACTTGATATAAAAAATAAAATTTTTTTTTAAAAAAAAACAATACTTTTTAAATAAGAAAAACATTGAAAGGAAATTACATACAGGTTCACGAACCTAAAAACAGTGTTCTTTCAGCTATTGATCGACAAGAAAAAGCAGAAAAAATGTCTTCCAACATATCATTCCTCCCCTACCACTTTCAAAATCTACGGCGGTGTGGATGATGATGGAGTATGGTGTTGTAGTGGAGACAAAGACAACCTGGAAAGTGGTTCTAGGCTGGAAAGGTGGAGGTAAGCTAGAAATGGGGATGGTTTTTCCCCCATTTTCACCATACATATTGGCACTAACAAGAGAAAAAATAAGCAGCACAATGAAGTGCATTAGAGCAAGCAGTAGCTGTAGCAGCAGAGAGAGATAGAGAGATGTGAGACCATCACAGAGAGTGGGATTTAAGTTGAGGTTTTCCTGTTCCTCCTCCATTGTTGTAGATTGTAGTTTTTCTTCTCTATAAAATGAATTTGGCTGCTCGGCCTGGACATAGAAGATTGCTGAACCGTATAAAATTGCTGTGTTCTGGGCATCAATCACAGTGTTGAGGGAACTTGGACTAAACTGCCTGTATTTGATCCTCAAATTAGATGCTGGCATTCATTGGATGTTTAAGTGATAGATTTCTTAGAGAATGGGAATCATGCATATCCATCCTGCTAGTCCTTTTCAGCTGCAATATGATCTCTGTACTATATTTAAATTAGTAGATGGGTTCTTGTTTTTATGCTGATCATTTAATGTTTCAAATAACATACAGGTAATTGACATGTAATTCAGATTAGTTGATTGATGGATTTGAAAGTTCTATAGTTCCTGGAAATATAGGATAATTATGCAAATACAAAGACACATCTGTAAATGTATTTGGTTAAAGAGACAACGATGGAGACATAAAATAAATGTCACTGAGACAGGTTTTGATTGACTTTCTATACTTTCAAAACATGAAGCACATGTCATGGTATAAAAAAAGATCATGATGAGGCTTATCCTCTGCATTTGTCCTATAAAAAATGTTCTGTACAAATTGCATTGCTTGTGTATGCAGCCAACTTACTTTCATCACTAGTTAAAAAGATTCCATTCATGAAGGCGATGCTTACATTTGAATGTTTTGATTGAATTAGATTTATGGATAAAACTCTATTCAGTTGGCACAGGGAAATCTTAGTTTCTGGTCTGTATCTCAACAATAAGAAGAAATGCAAATAACATGGCCAACAATAGACAACCTACTTCTGAACTCAATGAAATCACAAACACTGCATGCTCTCAACTTCCTAAAATATGAAAATCAACTAGGTTGTATCCTCATGATCCACCATTTACCCTCACTAGATATTTCTTCACCACAACACATTCTTTCAACCTAACCAAGCTCCTCGAGATGGAGAAGAAAGGATCACGAAAGAGATGGGACTTTGTTGCAGCATCCACTTCTCCTAGCTCTTGCTTTAGCTATAAGTTTTGTTATAATGGATCCTTTTAAAATGGGACCTTTAGGAGACCATGATTTCAAGCCTGTTAAGCATGACCTTGCACCTTACAAGCAAGTCATGGAAAACTGGCCTAGAGACAATAGAAGTCGATTAGGGTCTGGAAACTTGGAGTTTGTCGATGAAGTTTTCGGCCCTGAGTCGTTGGAGTTTGACAGCCTGGGGCGAGGCCCTTACGCAGGTTTGGCCGATGGACGTGTTGTGAGGTGGATGGGAGAGGATGTCGGATGGGAAACCTTTGCACTTGTTACCTCAAACTGGTGAGTTCTATCAACGACCAGAGAGAATATGTATTCCCTCTACTCTGAAATTAATCCACTTCATATCTCAACAAATCAAGAGGATCATCAAGTTCATGTAGATGATTTATAACTTGGATATACAAAACATTTTGGCTTTTGTAATTGGAGTATATATCAAGTAATTAAACCTGTATTGAAGAAAAGTTTTCTCTTATCAAGTTATTAATTAAGATCAATAAGCTAGTGAGTCAAATCAAAGAAATCTGGAACAGGAATTTGTTCTCTCTTTTACTATCTCCTTATTGATATATGCTAATTGTTCTTTGAATTGGCTTTGAAAGGTCAGAGAAACTTTGTTCTAGAGGAGTTGACTCAACCACATCTAGGCAATGGAAGCATGAGAAAATGTGTGGTCGCCCACTAGGTCTAAGGTTCCACAAAGAGAGTGGAAATTTGTACATTGCTGATGCTTATTATGGCCTTCTGGTAGTTGGACCTGAGGGAGGGATTGCCACTCCTTTGGCAACTCATTTGGGAGGGGAACCAATACTCTTTGCGAATGACCTCGACATACACAGGAATGGATCCATCTTCTTTACCGACACCAGCAAAAGATATGACAGAGTGTAAGAGCACACAAAAATGGAAGATTTGGCTATTTCTGTACAATTTTGGAGCTCTTAATAGGAATTTGTTTTGCAGGGACCATTTCTTCATATTGTTGGAAGGAGAGTCTACTGGTAGGCTTCTCAGATATGACCCTCCTACCAAAACAACTCATGTAGTATTGGATGGCTTAGCATTTCCAAATGGAGTACAGCTATCCAGGGACCAAACTTTCATTGTCTTCACTGAGACCACCAATTGCAGGTAATGTGCATACACCCTTGTAATTCCACAAGATTTTTACAATTTCCTGACATGAAATACTGAGATGTTTTATGATCCAATTCAATTGTTTTGACGAATGACTAAAAGCAACCAAACCAGTACTCCATTCAAAGATTGCACTTTGAACATCATGGACATTAGTACTTGATGAGTAGGTAATAACAAGCATGATCATTTTGTTTAGCATGCATGGCAATGCCACAGGCTAATGAAATACTGGCTGAAAGGACCGAAGACAGGAAGGGTGGAACTTGTCGCAAACCTGCCTGGTTTTCCAGACAATGTGAGACTTAATGATAGAGGCCAATTCTGGGTTGCAATAGATTGCTGCAGGACAGCAGCACAGGAGGTTCTTACTCACAATCCATGGATGAAGAGTGTTTATTTCCGGTTACCGATCCAAATGAGGTACTTAGCCTGGATGATGGGCATGAAGATGTACACAGTTGTATCCCTCTTCAATGAGAATGGAGAAATCTTGGAAGTTCTTGAAGATCCAAAGGGTGAAGTAATGAAGCTAGTGAGTGAAGTTAGGGAAGTAGAAGGGAAGCTGTGGATTGGAACTGTGGCTCATAACCATATTGCTACCCTCCCTTATCCTTAGCACCAGTAGCACAAATCCTGATAGTTTTTAACCGTGGTGTTGAGTCGACTTGCTAGCACTCACAACTAATCCCCGGGCTCACTGAACATCTTGCAAGCCCAATGAGCATGTAAGGCACTGCGGGGGTGACAGGCGTGCCTGACAAGGCTTGAACCTGGGGTGAGAGGAAAGGAGAAGCCCTTCTTGACCACCAGGTTAAGACCCTGCTGACATCACAAATCCTGATAGTTATTTTGTTTATTTGTGGTGTGCTACTTATTCCCTTTGATTTGGATTTTCCTTTATTCAGTAATGGTTTACCAAATTGCGGCCGCCTCCTTGTCACTTTGATTGTGGTTAATGTTGTTTTTAAAATTGTTTTTCATTCAAAAATACATCAAAATGATATGTTTTTTTTTAAAAAATTATTTTTGATATCAGCATATTAAAATAATCTAAAAATATCATTTTTTTTAATTTAAAATAAAAAAAAATAATTTTTAAAAAATACTTTCTAAACGCATTTCCAAACACTCCATTTAAATTTTGAGTTTCTTGAATCAATTTCTCAAGAAAAGACATATCAAGTTTGATCAAATGAAAATTGATAAAAATTAACTCCAAATAATACAAATGAAAATTGATTTCTAACTACAATTACCGATATTAAAGCATGGGTTGTTTCCTCTCCTCTCAAGATAAATCATTCTCTGCATGATTAAAAAATGATTAGTGATAATCTTACAAAAAATTATTTCCCTAAATCATTCCCTTCTAATTTCATTAAATGGATGAATCTAATTCATAGAATCTTTAATAAAGATTGTCATCTCTTATCATCATCATTCATGAACACCAGCCTAAGTGGCAAATCAACTAGAGTTTTTAGGTTTGTGTTTTTTTAGTTTCAAAAATATTTTATAATATTTTTAAATTATTTTTGATGTACTGATATCAAAAATATTATTTAAAAAAAATAAAAAATATTTTGATGTATTTCTAAAAAATATATTTTAAAAAAAAATAATTTTAACTATATTCTCAAATACATATTTAGTCTAAAAATATGTGTTTATAGTAATAAACATGTATTACATATATTTTATGAGATATATTGCAACACCTAGTACACAAATAAATTATAAGTTTGAATTCTAATTAAGACAAAAACTTTTGGGTCATGAGATACAAGATAATGGTGTGTTTGAAAAAATAATACAATATTTTTTAAAACAATTTTTTTAAAAAAATTATATTAAAATGTTTTTGCTTTTAAAATTATTTTTGATATTAAAATATTAGAATAAAAGAAATTAATTTTTAAAAAATAAAGATATACAAAACTTGCGGGCCAAACAGCCCTGAAAGTGTCATAAACATCCAACATGGAAAGATGAACATAGGACGTCAGCTCATCATCCTTAACCAAACAAAATCTTATATAAAAAAGATTCAAACTTTGCAACTCAATCACCATATTCTATCCATCAATCAATTATGCATAGAATCATTTCACTTCGTTCCAAATCCAATTCTCTTAAATCTCTGTTTAATCCTTTGAAATCACCTCAAAAACTACTCAATCTCTGCAGACGGGTCTTCTTGTTTCCATCAAAGCTGGAGTCTTTTAGCCTCAAAAGGATGTTTCAACTGGGTTTCCTCATATGGGCTTTGGAAAAATTGTGCTAAAATGACGAATTTTCAGAAAAATCAAGGTTTTGTTAGGAGGTTTAGTAGTGAAGCTCAAAGGGAGTCTATTGAGTATGATGTGGTGATTGTTGGTGCTGGACCGGCTGGATTATCAGCAGCAATAAGATTGAAGCAGTTGTGTAGTGAAAAGGATGTGGATTTATCAGTTTGTGTCGTTGAGAAAGGCCCTGAAGTAGGTATTTGTCTAAATTGCCGGTGGTATTTTTGGCTTTTGAAATTGTATTAGTGTTAATAGAGCTTTTGAAATGAGTTTATTTAATTGTCTTTGATTTTATATATATATATATATATATATAGGTGCTCATATCTTATCCGGCAACGTGTTTGAGCCCCGAGCACTGGATGAACTTCTACCGCGTTGGAAAGAGGAAGAGGTAATTTTTCATTGATTGTCTATGGCATTAGTTGCAATTCTTGCCATTATTTTGAAGGTTAATGTGATATAAGATTTGTAATCAAGAATAAATACAAGAATCATACAGTTTAGGGGAATGTAGAATGAAGCTCCATCTCGCAAATGTTTCTTACCGGTTCTTCATTGATTAAATGTAGTTGATTTGTGTTTCCAGCTGGATAAAGGATTCAATTAGCAATAAACTTTTATTGAATATGTAATATTTCTAGCAGACTTTATTTGGGTTCCAGATATATTTATGATTCCCTTTTATTTTCTGAAAATTTTTTTTGCTTGGTGTATAAACCTGACACTAATTGTGCAGTGAAGCTTTTAGCTGTGCTAAAAAGGTACACTGAAGTAGAATCGATGCAATGCAAAATGTATCACCACCACTTACCTCTATTTATTCTTGTATGAATTCTTTGCCAATCTGGGTTTGCAGGCACCAGTCAATGTCCCTGTATCTTCTGATAAGTTTTGGTTTCTTACAAAGGATCGTGCCTTTTCTCTTCCATGTCCTTTTGATAACAAGGGGAATTATGTTATAAGGTAATTAATGTGATGTCCTTCTGTTTTGCCTGGAATATTTGTGTGATGATGCAAATCTGATTTTACACGATTCTGAATGGTTTCAAATCCTGTTTCTTTAAGATTTTATCTTTGTTTCACTTCGCATCATGGATGAATTCTTGAGAATTTATGCAATTTACCTGAGAACAGTTTTGACAAATAGTCAAAGTGAGTATTTGATAATCTTTTATGTATATTAAATGTTTCTGTTGGGCTGGGCCCTATACAGTTCATGCCATGGTCATAAAGTCTTTTTTCCTGATTTTCTGAACAATTTTATTTAAGTTTGATTATACAGTCTATGGTGGTGTCATTGCAGCCTAATTGACACACTGCATGTGATTGTGAAACCAGAAAGGATGCTGTATTTCTGTGGAGTAACCAGTTCTTGATTTGAATTTGAAATTGATTCTTTTGCATTGTTGGTTCACTTCTTTGGAAAGGAAGCTGGTCATGTAATAGAGTCTTACTGGCTTGCAAGGACTTTTAGGTCATCTTATTGCATCCTAAGTTATCTAACTAAATTGTCTCTTCCTTTGTCTCTATTTGACCACAGTTAGTATATGCACAGCAACTCTTCTTTTTATACTCTGTCAGTTCATTGTTATTGTGGGTCATCTGATGCAGTTTAAGTCAATTAGTGCGTTGGATGGGGATAAAAGCTGAAGAATTTGGAGTTGAGATATATCCTGGCTTTGCAGCAAGTGAGGTACAGTTAATTTGGCTCTCCTATTTTTCTCCACAATTATATCACTGAAGGAATGTATTTACAAGTTATGCAATTTTACCAGATCTTATATGATGCAAATGACAGTGTTGTTGGCATTGGAACTAACGATATGGGAATTGCCAAAGATGGTTCTAAGAAGGATACTTTTCAACGTGGTGTAGAACTGAAAGGTCCGACACCCTCTGTTATCTAAATCCTTAAAGTCTTTCTAGATCTAAGGTGGTTTTTCAGAGTACTGTTTCCTATGTTTAGTTTCAGTTAACCAAAGAATTGGACAAAAACTGTACTTTCTTACCTCTTCTCTCTAGCATTACTATATGGAATTTAATAATGCATCCTATGAGCATTTCTATTACAATCAGGACACATGACTTTACCCTTTTGGGTTTTCTTTTCAATAAGGCCACAGACTACTCTTAGCTTCCAAACAAAATAAGATGTCAATGCTGCCTTTCCCTCTTAAACAGCCATGAAATGAGAGCTAACCTGTCATTTTCCTCAATGCCTTTAGATACACCTCGTATGGTCATTTAATCATGCTCATTTGTTACACATAGCATATTTCAATCTAGTATATATATTTTTTTTTCTGAGAATGACTAGTATTAAGTTTTGTGGTTTCATTAATGGTTATGAGGGTGACATGAACGTGCAGGTCGCGTAACACTTCTTGCTGAAGGTTGTAGAGGATCATTTATCAGAGGTTTGTAGGAATAAGTATTTATCTGTAGTAGACACCATCAAAACTTCTGAGCTAACCTGCTGATAATTATGCTAAGGCCGGTCTCATATTCGTTCTAACAGAAACTAGTTAAAAAGTACAAACTGAGAGAGAAGGGGCATGCTCAACATCAGACTTATGCTTTAGGAATTAAAGAGGTAAGCTATCTTCAAGCAAATTTTATGTTCTATTGTCTTTTTTAACTTTTTCAGATTTCTATTTGTCCTTTCCCTTTGACATAAAAACATCAATTTTCCTTGTGTTTACACTAGGAATTGTAACATTCACACTAGTTGTATAGCCGCTTAGGTTAGATATTTTAATAGAATTGTAGTTGTTGCAATTGTCCTTGTTTTCATTATTAGTTCATGGTATCCTTCAAAATATGTATTTGACTGTTATTGATGGATTTTCTGAAGGAAATTTTTCTTGGTTTAATGGCATGCATGAAGTCTAATCAGAACCCTTTTCACTCATCTAATTTTTTTAGATCTGTTATTTGATTGGTTCGATCAGGTTTGGGAAATTGATGAGAGCAAGCATAAACCTGGTGCTGTTCTACACACATTAGGATGGCCTTTGGATCAGAAAACATATGGGGGGTCATTTCTGTACCATATGAAAGATAGGCAGGTAACGTGTTTTGATCAAACTTTAAAAACAAGACGAGTGTTTTGAGTGTTGTGTTTCTTGCCAGATTTGTATTTCATTCTTTGTCCTGCAAATGTATTTGCTGTTCAAGTTTCAAAATCTTTTGGCAATACTGTTCTTTCAACAATTTCTCACCTTGGAGCTTATTTATCACCATTATTTTTTGATAACTAAATCTCATCATTATATTTACCTTGATTGATTGATCAAACAGCTTTCAATCGGTTTGGTGGTTGCTTTGAATTATCACAATCCTTACTTGAACCCTTATGAGGAATTCCAGGTGAACCATATTTATAGATCTTTTGTCAAGCTTTCATTCAATATCTCCCATTTTATATTTAGGGCATATGCACATGGATCTAGGTTATCATATCATTTAATGCTTCCCCAGGTTGCTTGTGTTATAAAATAGTCAAGAAATGCTGTCTTATATTTCTGGCTTTTAACTTGCTCTTCCATGGAGCACTAGTTCTACGAATCTTACTCAATTCCCACTTATTGGCTTTTGTTCTTAGAAATTTAAGCATCATCCTGCCATCAGACCCCTTCTGGAAGGGGGAACTGTTATCCAATATGGGGCTCGCACTTTAAATGAAGGTGGTATTCAGGTGAGTCAGTAATCTCTAATTTATGGGTGGCTTGCAATTTCAGTTAGTAAAATGCAATTTTTGTGTGCCAAAAACAATGATATACAAATCTCTTGAAAGTTGTCCATGTTTGACACTTAAATTTAGAAGGATGCAATTCCTTAGAAGGATGCAATTCCAAAAGTTCACATAAACCACTGATCAAACTGTCATGGATATATGAGGCATTACATCTTCTGTTCATAATTAAATGCTATACAATAATAATATGATGCTAGTTAAATTTCAGTCTATTCCGTATCCAGTTTTCCCGGGAGGAGCAATTATTGGATGTTCAGCTGGTTTCTTAAATGTACCAAAAATAAAGGGAACACACACTGCAATGAAATCAGGTACCAACTGCATTAATTATACAGTTTGCTTATCTTTGCCTAACTTTCCTATTTAAGTATGTTCTGATTAGGGCATGTTAATCAATTTAATGAACCATATGATAATGCAAAGTTTGAAGTAAATACTGTTAGAACACTTTAGACTGGAAAGTTAATTCAAAGGTTACTGTAAATAGATAATCTTTCTAGAGTATATCCATTCATGGGTTGTACTATGAATCTAGTTTTTACCATCTTTCCAGAGATTTCAGAATATTACCATCCATCTTTTCGGTAACAGTGAACGTCTAATTCATTTTTCTTTCTTGCATTCATATAGGAATGCTAGCAGCAGAAGCAGCGTTTGGTTCTCTTAGGGAAGGAACAAGCTTGGAATCTTATTGGGAAACTTTAAGGAGTTCTTGGATATGGGATGAACTCCACCGAGCTCGAAACTATCGACCTGTATGTGCACCAATTCAACCCCTTTTTTTCATTACAAACAATGTTCTGTTTGTTCTATAAGTAGGTCTGTATACTAGTGTGAGCTCGGTACTTAACTTAACTCTGACTCTTCTAATTGATGAAGGAACCTCAACTGAGCATACACATGTTACCTCAATTATTTATTTCATAGATTACTATAGCATGAAATATCATAGACTCGTAGTGGACAGCATATGAAATTCTGTTTTAAGCTGTTATCAGTTAGTCAAACACTAGTAGTGAAACCACTGCTCAATAAAACCACTGTATTTACACAGTGCACAATGATTAATATGGTCCCTTAATTGTACAAAAACTATTGGTAATAGGGAGTTTAATTGAGTAAATAAGAAAGGGTGTTTGTTTAAGTTGCATAAGTAGTGAACTCTTTCATTCTAAAATATGATTTTATTGCTGCAGGCTTTTGAATATGGGATTATTCCTGGAATGGCCTTTAGCTCATTAGAGCAGTAAGATTTCACCTCACTGGTTTTGTACTTGATCATTTATTGCTTGACTTTTATGACCTTTAAAAATTTCTAATTATGTAATAATTTTTCTTTGCAATCTCATTTAGCTGATTTTTTCTGCCTGGCAGCTACATACTGAAAGGAAGGTCCCCATTCACGCTGAAACATGGGAAACCTGATCATGAGGCAACAAATGTAAGAAGACACTTCTTAGGAAACAGTTTGTTCTATCACACAAGATATTTTAATTTCTTCAGCAATCGAACACTGCAAAGATGGGGAATATAGTTTGCCCATCGTATGTTCGTTGCTTCAACATCATCACTTTTGCTTTAGTGATGTGCTCAATAAATAAATGTCAACGGATTTACTCTCTGAGTTCTATCTGTCAAAAAGAGTGAAGAGCAAATGGACCGAGAGAAGTGGAAGTTAACTTTTTCTCTCTTTTATTATTTTTGAGATTAACTAACACTATAAATTTTTATCATAGACTAAGAGTAAGAGATGGAACAATTGAATGCTGACTGATGAACCCCTGTATCTGCAGGCTGCACGGTTACACTCTCCAATTGAATATCCAAAGCCTGATGGGAGTTTTGTCTTTTGATGTGCCAACCTCCCTCCACAGGTTTGTAAAATTATACACTTTGATTATTCTGTTCAGTTATCATTCAACTTTTTTGTTGGGTGGATAGCCTCTTTGTTTTTCCAGGATGGTTACCATGGGGATGCTATTATTGTTGACTTTTCATGGAGGATGTGTTTTTTGTAGCATTTCTAAATTAATTACAAGAACTTGTGGTGAAATGTTTACTTTTTAGGATGATATGAATATAATGCATCGGGAGAAGGGTCTCTGCTTTTTTATGACTGGAAGGAATAACTTGTGATAAAGTTACCATTTCTTTGGGCTGCATTGATGTGGAACCTATAGCACATTTTTCTCCTTTTCTTCTTCCTTCTAATTCCCTTTTCTTGTCTTTTCTCATTGACACACTTCTCCATGTCTGAATTATGAAAAACTTGAATAGCCAGCATTACTCGACTGTCACTCGGCACTTGCCGAATGCCCCTGCCCTCCTTTCAAATAGCCAGCCTTCCTCTTATTCTTCTCCTTTTCACTGTGTGCTGATGGAAAATGAGACATACTGGAATTACTAGCATAATATGTCAGACTAATCAACAGTTTTCATAAACAAGAGTAGAAAACTTGGTGGCATCTTCTTTAGAAGCACAGAGTTTTTCTGCATTGTTTATGAAGGCAAGAAATAAGATTCTGGCATGTATAAGAGTAGTTTTGATAACTGTACAGATAACAAGATTCGGTTATTTGAAGTCCTGAGCAAATTGTTAGGCTTGGCAGACTGTAGACTATAATAGTAGAGTGGGACTGTGATGACTGACATCAGATAGCTAAGGGGTGGGAGTTCTAAAAGACAGTCATCCTGTCAACATAATCATGACAAGCTCTATTATGAGATTAAGTTACTGAAGAGTTTAGAAACTCATATTTGGTTAGAAGTCTTTAACCCTTGATAGAATAGATTGGCAACTCTAAATCCATGTGGTCTATACTATGCATATATAAGAAAAATATTCAATTATCGGTGTGGTTCTTGCAAGTCAAATTCATTTTTTGTGTAACTGTTCAATAGTAGAACCGAGTCTTAATTTTTTCCATGCCAGAAAGGGGGCAGCGATTACATAACAATTTTTTTTGTTTTGTTTGTTTAGGAGCAACACTAATCATAACCATGATCAGCCAGCTCATCTTCGTTTGAAGGACCCCAAGATTCCTGAGACTATAAATTTGCCAGAATATGCTGGACCAGAGTCGCGATATTGTCCTGCTCGTGTTTACGAGTAATACACATTCTTAATATGGCCTGCACTTAGGTTTCCTTTTTCAAATGGATTGTAAATGTTATAATTCCTTTCACCTTTCTTTGAGACACAGGTACGTCTCCGATGAGAACAGTCAGCTGAAGTTACATATCAATGCCCAGAATTGCCTGCATTGCAAGGTATCACTTAGACCATTTTCTAGCTTCTTCTTTTTTCCTTTTGTCAGTCTGTTTGGAAGGTTCCATTTTCTAGCCCTTAGAAATGGCCCCCGCCTCCTGAACCATCGTAAATTATAAGTATGAAATGGTAACTCATTATAAGCTTTAGTGTCTGTTTAGAAGTGTATCTGAGATTGTTTTTTAAAGTGTTTTTCGTTCAGAAATATATAAAAATCATTTTTTTTTTCAAACAAGCTTCTCAAACGCATTCTCAAACATCTTAGTGATGAATTTTCTTTTCTGTAAACATTGAAGAGGTAAACTCTAACCAAAAATGGGATCTCGATGCTGTGCTTGTCAAATGCCTAATGTGGATTGAATATTATTTTCAGGCATGTGATATCAAAGACCCAAATCAAAACATTGAATGGACAGTGCCGGAAGGGGGAGGTGGTCCAGGCTACTCAGTCATGTAGATTTACTTTGTGACCTTCATTGAAAATGGACACTTCTTCATGTATATGTTTTCAAAAACAAAGCAACCCTAAAATAAAGAGTATTTTGCTGCAAAATATCTCACAGGAATCAAGCAAAGCTTGAATCTCTTGATGCAGATATATCTATTTAATAGCTTCCATAGTTGACACAGAAAATGGAAGATCCCTGATTGATTGATTGATTTAGCTATATATACAGTATCAAATAATCAAGAATGATTAACATTATTGATACTGACTTGAATCCTTAAGCAAGCTATAAAAAACCTTTTCACTATGATTTGAAGCCATGCTATTTCGGCCTATGTTGCCCATTTGCAAAAAAAAATCTGGGCAGTGATAAAGAAAAGATCGATGACAATACAATCGAAGGGTGTAGCCATGCAAACTGGCATGAAAGATTTATATTATCTAAGAAACTAATTAAGATTTGAATATATTATATATTTCATGCCAGGAAACCAACAAACATAATCAAAGGTTGTCAATACTGTTCCAATTGTTGTTCTGGTTTTTCTATTGGTACAGAACGTTTCGGTTTCAGTGCATTTCAGCATGCTATTTCAGGCTTGTATTGTTCATATATAATTAATTATATATATAAATGAAAAAAAATAAAATATTAATTTAACAAGCATACTTAAAATTCAAGATAAATTAACTTTAAATTATACAATATAAACACAAAGTCAAATATAATCTTAAAATTAGAAACACAATCACAAGTTAATTAAAATAAGAAAGATTTTAAGGCCGGAACGGTACTGAGGAGGATTGGCACACCCGGAACAGTACCGAGACGTTCCGGCTGGAATTTGACCGGTATTTCCGGAACGGACCGGAATTAAAACCGAGACGAAAGCAACAACGTTTTGTCTTGGTTTTTTTAATGGCACGAAACATTCCGGCCATTCCGGTCAGAACGGAACGGTATTAACAACCCTGAACATAATAATAAAATGGGTTGTAAATCTTTTTCAATTTTCAATCATCATCATCATCATCATCATAATATATCCACCAAAATAATCATCAACCAAAAGAAATAAATCAGGAAGAAACAATGAAGGTGACAGAGAGAGGTGGGGCGGTATTAATTTATTAGTGTAACAATCCCTCAAGACAACTTCATGAGGTAGTGCAGTACCTATCCACTTTTGCCAACAATAATTAAGCAGCATGGAATCTCAATTACCAGTTAGGAAACACCTAAGAACAGCTCCTCTTAGATATTGAACTTAACCAACGACAACAAACATTTTCTTACATTACATCGACAATTCAGGACCCACTTTTGTCCTTGCCCTAAAGCTGTCACTTCCATTGGAGTCTTCCATTGCAACTCCAAGTGGGGAACTGGATCGTAAAATATACTCTGGCAAGTACCATCAGCATTCAGCAACACTAAAAACAACATAACCCTTTCATTTTTCTTTCTTTCTAGATAATGGGGTGTTGGGTTCAACTGCCCCATTGGTCCACGCTGAAAACAACGAAAGCTAGTAGCCACCAACAAAATTTGTACTGCCCATTTGAGACGGCAGTATAGAAAAAGAAGTGACCAAACACATTAACATCAATCATAACTTACATATGTAAACACCCATATCGGACAGGGAAGTCATAGTTTCTAAGGGTTTTGGTGGGGCTGCAACTGAGGACAAACCTATGAATTTCGAATCAACAAATCGCCAACAAAGGGCCCATGATTGTAATAAAGGTTCTACATAGACTATACCATATTAAATACTTAAAAGCAAACTAGAATATAGAACTGCCTAAAGAAATATACGGTAATGTATATTAAAATGACTGGGGGATAAAAGGAAGGGAAAATATCCTATGTGACAACAGATTGCAACCAGGATATAAACAACAGTAGAGACACCATTAAGCAGCTGCCTTCTCTTTTTCAATCCTTTGATGAAGAGGAATTAGCCTCAGATCCATTATCTTTCTGGCTTGAAGAATTCAATGATCCTCTCATTTTCAAATCCCCACCTTGTTGCTGCTGCTGTTGCTCCTGCTGCTGTTGAAGTTGGTGCTGCTGAAGCTGATGTAGCTGGAACTGCTGCTGCTGCTGCTGCTGCTGCTGTTGCTGCTGCTTCTGGGAATGAATTTGGAGCTGTTGAAACTGTTGTGCAGCTAAGAAAGTATGCATTGATTGATTATTGGGATATAATTGCTGGCCTCCTCCAAAAGATGCAAAAGTTCATCATGGGTCCACCATTTGGCATTTGACCGGTCAGTACCTTCAGATGCTGAATTTCTTCTTTCAGTGCGTCATTCAAGGCTATCACAAAACAAATAAATCATCATTAAGACCAGTAGCAAAAGTAGAGTCTGCATAAATTCAGAATCAATATGCACAACCAAATTCATCTACAGCCCTGTCAGCGGAAGATACAGGGTACAGAAGCTGCATATGGATGCAATGGCACGTTTATGAATGGCCATGTGAGCAATTTTGCATATGCTAAGACATGAAGTGTCTCGACTATGTGTCAAATAGAACTGGAAACACGGACACAGGGACCCTGTGCAAAATTTATTGACTTCGCTTCTATTAAACAGTTCTGATACAGCTATGCCTCCACTAAGTGCTTAACCCAGTCTTACAAATGAGGAAATGCTTATATTTGGAATGCCCACTCATACTCAAGAAGTCTTGCTCACACTCACAAAAAATAAAGGTGATTCACAACCCTGAATGAGAATAGAAACTACTTGCACCCAATGCAAGGTATGAACCTCGAATAATAAGGTTGAGTTAGCAATAATTTTTGGGTATTCATGAGAAACCATTCCACAAAATAAAGTGCTTTGCATAAAAATTTGTAATGTGGAAGAGCTACCTGAACACCAATTTATAGACAACAATCACTTCTGCAATAAAATATCCATCAGAAAGCTTACTAGAAAAAAAAATCCCTATAACTCAATGCATAGCATCCTTGAGATCTTTCACATGCAACTCAGTCTACACAGGCTATGTCTTGCATCATCTTTGGAGATGACTGATATACACACATTTTGGCGGAGAAATTCCAAGCTGAAATAAATAAAACCTATGATCTTCCTAATTTAGAAAAGTCAGCTCTTTTCCCAGCCCAAGGTCTAATCAAGGGATGAAACATTTAAAGCCCGAAACTGTGGTTTTAATGCATGCCCTTGGCCATGCAAATATCAGCAAATAATCATCTGGTTGACATTATAAAAAGAAATCCTATGGCATGAATTGTGTCATAAATAAGAGGTAAACAAATTAAAGGATTAAGAGCATTCCTGGCCACTAGACAGAGCATATTACAATTCCTTTCCTGATCAATTGATATTAAAGAAAGAGGGAGGTTTAGCACATGCAAATGCCATATTGAACAACAGTTGTAAGTAAAACCTATGATGTGTGCAACTCAGAAAATGAAAAAGGTGGACAAAAAGATATAGATCACAAAATAACAATGTTTACAACCAAAAAAGGTTACCTGTCATTAAAGCCTGCTAGAGATCACAAACACACATATAGATATAGATATATAGACTACTGTTTGTTGCGACATGTAAGTCATAGGATGATGGATCATATCAAAATGCCTCTTCATAAAAATCATATACAAATAACACAAATATTAATGGGAGAACACATCAACTAAAATTGGCTAATTGTATTTAGAAAATTCAGGGGAGAGCCCTTACCATCTTGCAAGTGGACCTGCTGCTCCATTGTTTGCAATCGCAGTTTCAGTTCACTATTTTCAGCAGTCAGGCCATTTGTATCCCTCTGTCAAATCATAAGCAACAATATCAATTTGACATGCATTAATGTGTTCCCTGATGGAAACATTACTTATTAAATTAACATATAGAAAAAAGGAAACGTAGGCTACAACTTCCATTGGACAGTCAAGTCAAACCAGATACAGTTCACAAATAAATAAGATTGAGCTTATGCAAAATGCCTGAAGAAGAGTCAATTGAGCAGACAGCGATGTTGCTTCTGTTTGGAGTGTCTGCACTTTCCTTTCAAGTTCAGCTATGTACCGCATCTTCCTCTCCTTGGACCTTGCAGCAGATTGCCTGTTGGCCCAAATCCTATAGATGGAACAGAAACAAACAAGTCTGATGTCAATCTAAAATATATAAACCGATGGAGATGTCTTCTCATTTTTGATAGAAGGAAATAAAATAAGGGGTGAAAGTGGAGAGATATGAGTCCTTTGCAGCAGGGGATTTCAAGTCCATTTTTATACAAGTAAACTTCATTTGAGCTTAACAAAAACTCCACACTATCTGAATAACAAAAGTATTCCTAAGAGAGGTCCAGGATATGCCAGGTATGCAATTAAATTCAGTCCTTCATAAGACTATTGTCATGGAGCAATTAAATTCAGTCCTTCACAATGAAATTAGCATCATGAGTAATCTCATAACTTAACAAACCACACCTTGAACAATAGGGAAAGAAAAAACAGAATGAAGGACAGCAAACCTTTTTGCACGCTTGGGATCTATAAGTGCAAGTTCAGCAAGCTTCGCAGCAGATACAGCTTTCTTAGAATCTGCAGGAGATGCCTCTTCAGAACCTGACATGAGCATCTCCGGTTTGATTGTTGTTGAGCCATCCATTGACTGGCTATGTTGATGCCTAACTCTAGGCCTTTCACTTGGACCATCACCCAAATTCACTGTTGCAGGAAGTGGTGCCATTGCTGGAGCCAAAGACTCCCCAACTTGAAAAGTAGATGTGGCCGAGGACGAATTGAACTTATCCATATCGAGGTACATTGACAACAAATCTTCCTCAGTTTCATCAGAAAACGTTGGGCCATCAGCGCCACCACCCACAACACCAAGATCACTATCAAAGCTAATATCATCAGGGAGAGTGAGAATCTCTGAATGCGCCCGACGGTGGCCCAAATTCTTTGGCGGGTTATCAGACATTCGGCTGATATCATGACTATAGCGATTAGAATCCGATCCATGGCCGAAATGATTAGGGTCTGAACTACTACCGGGAGCCATTGGAGGAAATGTAGAAGGTGATTGCTCAGGTTTCAAATTAAAGGAGCTCCCAGAGGGTGAAAAACTAGAGTACCTGCCTGGAGGTGGTGGTAAACCACTACTATGGTGGCTAGTAGATTTATCCTTGTCCATCTTAATAAACCACAGAAACCCCAAAACCCTAATCAAACTTTTGGACAGCTAGTTCAATAACTCAAGAAGGCAAAAATAAAAAGTCCACAAAATGAAGATTTTGTACGCAACAAAAAGGGAAATGCCAAAAAGTCTTGATTTCGAAGCTACACAACATTCATACACCTAAGAGAACACAATCAAACCCTAATAAACACCCAGATTACACTTCAAAACAAAAGATTATCCACTCTAATTCCCACAAAACACTACAAACTAAAGACACGCAAACAACAAACCTAATAAAGTATCAGACTAGGCAAAGTTTCTAACTTCATACATAACAACAACAAACCCTAGAAAAATGAGAGAGATCTGATTAACACGCGAGAGAGAGAGGGAGGGAGATTCCACAAAATAGAAAGGGATTGTTAATAAGCAAGGAAAAGTAAGCAGACCCGAGAAATCAGACAGCTGAAAGCTTGAGACAGGAATTTCCAGGGAAAATCTGATAACTTTCTAGGAAAATATTTCAGACATGAATTCTCTCTCCCGGAGAGATTTTTGGGGGCTTTTAGATCTTCTAATTCTAATTTTAAAAACAAAACCCAAAAGGTTAAAAAGGTCAAAACAAAAGGAGAGAGAATCCTTCCTATTCAACGCTCTCACCATACCTTCCGTGTATATATTTATAGTATTTTTTTTATACACCATACATGTATTTATATTCATGCATCATGTACGTATTTATGTGGAAATAAACAATCTTCTTGGAGTGTGTGCATGTCTCTATCGTAATTATTAAATTTGACCGCTGAGTAAATACAATATAAAATCTTTAGTCATTAAAAATATTTCTTAAAAAAACTTAAAAATAATGTTATTTAAAATAAAATAAAATAAAAACCAATGTTTTTTTTATTAAATTTTACTAAATTAACTCGGATTTTTATTGAATTATTTTATTATTTTTTTATGGAATTTGAATCCGTATTAAACTCAAGCTTATCTTATTTTAGTTTAGTCCAGATTTTTTTTATTAGTTGTATACTGATATTATTAATTTTTACTAAATTAACCTAGATTTATTTGATTATTTTTTATATTTTATAAAATTTAAATCAATTTTAATCTCGAGTCTATAGATCCGGTTTGTGTTTTATATTAGTGGTTTACTTATGTTTTTCTCAAATTTTCCAAACTTCAATTTTTAGTTTTCTGAGTGATTAAGAGTGTAGTTGATGTTACTTTTAAAAATATATTTTGTTTAGAAATATATTAAAATGATATTTTTTATTTTATTTTTAAAAATTAATTTTGATATCAGCATATAAAAATAATATAAATACACCAAATTTTTTTAACTTAAAATAAAAAATAAAAATAAAAAATTTCAATTTTTTTTAAATGTTTTTAAAACAAAATGTAAAACATGTATTAAGTGGGGTTTTTTTTTGGACACGATTGTCCCCAAAAAAGGATGAGGTGTGAGGAGGGAGAGTGTTGACTTGGCAGGGTTTAGACAATTTCTAGAAGGGTAAAGTGGGAAACGATGGGAAAGTCGGGGTGGGTGAGATTTTGGTTTTTAATTGTATATGGATTTGGGAGCACCTAGGAATTAAAAATAAAAGTAATTGAAAGACTTAGATTTTAATTCACAGTAGATGTTTTACAGGCTGGAGTTTATTATATTTATAATTTACTAATTAAAAAAAATTAAATATTTGTATTTTATTTATCAAATTTAATTATCATTTAATGATAAAAAAAAATATTATATAGAGAGATAAATTTGAAGTGTGTGTATTTAATGATAAAATAATAAATATTATATATTTGTATGTATTATTCATATATATTATATTGAGTTCAAAAAAATATGAATGTTTCCCGCATATATTTATATAATATAAACATGTATCTTGGGTTGAGTTTGAGTTGAATTTGATAGTATTTATATTTTATTCATTATTATTTGTAAGATAATTAAATTCTTTTAAAAAACTATACTTCTCGAGAGATTGGGATTAATGCTCTGTTTGACACCGTGTTTCAAAAATATTTTTAAAAAAAATTAAAATATGTTATTTGTTTATTTTATTTTTTGTATTTTTATATCATTTTAATGTGCTAATATCAAAAATATTTAAAAAAAAACAAAAAAAAATCATTTTGATGCATTTTTTGAACTAAAAACTACTTTTAAAAACAACTTCAATCACACTCTCAAACAGATAGACACTAAATTTGTCATTCCTAGTGGAAAATTATTGTTCATATTGAAAGTTTGAAGGGGGTATAATATACTAAGGAATGAGTAATTTATTTAAATAGAAAATATGTTTTTTTTTAAAAAAGTGAAAATATATAAAACATGGTACCTTTATTTTTATAATAATTGTTTAGCTATATTTTGTTATTTAAATTGTAGATGAAGAAGTTTTGGAAGTAGTAATCTATTTGCAGAATTTGGTCCTCCGAGTCCGTGCAAATCTGTGAAAATGTTTTAACACATTTATATATAAAAAAAATAGTATAAATTATTGAGATAATTATTTAATAATGTTCTTATAAACATCTTGAAGAAAGTTTAATAAATACTTCCATCATCATTAATATAGCCTTATGTATTTATATATTATTTTATGTTATTGTTTTGCCACTTTTTGACAAAATAAAAATCCCCCCCATGCAACCAAAAGAACAATTAATTTCAGGAACCTAATGAAACTTGAAGAACCTAGAAAATTGAAAAATAAAATTTAAATATCATATAATAATAATAATATGTAAGGTAATATTTGGTTATTATCTAATAGCAAAAAAGACAGGAAGTCTCCAAATAATATGGTATGATAACAAAAAAATTTCAATCTGCATAGCAGGTTTCGAGTTCGAATCAGGATGTACAATCATTGTAAGAGTCTTAAACAGTCGGGATTTTACTGAGTTAACTAGACTCACAAAGTGTATTTTTTAAAGGGTGAGGTTTCCTCGCATAAAAATACAAGAATAGTTGGAACACTGAGGACATGTTTCCTTGTTCTTCATAATTTTAGTAATAAAATTTTATTCTAAAATTGTTATAAATATAGATTTACTTTTAGATCTTAATTTATTTATTTTTTGAATTTTTATTTTTTATTCTAAAATATTAAGAAATATAATTTTTTTTTTTTATTGTGACAATTGCATGTGCCATCCTTTGAAGGTTCTATCCTCGTGGTTCAATTGGAATTTTTAGAACCCGAATTCCATGTGAGAGGAAGACTACTTTACGACAAAGATGTCTCACATTATTGGAGACCCTTTTTTTATTATTATTATTATAAAGACATTTTCAACAACTATATTAAAAATGATAAAAAGACAAAATAAAATAGTAGAATAAAAAAAATCTAATCCATACCATCAATAAATATCCATAGTAGAATCTAAAAACATTTTGGGTAGTTTGACTTAACCATGTTTTTTAATTATTATTTTTAAAAAGTTTTAAATTAATATTTTTTTTAGTTTTTTCCTATTGTTTTAATATGTTCACATTAAAAAGTTTTTAAAAAAATATTCCATTACATTAAATAAATATTTTAATATATTTTTAAAAAATAATAAAGTTGAATGCTGCATGTGAAGGGGGAGGTGTTGAGGAAAAGGACAGTCAAAGGTTACAGTAGTTTTGCCTTGTAAGGTACGTAAATGATATTAAATTAACTTGAAGAAAATGATTGAAGAAAATTTATGAAAATCGAAACAATGGGTTAATTAATTTGATGATGCATTATGGATAGTAAATTTTATGAATAGTACAAGTTCGGCTTTTTTAAAAAAAAATAAAAATAAATTTTGAATTAGGTATTTTTCCTTAGTTTCGAGGAACCTCACTTCTCTTTAAGTACTTTTTATGAACCCGGATTAAACTGGTAAAATTCTGATTATTTCAAATTCTTATAAGATAAACATACTCAAAATCTATAATGCAGATCTCAAACTCTTTATGATTAAGTCATGTCACTTTACCTAACTTGACCAGACCATAATATAAAAACAAAACCCTTGGACACACACTATCCATATCATTACTATCTCTATCAATCAACTAGTTAATTCTATTTTTTATATATATAAATGAAGAACCCATCAAATTTCACAGGGTCAGGATTATACTCGTCTTCTTTTTAATTTTTTTTTAAATTGTTTTAATATCAAGAAAAAGTCAGCTACATTTGAGAAACTCTTCTAATCTTACTCTCTGAGTCTCCTGTAGCGATGCTCTTTGCCTGCTGCTTCTTCGTCGAAATCAAGCTCAAAAATAAAAAATTCTGTCCTGAAAGCATGCAGTAATGGAACATCCAACAACTTCTCGTGTGCCTTGACGACTACCATTTCTGCAAATCATTTTCGGAAAAAATTAGATTTGTCCCTATCCAAGTGTGACATGATGGTAAAGAACTTGAGATCCGCACAGTTAATTTCAAGTTCGAGTCAATAGTCTGGGACAACCGAAATTTTATTCGCTCACCTGGATCCACAAAATACATTTTCCAAATAATAGACTCATAAAATATGTTTTTCAAGCAGTGAATTTTCAGGGAGGAAAAAAATAGATGCAAAGGCAAATCAAAGTTGTTAGGAGTTCTAAATCTACGTTCATTTTTTTTCCAGCCAACTCTCCAGTAAGGCTAGGAACAATTACTTGGGTTTATTGTCAGATATCTGTTAGAGAATAATATAAATTATGTTCTATGACCTCATCTAACACTTTAACCTTTCAGGTAAGATGATTCATTAACATGGTATCATAGCTTTGTTGACCTAGTGATCACGAGTTCAAATCTCACCACTCTCATTCTATTTGATACAAATCAAACACAAAGTAATTTGTATCTGTGTGCAAATTTCAAGCCCGAAAGAGCTTTTCAATTGAGAGAGTGTGTTAGAAAATAATATAAATCATATTCTAGGACCTCGCCTAACAATTTAAACTTTTTTAGATGAGATAATTCCTTTAACAAGATACTTCCAATAACCTGGGTTTACCGTTTGAAATCCTTCCGATGAGGCAACAAGCATCGTTGTAGCTAGGAGCCGCAGTGAGTAAGATTATTTTTGCAGAGATTACCATAGTCTTTTCGTTAAGATTATTCTTGCAGTGATTGCTATTGTATTTTTTTTATTGTGCCACAGTTGCTCTGATGAAGTTAGCTTCTTGTTCGTTGCAGGATCCACAATGGTAGTTTGGGTCTTCTATTTCCCAGAAAACAAGAATTTAGAAGACATGGACACACTTTTTAGCTAAAGTTTCTGCTTCTAGATGTTGGTTTTGAACTGGGATTTTGGTTTCGGAGTTGTGTGATGAAATGTGTTTTCCCGGCAGGAAATGCAGTAAGGTTTTTTCCAAGACACCAGGACATTTTTACAGTTATTAACAAGGAAACAACTGTTCTTTATTGAGGACTTTCAACCTGGCCATGAACGATTGTCAGAAAATGTAGTCTGGCAGTTGGAGGGGAAACCAAGCTACTTCAGCCTCGTTTCCCATCTTCAACCATTTCCCGATCATCTTCTCATCTGCCCCAAATGTGTCATTTGCAGGGATGCCTGACTTGCCAATCCATTCGACAAGATCCCGTGATAACAAAAAACTCACTCTGAATCATCTAGTAGTAAAATAATAGGACTAAAGAAGTTTGTTTTTCCTATGGTTTTAAGTTCAAGCCATGTATTTGCTAATATGATGGTCACTGAAAGACTTATATAATTGTTAATTTCAGGACTAGTGAGATTAGTCAAGGTGACACCCATATTGATAATAATAAAAACCTCATTCCTAACATTAAATTCTCAAAGGGATTCATGTTGTTGCCTTGGTGGTGGTTTTAAGTGAGACAATGGCTCAAGCCTAATGAAGACATCACCATCAGCTTTCATAACATAGTCATTGTGTCTTGGTAGGATATGTGGGAGGGAAGAGAAAGCTATGTTTAGTGTATATGAAATCATGTCATCTAAAAGCTTAAGTTATTAAATGAGATATCATAATATAATTTATATTATTCTCTAACACACTTTCCCTCAAGTGAAAAGTCATTTGTGTTTGAAACTTGTACAAACTCACATTACGTTGTACTTGATTTTTTTATCAAATAAAATGGAGATGGTAAAATTCAAACTTGTGACCGCTAAATCAACAAGGTTCTAATACCATGTTAAGAAATCATCTCATCTAAAAACTTAAACTATTAGATGAGTCTTCAAAATATGATTTATATTATTGTCTAAAATGTAGGATTTTGTCATTGTTCATGTTCTCAATGCAATCAAGAATGATGGTGTCGATGAATAGAAGAATTTCTGGAGCTATAAATGCCCTATGTTCAGGCCTCGTCAGGTTGCAAAAATACAAACTTTACATCAGTTTTAGTTATGGAAGATGATTGGGTTCCGTGGACAAGGCGAAGGAAACGGTGGCGATCATAGTTATCCGGGACTGGTTAGGATTCCGATCAAGATGTTAATTTGGTTTCTGTCCGAGGTGTTTTGGTGAGTGGGATTACTGGATGAAGCTAGGAGAAGTTGTTTCACTCTGATATCAAAGATGTAGAAGACGATAAAGAGGGAGAGAACAAGATGTGGCAATGCAATTAGAATCACCCTCCTCCAGTTTGAGGTTGCTCTTGTAACAATGGCTTGGCCAAGGCATGGGAGATAAATAGAAGATGGTTTATGTGTTTGGTACCGCGTTTCAAAAATATTTTTTTATTTATTTTTTAGTTTAAATTAAAAAGGTTTAGTGTTTTTAAATCATTGTTAAATATGATTTTTAAAAAATAAAATAAAATAATCATTTTAATACATTTCTGAATGAAAATCACTTTTAAAAAAAAAACTGCAATTACAATCTCAATCGCGCGGGAGGTGAAACCAATGTTGTTGATCTCATTTCATTTCGGCCGAAACAACTGAAACATTTCATACTAGTTAAAAAACGAGATAAAACGATGCAGTTTTTACCTCGTTTAAAATCTCGGTTTGTTCTGGAAATTTCATCCAAATTTTGTCCGAAATGTTCCGGTTTCATTCCGCCCGTTCTGTTTTGACCAAATAATATTTTTTTAAATAATAAATAATTTTAAAATATCAATTATATTTTTTTAATTCGATCGTTAGATTAAAAACAAATCATCAAAATGGAATGGAGAACCATGGGTGAAACACATGCTTTCATCAATTATGTTTGGGCTGGCAGCCCAGTATTCGAGGAGCTACTGTTCTTGAAGCCATGCTTCCCTCGCTAGAAGAGTTTATCTTAACATGGCTGCAACCTTTATAGGGTTGCTTTGACATTGCCAATGTTCTGTTGTTTTTCAGAGAGAGAGAGAGAGACTTCAAGGTATCCCTCGTAGCATTTCTAGATATCATTTTAAATATAATTTTTTTTAATCAGAAAATAATTACGGAATAAATCTTATTCAAGTTTAGTCTGACCAACAAAATCACTTGTAAATAATTTAAGTTTAGCTAGGTCAAAGTCCAGAGCAATTTGAAATAAAACCTGACCCAAGTTTGGCTACAAGTTTACCAGTACGAGTTTGGAAAGAGAGGGAGAGCGCAACAGCTGGACCAATTAATCCATTGAAAGAAAGAAATAAAAAAATCTGATGGCATCATGTTGAGAAATCATGTTGAGAAAGGGGGACAAAACCCATTTACATTCCTGAGTTGACTAAAAAGTCAACCCAACCCGATCCAAACACTAGACAGCTTTGATCTTGCACTTCCCTCCTTGATATTTACAGGCAGAATAGCCAATCCTAGAGGTAGGTTCTGTACGGATGCCACCTTTGAGGGGAATATGGGGATCCACTCGCACCTGCACAACACAAAAATGAAATTCCCGTCAGGTGCAGAAATTTGCTAGAACATGTCATAGAAGTTGACCTCTAATTGCACTCAATTCTGATAAATTTGCTAAAACAGAAGGCTAGACCGATGACCGGCAATGTTCATCGTTGTCGTTACGATATCTGAAGCATAACAATTGCACTCGATTCTGAGAAATTTGCTAAAACAGAAAGCTAGACTGATGACTGTCAATGTTCATCGTTGTCGATACGATATCTGAAGCATAACAATTGCACTCGATTCTGAGAAATTTGCTAAAACAGAAAGCTAGACCGATGACCGGCAATGTTCATCGTTGTCGTTACGATATCTGAAGAACTGTTTGCAAACCAGGGAAAGGAATATACAGACAAAGTGGTAACAGTCCTCAAAAGCTGTTTGCAACCAAAGATATTAGGGTTTTGCCTCTCCTAACATTCATCTCTAACACGCAAGAGAGAGGAAGGAAGAACTGGATACTTGGAAATACCCAGTGAAGTAGAATGACTGGTAGCTAATTGGGTTGAGCGCAGTAAGATTTCCAGTGACATGATAAAATTGAGTCCTGGTAAAGAATGTCCAAAAACAAATAAGGATTTTAGCGGCTTCAAGGCTGTGGCATTTTTGTTCCTGTCCAAGTGCCAAGGCATGGTCTTGACTCTTGAAATAGTGGGATCTAAAATCTATAGCAATTTCAATTAAAGATGAACATTTCTTGCAAAATCAATCGCTCATCCCTTTTTGATTGCACTGATGAGGTTCTATAAGTTTGCTCTTCGCTGATCTGAGTTCATTTCATGAGCTAGAGCAGAATCTAATACTTAACAAGCTCTACTTAACTGCTTTTCTTTACATTAGAAAACCCTAGACTGATTAGTTTTATGTTAGACTGAATCTGCAATAAAATCCATGAAAGTGTAGTCAACTTTAGTCAAGCTTTTTATCAAAATGTTTATACTTTGCCATCTCCTGTCGCTGGCAATAATTCAGTTTTGTCCCTTTGCATATTTGGGGAGGTAAAGTCTTTTGAAATGCTAAGAACTCTAATTTTGTCATGCGAAACCAGAGGAAACAATTTTGCAATTAACAGCCCTATAAATTAATTTAGTGGGACAGATCCAACATTTACATACATAACAAAATTGACCCGATATGCATTTCCATTGTGATTAATTCATTATCTGTCACAAACTCAGTGGTGTTATGCACCAGGTTCTAATTCTGTCAATGTCTGGAGAGGTCGACGATATGGTTCGTCCATTTCAGTTTGAATGGGCAAACAGCTAAAAACATAAGTGTAAATGCCTATTTAATGGTGAAAATGAGCTCCAATATATCAACTCTCATCATTTTTTATATCTATAGAAATTTCTAGGGCATACGTTACTGGGTGTATTGATTTCAAGGGCCTTCTAACAAAATTAAGACTCATTTTAGGAAACATCCTTGGGAGATCATCTTTCAGGAAATTCAATAGCAGATGTCTTAGAAATTTATGTAAAACCAACTCTTACAAAGTTCAATTACATCTCATGGTTACAATTATGCAAATCCAACCTAAATTTCGGTAAAATATATGAAAAGTCCATGATAAAGAAAGAGCTACACCGGTAACGGAGAAAAATAAGCTAGATAATAGACGCACAAACAAAAATGGAGGCATATGACCACAAAATATAAGCTTATAAAAAGAAACACGCATTCAAAAAAATGAAAGCATGACCGTCTGTTCGGGCATTAAAAAAGAAGCATCAACAAACAAACAAATACATCTAATCAGAAGAGAAAAAACTTATAGCAGTACCAGTAAAGATGAACAATGATAAACGAAATAATATAATATCATAATTGGTCATGCAAAGAAAGATTATAAGACAAGTTTGATATAAATAAAAATGACAGGCATGTCAACATTGAATGCATCAGGATTCAATGACTAACGGAACGTAAGGCATCAAAAGCATAAAGATATGTTACAGTGCACAGAACTGCAAAGCACCAAAAGAGCAGAGTTGATTGTCATGTTCCATGGGCTAAAAGGCACAATCCTAAGCAAAAGGCCACCCAAAAAAAAATAGAATGCTTGGATTCAACCTCTTTAAACGGTTGCTCATTCAGTTAATCTCATAATAAAAAATACTGTTCCTAATTTCATTATCAATGCCGCTGATTGCAAAGTGAACATTATAACCCACTACCAACATCACCCTCATTTTTCTGCATTATCATTTCCAAGGCATGTTTCAGAATAGAATAACCAATCTGCTGTCATAATTGCTCCAGTAAACCTTCTGTCCATAAACTGCAGACATGACCCACAAATGACTAAGAGAGAGAAAACATCCCTTCTACCTCAAATCCTCATGCATTACAACATGCAGTTGATTCTATATGGCTTTCCAAATCCTATTTATAGGCTTAAAATCCAGTCCCACAAAATGCAACCTTGAATCTATTAAGTGCCTGATTTAATGCTGCATCAAGCAATAACAACGATGCTTGCTCTTCAAACTAAGATACATTTAGAAGATCACAATGGAATGTGATTGCAATGTAGTGGGGGGAGAGGAGTATGTTCCTCTATTAAATTGCATTAATTATTTGGTACCAAACATTACCTTGAAGACATGAATAAATTCTCATTTTTTTTCCTTTGGCTGCTACAATCATCTTACAGCACTCACTAGAGTAGAGAGGCAATTTACTGTTTAGAATATAAAAAACTGAAATGAAACATGTCTACAAATTCCCAAAACTTAAAAAGCGACTTCTGCCAAGAGAAAACCAGTTTCAAGGTTATTTTAACCATCAAAAAAAGCTGAAAAGCCAACATCCCAGAAGATATGATAATTGAATTACCCAATAAAAGAAACTATAGGTGTGGACTAAACCAAACCAATTCGACCTAAACATTCCACTGTTCCATGAAAATAACAGTCTTGAAAGAAACATTGTCAAAGCATAGTCAGCTCTCCAAGTGCCAAACTGCAGCATATGATGCACATATACATTGCATATATGCACCTAGAATAATTAAATAAATTCTTTCGATGTAGACTTAAAAATTATTTTCAGTACTTAAAAATCTCGCAATCCTTGAAAATATGTTGAAGGATCATTGGAGGATCGATCATCTTGTCATGGCGAATGCTTCTTTCTTATCTTTTTATTCATGACAGAAATCCCAATGTCTACATATTGGAACGACCATGTGCTTCAACTAATTTCTAAATCTTTATTTGGAAAATATTTTTCTTACATCTTTGTCAGTAGTCACTTCTTTTATTATGGCTAGATAATGACATCTCATTGCCATCCCAGCAATCATCCGTATCAAATCCCTTCTATCATCATTACAAAACATAACACAAAAACAAAGTTCTAATTTGATCTAAAACCATCCATTTCTTCCTGAATGGAATCCCTTGTATCATCAATATCAAATAGAACTCAAATAATTAAAGTCACAGCCCAATCTAAAGTAAGTCATCTCTTCCTGGGCACCTTACAGCAAATTAAGCTCTTCCAAACAGCCATGACAATTCCATTTCCCAACATCTAACGTACAAGACTACAAGTACCCTAAAGAATTTACTCATTTGTACATCGTTGTTTTCTATATCAGAGCAGACCCTCTATCAAATAACAGTCATAGCAGATCTTGCATTCAAATGCTAGTCTATCTGAAAAGGTTTTCAATATATACGCGCAATTAAAAATAAGAAAGAATAAAACAACAGCACAATGTTCACTTTCCTAGAGAACATGCTGTCCTATACATGTGAGTTAAGATTATAGACAAATAACAAGCACATTTAATCACTTGAACAAACAAACCACACTTACAGCCACTTTATTCTAAAAGGACTTAACAGTTGAGTAAATAAAAAAGTCATAGCAGGAATAATTACCTTGATGAGAGCAAGCTCACTGCTGATTTCCAGATCCATTTGCAGCTGGGTTGGTTGCAGTCTTCTGCTGCTGCTGCTGCTGTATTTGGAGCAGGAGATTGGCTGCAAACTGCAGCGTAGACTGATAGCGCTGATTCTTGTCAGCCTCAACCTCTGAGGAGCCCTGCCCAGATCCCGAAAGAGCAGGTTGGAATTGCTGGACTTGACCGGGGAGCTCCCAGTTCCCTCTGTCCGCAGATGGTGGGATCCCTGATTGAGTCTGAGAATAATTTGTTCCCTGAACCTGAAAACAATGTATCAATATGATTAGGTTTCTGGATAATTGAAGGGCTAAATGGCTCCGGAACATCTGTTCCATGGACCACCCCATGGCCCTTCTGAGTAGCGAGTAGCGAGAGGAACTTTGGGTGGATTTTTCTGGCTGACCTGAGGAGATAAAGCAAATTGTCCACTTTGAGAAGGCATAGAATAACTAGTCAATGGTCTGGATGAAGTTACGCTCTGATGCGATAGACTAACAGTAGAATCTTGGATCTGACTGTTGCTAGGCACCACAGTTGCTGAATGGCTATATGTGTTGGGGACAGATGGGTAAGGCTGGAACTGAGACTGAACCTGCAACTGAGAATTGAACTGGTTCCCCATTTGTAAATGACTTGCATTTCCAGAAACTTGATTATCATGCTTCCATCCCTGAGAGGAATTTCCTCTGTCAGGTGCAACTGAAGAAAATGGTGGCCTGACAATAGAAGAGCCCAATGCTTGTTGACTACTTTCTGAACTAGATGGCTGCTTATTGGTGGGCAATAAAGTTGCAAGAGTAGCAATAAGCTCAGGTGTCAAAACTCCAGCAGTGGATGGTGCTGCACCATGATTTGATGCATATTCTTGGGGAATTGGCGGCACTGCAATGGACTCTGTTGTCGAAGGATAAAATGGTTTTGGAGGAAGCTTAGAATCCTCATGCAAAAACCTGTTATGATGGATTGGCATTACCCGCTCCTCCCCCTGACGGAGCTGATTGTAGTCAGCTTCTGGTGGTGGAATCTGATTGTCTGTATACTGAGAAAAATGGATGGACTGAGGCAATTGTTCCTGCATTGATGTATTGCCAGGGCCCTGCTGTGGCAACTTGAGAACTACACCATATAAGCGTTCAGGTCCTGCAACTTTCAGCACATTCTTTAAGAAATCAGATGGGGGCACAAGAAATAGAGTGGTCCCATCATCAAACTTTGCTACACCAGCCCGATTCTTCAAACCCAAATAACGCAGAAATTCTGTATAGGAAGCAAAATCTTCTTCACTGTCTGGCAAGAAGAAGACAATGTCAAACCCAATTGCCTCAGCATAGTGTTTAGCCAGCATATCCAGCCCTGTTCTTGCTGAGCAATTTATGACATGAGGTCTGCAAAATAGTCAGATCACATGTTATGATGTGAAAGGAGGTTATTGCTTAAGTGCTTGTTGGAAAAAGGTGAAATGCTAGTGAGAACAGAGCCATTATTGAGTGACATCATCCATTGAAAGCTAAGTTTGAAGCCAGAGGAGAGAAGAAGAAATGGAATTTATCAGGAAGGAGTTAGTCAAGAATATTGCAATTCAAAGAGTTAGCTAAAGAATATTTATGATGCAAAATGACATTTCAGCAGCTGACAACAGCAGCAGACAACAGCAGGAAATTTAGATAGAATAAAGGCATTATGAGCAACTCTATGCAAATGATTAAGGTGAAGAGATTTTGTAAATTTCAAGGAAAATTGGCAAGCCAACCCAGCCATGTGTCAGCTTCTGCAGCAAGCAGAAACAAATAATTTTGTAGGGTAAAACTATGCCATGTAAGAACACATGTGTTATAGGTAAAAAAACATTGGATACAGGATACAACATTTAAATGGTTGCGATGGGCAAAATGCAAGGACAAAAAAAAGTACTAAGAGCAAATCTCATACTCACATCTCTGATTCTATCCCTTTCCCTACTGGGACACAACGGGCATGGCATACAGGCGTTCCACCCTTGGCCACAATCCCCCGCCATATGAAATCATTATCAAAATGACCCTTAAACCTGCCACCAACTGGACTAAGACTATTATTCCCCTGGAGACTTGGATATGCACCTCTAGGACCTAGCCCATATGATTTGTCTAACCCCAGATCACGATCATCCATCTTTCTAGCTGGAAAAGAATCATCATCAACAGATGGTGCAGCATCAATCCTTGATCGCTTAGCCTCCCTAGGAAACTGGCTGGGATCAAGCACATCCCAACCACTAGAAACCGACCTCATGGATGGCCTAATACCAGAAGCAGGAGAAGGAAGGATCCCAGATGCAGTATCTCGAGTGCTATGTGATGGAGCTAAATCATTAAACTCTCCACCTTGAAGTAAAGTGTCAAAAACACCCTGAGGACCAAAAGGCCGTACTGGCAGGTTAGGTCTATGAATGCCACTAGGTGGAAATGGACCACTGAAGTTTCCTGGCCCCCCAGGTTGATCGAACATGACATCCATGGGTGTAAAAGGATGTTCATTAAACATCTCTGGCCGTGGACCTTTAACTCCAGGATAAAAACTAGAGTACTCTTTCCCAGGTGCCAGCCCACTACTTGAGAACATAATTGTGATACGAGGATCATTGAAAAGTCGCCCTTGCAGGCCTTCTTTAGCACGCCGGGCTTCATCAACACTCCTAAATTCCACAAATGAATAATGCCTTGAAGGAAAGCTTTTAATTCTCTCAATCTCACCAAAAAGAATCATGGCATTATGTAGCATTTGTTCATCAATTCGCACCGAAGGAGGATAGCCTACCCACAAAATATTACTGGGCTGACCGTCCTTCCGTCCTCCCAAAGACTGAGGTAACTGCAAGATGAAAAATGAAAATTCAAAATATAATCCACAAGGACAGACTACTATCAAAAAATTTTTTGGCTCAACTAAGCCAATTTAAGCATTACTAACCAACTAAAAATCTTTTCAAATACCATTATGTGAAGCCCAGTTTCTCCCAAAAAATCACAGAACAGGTCTAGGCTTAACTACTTTAGTTTGCAGTATAAGTTTCTTAAGGTTGTGAAATAAGTAACAGGGTACACAACCAGCAGACATATGATAACTTAACATGCATGGTTATGGAAATGGGAAATAAGAGAGTTTGCAGTAGTATTAGAGTTCAGGCTGTTCATGATTTATCACCTGAGGTCGTCTTACTCCATAAGGTGTTGCTGAAAACTGATCCTCTCTTGAATCAAGAAAGTCGGGTAACTGTTCCTGGAGCCAGTAAAGAAAATGTCAGCTCTGTTTATACAAATGAGTAAAAGGGAAAAACAAAAAATACCACTAAAGCATATTGAATCCATTTCAAAAAAACATTCAGGTATGTGAAATTAAAGTGATGGTTATCATAGGAGGGCAGGCACATTTAATACTTTGACAGAATCAGTTTAAACACCAACTGCAGATCATTGCTCAAGCTGGCATTCCAATACAAGATTAATTCATAACAAAAGCTGAAGAAATTTGTTATCAAGAAAATGCCGAAATATTTGGTGGGGTTCATTCAGAATTTTCAACCCCCTCTAGTTTGTTTATATAATGGAAGCTCTCTCAGTGAAGATTGCCCTCAGCACAAACATTTGTATATACACGTCCAAAAGATATCTACTTACTCTTCTTGTGGATTGTGACCGAAGGAAATCCACACGTATCTGATCACCACCAATTTTCTTTCCGTTCATGTTTTTCATGGCTTCAAAAGCATCTTCCAGTTTTAAATACTCAACATATGCAATCTTTCGATCTCTAAGAAACTTAAAATCCTCGATTTTACCGAACTTAAGAAACTCTTCTTCCAGCCGTTCCTCAGAAACTGATGAGCTTATTGCACCCACCCACAGATACTTGCTAGGTTTGGCCTGGAAAAGAGAGGGAGGGCTAAGAATACAAAAAGAAGAAGCTCAAGCGACACATGTTCTCGTGGGAAAAAAAGATGTTGCCTGTATTACCACTTTCTGAATAGTAAAAACATAGATTAGCATCAATAACAACTAAGAAAAGAAAAATATTGATACATCATGAATCCTACGGATCTATAAATGGGCAACCTTAGTATTGAACAGCTTGTTTATAGCACTTAGAGTTTTTATATTTTCAAGTACTATACTGACCAACCTGTCAAATTTCCATTATGAGAGCACTACAGAAAACAGTCAGATTCTAGAAAACTTGCCACCGTACGTACAATCACTGAGTAAAAACATTATCGTAATAAAAAAGAATCACCAAGGATAATCCTTTGGTAAAAAAATGGTAATGTTTTCAGGCTGATAGCCATGAAACATACCAAGGCTTTCAAACAAAGTAACTCCATTCTCTTTCCTTTTTCCTGACCATGATGAATGAAGACTATAATCTTTAAAAGTCGATCTACCATACATACTTCAGCATCATGAATCGCTTTGTAATGTCTTTGAACTTCCTCCAATGTGATGTCATATTGAATAGTTCGCTCTTTGGAAGTTCATAAACCAAATTTCTAATTGGAATATTTTGATGGCTTAGATGGTATAGTATCCATCATGCAAAGCAATTGATTATACTATTTAGCTAATAATACTAAACTATTCACGAGGTTAGATTGTCTACTTTGTCAAATTCCAGAGATAACCTATATCCGACCAAGAAAGTAATTTCTTCGCTTGTTAGGACTTGTATTTTTACTCATAAAATTAAAATTCTTGCATATAAAATTCTTGCATGTACCCAGGTGACAACATTTCAGAGGAAACTTGATATTTAGAGTAAGGATCTAAACGGGGCTTTCCCCAGGCATCAAAATATTCAGCAGCCTGCGATTTTGGTTATCCATCTTTCCTGAACTGGCAAGAAATGATGACTATTCCCTCCCACCCACCCACCCACCCAGTAGCCGACAGACGATTATGACCTGTAGGGCGTAGGTGAAATGATAATATTACTTCATGCACGTCTTGGAATGGCAGATTCACCTTTGAAGTTCGACAAATTTCCAGGAATTGTATCTTTTTCTTTAACCTTCCTCTTCATTATTTTAGAATACTCAAAAATCGTGTCTATCATCTAACTAGCAACGCAAAATATGTATCATGTTAAGGAAGAAAAAACCGCTGACCCTATGGGGATTTGAGGATAAGGAAGCTTGTGCGCAGAAATATTTGACAAATAATTGGTTATCCCATAGTAATTTCACGAAATCCACTGAATTGACTAGCTGACTATTGGATTTAGATTGGCAGCCATCGACACTACCGTCAATTATGAATTGACATTCATCGACGAATCCAATGGTTAGGAAAGAGAATCGGGCAACAGAGAATTCATTTTCCTTCTCAATCTTTTGGTTACGGAGAAATATAATGGGAGGATGATGTTTATTGGAATGGGATACGGATTTTTTTCCCTGCAAGAAGACGAGGGAATACAACTCCGTGGATATGAAATTATTGTTTGAATGCATCGGAAATCGGCTGCGAGTACAACTTCTGATATACCTAATAATGAAATACGAAATGATTTTCCATTGGAACATCAACGAAGAAATTGAAAATCTAACCCCAAAATGGTTTGAGAAATGTATATGTATATATGTTTTACTCCTTTTACCTCCTTTATCAAATGCCATGCCCAATTTGAAAATATAAGTTTTTCTTCAAATTAACCATAATTTCCTCTCCACATCACTTAAGAACCCAACCATAATTGATTGTTTCGATTTCAATTTTGATAAAAAAAAAAATGTTCGCACGTTGAATCAAAACGCCCAAGCTCGCAAATTCTCTCAAATTATATTATAATTTTTAAAGGATTAATTTTTTACGATCAGGGAAGGAAAAAGGGATTTTTGTGACTATTTCTGTTATCACCATCAACACAGACGCGAATAAATAATATTACACAACAAATCAATCATCAAATTCAACCCAAAATCAGTAAAACCCAAAATCAAATTAAAATTATGAAAAATAATAATAGTGATAAGATGAAAAGAACAACAAACCGGTCTAGCAAACTCGATTTTAATCTGATTTCCACGAAGAGAGGTCCCTTGCAAGGCATCTTTAGCTTGTTTAGCATCTTCAACATGTTTAAAGTACACAAACGCATAACTTCTTGCTGAATACGTTGTTACACTATCAAGCGCACCGAATTGCGCAAACAACTCCATTAGATCTGAATCTGCTACTTCTCTCGATATATTACCTACCCATAGATTGTTCGATTCTTTGACTTCCGACGAACTCTGTTGCTCTGTCTCTGATTTAAGCGTTCCTGCCTTGTTTGATTTCACCGGCAGCGGCGCCATTAGAGGTTTTTTAGAAATTAGGGTTTTGACGATTTTGAATAAAATAAATTGGGTTTTTTTTAGAGAAGGGTCCTGATGACGATGGGTGGCTGTTATTTATAGGAGACGTGAGGCTGGAAAACGGTTTGTCGTTTTGTGGTTTGTTGTAGGGTTAAATTCTGAATATTTTTAAGATTTGTTTTTATTTTTTAAGGTGTTTTAATGGTTATAAGGTGTTTTTATTATTATTTTCTTCGTGAATTTTCTGAGAGTGCAATATTTTTTTATTTTAGTTACTTTTTAAAAATATACTTATCTTGAAATTAATCAAATTAATATTTTTCTAGTGTTTTTTAATTTGATACAATAATATCAAAAATATAAATTATAAAACAAATCATTTTAATATATATTCTTGTCAAAACACACTTTTAAAAACAATTATTCTATAATACCAAACATGCTAATTAATTTATCATTTGAGTTGAAACCTTAAGATAGTATTTTTGTAAAAAAAAAAAATAAGAGTTACTTAATGTTATTCTTAAAAAAAAGAAAATTAAAAAAAAACAATTAAAAAAAAACATTGTGAGTTATTGGATCATTTAAAAGCAATAAAATGGCAAGTCTCCCCTAATTTAATCACTTGCATGTATTTTTAAATCTTTTTTCATTTTTTCATTTTTTTTTCTTTTATAATAATTTTGATAAACTAGAATTGGTGAGCAACAATGTCCAAATTTGTAAAGTGCTTTTAAACACATTTTTTCTAAAATATTTCATTGGGATCTTGAAAAATATAAAAAACGTTTCTCCAAGTTATGTGAATTGGTGAGCAACAATGTCCAAATTTGTAAAGTGCTTTTAAACACATTTTTTTTTCTAAAATATTTCATTGGGATCTTGAAAAATATAAAAAACGTTTCTCCAAGTTATGTATAGATAAGATTAAATGTGGAATTCTGTTTATCCCTTTAGAATTCAAAGACTGCAGAGAGATATGGCTAAAATAAAATAAAATAAAAACAATTGAGGCACTGTTTGACTCTATGTTTTAAAAAATGTTTTTTTTTTAAATAATTTTTATTATTTATTTTAAATTAAAAAAAATAATATTTTAAATTATTTTAATATATTAGTGTAAAAAATAATTTTTAAAAATAATAATAAAATATTATTTTGATGCATTTTAAATAAAATATAATTTTAATTATACTTCCCCTTACGACCACCTTTTCTGTCATTTGTTTTTGTATTTTTTAAAATGATTTTTTTAAAAAAATAAAATTGCTTTTAATGACTCGTGGAACCTGATCAAACGGCTGACATTGTATTTTAAACATTTTAAAATTTTTAATTTTTTATTTTAAATTAAAAATGATTTGGTATTTTTAAGTCATTTTAATATATTGATATCAAAAATAATTTTTTAAAAATAAATAAATTTTTTTTATATATTTCTAAATAAAAAATATTTTAAAAAAAAATTTCGATCATATTCCCAAACAGTAAGAAACTCTTATAAACAGGAGAAGTAACATTAGTCTGTGTTTCATACTATAATATATTGTGTTTTTTAATTGAAAATATATCAAAAACGACATCAAAAACTTTTTCCGAAGCTTGAAGGCATATTGTTGGTTTCAATTTTCAAGAATACATGCAGTGGCAGGGCAGATAAGGTTTCTTCATGACTACCTCTGTCAATTTCGATAGTATTTGATGTACAAAAATCAAAAATAATTTTTAAAAATATAAGAAAATCATTTTAGTATATTTATAAATAAAAAACATTTTTAAAAACAACCTCACTAATACTTCTATGCCATTTTGTTCAATGGAAAGGGAGCAATGTTTGGGTTTGATAAACCCATCCATCGCCTAAAATACAATAAAGCCAACAAAAACACAAGAAGCTCTACTGTAACTAGGAAAAATCTCTTCCATTCCCTGCATAATTCCCTGTTTTTTTTTAGCATGGAAGGGCAAGATTTCTTCCTAATCCAACAACTATCAGCCTTCAGTTTTTGGTGTCTCCTAAGTTTTCATACCATGCTATAGGGACTTATTACAGCCATATTTACATATCATATCATGCATGACAGCTTCCAACATCAGAAAACATCTACTAACTAGTTTTCTTATTTGCTGGAAATCTTGCTCACTGGTTCAACAGGAATAAGATATTCAGCAGATAGAAGTACCATGGCATGAACCAGAAAGAGAAATGAATGCCTTCGTGCAATATTTTGACAGAAAATAAAAGCTGAAACAGTACAAGATTAAACCATTTTCTTGAATAGAAGAAAGCATTTGCTATTGGCAACTGGATTTGCTGTTTCTTGTGGTTAAAGAATCCAAAGGAAATTCAAGATATCAAAACTCTAGATAAAAGAAAATATTGGTAGGGAAAAATACATGGCGGGGTCACCTATCCTATTGACAAGTAGATAATCTTGCAAGTGATCTTAAAAATTGTCCTTCGCTTGCCGGATAACGCCTAACGCTTCCGAATCATTTGCTGTTGCTGGAATATTTAGGGCATGCCGGATTGCTGTACTTGACGTGCGAAGGAAAGGATTACAGGCCTTTTCAACCTTTAACTTGGTTGGAATCTGATGAGACAGAAAAACTCACCCTCAATGTGGAACTCTAGGAAGGTAAAATATAAAGCTAAAGGATAATAGGAGAACATAAAAACACACACAGGACTACCATATTAAATCAAGTCCACAATCATTATGCAGATTGATAGTGGCTAAGCAACCCAACTTGCTTGCTACTTCAACTGGTCACCATTTCAAGGCATGCAACCATAAGGAAGCTTAAAGTTCACCGTTTGACAAATAGCCGGTGACAGGCAGGAACACTAAGGGCATATAACTTTAAGTGCTTCTATGAAGCCAGAGAAGGTATGTACTGTTGTACAGTAGTGAGCATTGCAAATGAGAAGTTCTCCTCGAAAAGGAGCTTCAAAATTGCATAATTGCATGACATGCAACTGAAATCGGTGCATCTATTTGCTCTAAAAAAGCAAGATACCTTTCAAAAGTCAATTTCAGTTAAAAAAATCAGAAGCTCAATCAAGGATAGGAATGTCCAGCACAATGTAGAGCTCCATTAGGGTTCAAGACTAAAGACTGATAAGAGGTACAAATCATAAAATGATTTCCTTTCTAGATCAAAACAAAAGGAAAGAACAAAGAAAAATCAGAAAATCTGGTGGCACATCACTTAGTTGCTAAATTTTCCTAGCCTTATACTAGACATAGGATAGAGCCCTGCTATCATTGTGAACTCGAGGTTGGATAGGGGGTGGGGGAGTTGGGGTTCAGGGAGTGAAGACTTCCCTCATCACAGTATCCCGTCATTGGTCAGGTATTCAATAAAGTAAAAAGGCTTAAGACTCACAGTTGGCAAACTCTTGCTGCGAAGATGAGCCACATGGGCTGCATAGGACTGGAGTGCCTCATTATTTGGATCTATGGACAGTGCAAACTTCGAATTACTCTGTCAAATAACATGTATCATGGTTAGGGCATTTAACTTCAGTCTTTAGCAGATACAACAAGAATAATATGGAAAACAAAAATAACAGTGACCAACCAACGTATATTCATGACCGCAATATATATTTGTATCATCTGGCAGTGTCATGATTTTCCGGAGGGAAGAAAGCATCTGCAGCAAAGAAAATCAGATGCTATTGTGTTCAATCATCATGGAATCAGGCAACTAGCTTCTTATCGAATATACTCTTTTGGTTAAGAGAGGGCTGCTGGGCTTTGGGTTACAGTTGGTGGGTAATTCTTTTCCATCCTCCAATGTTTCACCCATTCATTTCAAATATTTGACAACAGGACTGTCCACTTGTGACTATAAAAGATTTCATCCAAACATCCAACTCACAAAGTAAATACAAGAAAAAAAATATATTTTTTCAGGAGACTTTAAAAACACAGAATTTTATTTTTTTGTGGTGGTAGCTTGAACAAATTTTCAAGTTCATAAAACATGTATTATTTAACAATTAGATACTCTTTTGGTTAAAAGGATGAAGTGATATTTTAAGGAATCATTTCACATTGAGGATTCAAGCGCTGAAACTTTGTCTAATAGGAGGGCTCAATCCAATATATTCATCTCATTATCGCATCATCATATATTATTTCCGACCTCAAATTATAGCATAGTGAAGAATGCATGACATGAATTACCTGCTCAGGTGTTCCTTCAAGAAGCCTGCCACATGACAAACTAAACAAAGTGTCTCCAGCAAATATTGCCCCCGAACCAGGAAAGTAGAAACTTATGTGGCCTACAACAATTAAATGAATGCTGAATGTCAGAACAACTATTGACTCAGTAGCTGCATAACCATAAAGTCTCGCGCTCTTTACTCAACCCAAAATCCACAAAAGAAGCAAGCAAATATTCCACCACCCCACTTGAAATACCCAGATTCTCCATGTATTCAATCACTAGAAAGAATGAAGGCACAACTGACAATTTAGTTAGCAAAATTGCGACATTTTCTTTTGTTGGTTTAGCTGAAACAACAACAATTGTTTGTTTGCTTCATTTTTTTTGTATTGACTGTATACCACATGTCCCACACTAACTGGGTGATGTCCAAGCAGAAAGTTACAAGATTCACATTTTTAATGGCATGGAGGACATATATCAGAAGGTATGGCCTTCCAACTGTTTCACATGACTCAGACTTTATATTGGTGTTCTGGATATTTCAAATGAGTTTTGTTTTTTCTACTTATAACTCATGTATCACAGGTTCATGCTTTGAGGAAATGCGTTATTTTTTCTTTTATTGGAACTGCAAGGAAACGTTGATTTTACATCCCTTTTCCAGTGTCAACGTAAGAAGTGATTGCATTTTGACGATATAATGGTATGTGTTTCTCACGAATAGGATTTCCTAATGTAGATAGATAAGGAAATCGAACCTCGGGTATGGCCAGGAGTTTCCATTACTTGTACCTCATGGCCTCCAAACATCCACTTCTCCTTGTCATTCAGAACTATATCAATTCCAGGAATCCTATCCCTGTCAACTCCTGAACCAATTACCTACAAACAAAAAGCAAAACTGTGAAAACTACACAATTTTGAGAGCCACTTTACAAACAGGCATGCAGGACCCTCTTAATACTCAGATGGAAGACACAGCATTCACTGAAAACCTTTGTCTGAGCTTATTTTTTTTAGAATTAGACTCAATACAAGCTGATTTAAAATGGTGAATAAAAATGCATTTAATTTCATCCCATGTGAGTTGGGAGAAAAAAGAACTTGGGAACACTGTTGCGTACCTTTGCACCATACCTTGCTTTCAACTCTTCATTCCCACCGGTATGATCATGATGATGATGAGTGTTTAGTATATACGTCAAATTTCGGTTTTTCCGACTTAAAGCATCAATAACAGGTGTAGCTTCTGATGGATCAATAACTCCAACTGTTCCTGTATCCACGTCATGTACAAGATATGCATAATTGTCGTTGAGACATGGCACCTGAAATGAATGTAACAAAAAACGATATAAGGCATCCATTCACAAGAAGAACACTAAATATTTCAAAACTATAAAAGATCTTGCAAAATAAAAAACATTACAGATTCTTACCATTTCGATTTGCAATGAAGAAGACATATTGGAAACGCTGCAAAATTGAGCAACTTTAAGTGTTCGACTTGCTCCACGCAAGGTTTTGAACGGTGTAGACAACAAACGCATGAATCCATACACAATACCTTTTCTAAGGGAGAGTTGTCTCGTGCCTGGCCTTACTCGAATCCCACTCCTCACCTAATAATATGAGCACAAAAAACAGTAAGATCCCAATTCTCAATCTCCACAAATTTTGCAAGCACACAGCACAAGGCACCAAATAGAAACTAATAAATGGATCATATTCATTAGAAAGGCTACAAACAATATACATGGAAAGTTTTCTCAAAATGATTTCCTTTCATCAAAAGTTAACATGTCAACATACAAGTCACCAATCATGCATCTCCTTCATCTTTCTCTAAATATAAAATGCCCATTGCATCAATTCACGTGATTCTTTGACATCCAACCTACTGAACTTCTGTTAAAAAAACCACCCCACCGATGGGAGAAAACAATGAACTTCTACCATTTGTCTACATCCACTATCAAAACTAGTACAAACAGTAAATGGGCTTTCTTTACAGTTAAAAAAAGAAAACTTTAAACAACAAACAATCAGGTAATGCATAAAAAACAGAACAGAAGCAACGATTTCCCAGCATAGCATCTCAAATGGGTTAAGACTTAAGACATCAAGATCACTCATTTCCCACAAAGACTGAAACTTTAAAGTTTAAACAACCACCAAAGCACAAAACACAGAGTAAAATCAAAAGCGTTTGGAGTAAACAAGGAATGGAAGTAAACAAGAAAGTAAACCCACCTTAGAGCAAGGAAGGGAAGCCATGGCACAAGATGCTTTGTAGATCATCTGCATCCCTCCTCTTCTTTCTCTTTTTTTTTTTGTGATTTTTACAGAGAGAAATACGAAGATAGAGAGAGAGAATTATTATGGATGTGTGTGGGTTGGCACTTTCGTGGCACTTGAATGATGATGATGGTTTATTAATATGATACTTTGTTGACCAACAAGAAAAATTGGTCATCCAAAATGGAATCCTAAAATATCTCTCTCTCTCTCTCACACACACACACACACACATATATATATTATCAACCACTAAATAAAAAGTCAAATAAATTTTAATATGATATTATAATTTTAAATTCAATAAACTAATAAATAATTTTAAATTCAATAAACTAATAAATATTTTGAAATTTATTTATTCTATATTCAAAAAAAATACTATCAGTATTTTGGATATATTTTAAATTTAATATGTATTGCTTTAATATATGATTGGTAAATTTAAGAAAAGGTTATGATTTAAGATAATATATAATAGAATTTTTAGATATTATTTTCCTCTTTTTTTATTTATCAATTTTTATGGACTGCAATTTGTTTTCTTCTGTATTATTATTCTATTAGCTTAATTTGTGCTGCTTTTGTTAATCACAGAAGAGGTGATAAAGTTACATGGCAGTGAGGAACGTTAAAAGTAAAAGGTGATGGGGACCCTATCCTATACGTTTAAGTGGGCGGGGTGTTCGGTGCGGAGAGTTACGTCACTAACTGCTTTTAAATTGGGCCCACGTGGCAGTGGCAGATTACGCGTCAAGTCCGTTTCTCCATCTCTCGTTATTTTATTTTTTTTCTTTTTATTTTCCCTTTCTTTTTTTTCTTCCCAGATTACCTCAGAAATAAATATTTTTTTTAAGTTTCCAAAGAGCAAGTTTCTAAATTTTGTTTTGGTTGTTGTTTTTTTTTAATTGGAATAGAATGTTTTGGGTTGTATTGTTTATGTATATATCTATATATATATAATTAAATATACTAATTTAAAAAAAATAGTTTAAATTCAAAAATAAAATTATTTAGAATTATGCAATTTAATCTAAAAAACACAATAAAATAATTTTTCTACACAAAATTATGAACATTTATAGTAGTATTACAAGAATATCATCATCAATCTCGTAAAGTTATTATATTCTGTGATTGCTCTGAAATTTTAACATAATATATAAATATGTCAAGAGACTCCTCGCAAAATTTCATCTTAATCTAACAGTCGAATTAAGAAATATGATTGATATGATAATTATTTATTATTTAAAAAAAACACTATTTATCGAAACAGAAACTGCGTGAACAAAACCTGAACGTTCAAAGTCGAAATTTGAGCTGAAATTTTCTGAACGGACTCAAAATTTTTAAACAATGTAAAAACTGCGCCGTTTTATCTCATTTTTTTAACTTATATGAAACATTTCGGTTGAAACAAAATAAGTTTAATAACACTGTCAAAGAGTACTTGGTGGTGCCGTTAAATTGTATTTTAAAAAAAAATTTGTTATATTGTTTTAATGTACTAATACAAAAATAATATATATATATATATTTTTTTAATATATTTTCAAAACAAAAAAATATATTAAAAAACAACTTTTTATTACAATCACAAACAGCACATAGTAAAAAATAATATATCTATTTTTTAAAAACAAAAAATATTTATTTATCTTCATGTTTTTTTAATTTTGGGACGGTAACCATACATTTGTTTTTAAGTATTCGTGTACAGATTACTATGAAAATAGATTTTATTATTAAATTAAAAAAACAAAGATAAATTATATAAACCAATTTAAAATGCTATGAAAAATACCCTTTATCATCGAATAAAAAAACTAAAAATGAAATTATAAATAGACCAATCAACTCTGAAAATACATTGACTGATGGTATCTAACATTTGTCTTGAATCATTGGTTTGGTTTATTGAGAAATCAATTCTAATTGTGAGATTACAAAAAGAGAATGATAAGGACACTAATAGTGGGGCAGCATCCAAAATAATGCTTGAAAGTTCTGAAAATGAAATGAATTGGGAAAATTAGCACAATAGTGTTTTTATTTTAGGTCATGTTGGGATCTGAGAAGCATTTTTAAAATATTTTAACTAATTTCATAAGTTAAACTTTATTTATTGCATGTTTATATATAAAGTTGAGATTGTTTTTTAAAGTGTTTTTCATTCAGAATTACATCAAAATGTTTTTTTTTTATTTTTTTAAAATTATTTTTGACATTAATATATGAATATGATCTAAACACCAAAATATTTTAATTTAAAATAAAAATAAAAACTTTTCAAAGTTTTTTAAATACATTGTCAAATCAAACAAAACCTTAACTTAGGTTGGATTTTACTAATTTATTATTATTCAATTAAAAAACCTCAAATAAAAACTCATTTCAGATTGACTCACAACATGTATAATCCATATATATATATATATATATATATATATATATATATATAATATGATATGGACCCTTCTTAACTTGTGATTTGTGCCTTTTCTAATTTAATGAAAAATTAAGTCATCATAGAGATGAAAAAAGTGTTGGGGATGTGTCACTGTTTTACTTTTCTTTTCTTTTTTTAAATCAAACTTTCTAAACCGATGACATGTGCTGGAAAATTGAGTCATTATAAAATAAGTGTTTAGGATTGTGATAGTTTCAAAGTGTTTTTTCCTTAAATTAGCAAAACCCATATGGCATGGACTTAGTATGAGACCCTTTTTGGAAACCATTTTTCAAAAAAATTAGAAAAACTTTATTTATATGTTTTTCCACTGTTTATAATATGATGATATCAAAATTATTTTTTTTTAAATTATTTTAATACATTTCTAAATAAAAAACATCATCTAACATTCTCTTTCTTTGGAATAGTATATCTAGGTTATTACTTAGCACAAGCTGCTTTCCTTATTCCACAAAAAACAATCCAGAATCCATCCAAGCCACGAGGATTTTCAATGACTAGACTCAAAATTGTCCACCAACTTTCTGTCAGCTCAAGTTACATGGCTGGATTGGCACGTCAACCTGGGCAAATTATTTGGTGTGGTGGGTCTCTAATGTTACAACAACAGCAACACAACAGGAGGTACAACAACATGACATGCTTGAGACTGAAACATGCTGCCTTCTGAAACTTGGAACTTTATCTCTCTTGCAATTGTAAGATGCGAATGGAAACAGCCATGGACAGCTTATAGTTCATCCTGCAAAAGAAAAAATTTAAGGGGGCAAACTAAAGAATATGAACTGAAGCATGAGATGATTTTCCAGTGTAGATCATGCATGATTGTTGAGAGAACACCTCAAGCTTCATAATGAGTTCATGATTGTTTGAGAGTGTGATTAAAGTTGTTTTTAAAAGTGTTTATCGTTCAGAAATGCATCAAAATAATGTTTTTTTTTTTATTAAAATAATGTTTTTGATATCAGTACATTAAAATGATCTAAAAACACCAATTTTTTTTAAAAACGCTTTCCGAACACACTCAGAAACACCCCCTTCATTGCTAAGAAATTGATGTTATAACAGTTTACCATAAAGTTGATCTGCTCGTGTTGCTTTATGTTGATTGGAAAAGAATAAAGGTACACTTTTTTTATGAAATGTGATGGAAAGTAGAGGCTCGAGCTAAGTAATTCCTGCCTACTGTAGAGAAGCCTTGATCTTTTACCACTTGCAACGAGTATATTAAAAATAGAGCTAATTCAATGAGAAAGATGAGAGAAAGAGTGCCGAAGATTTGCTTACATGGTAATCGTCCATGTACTCCCGAGGATCATGCTGCAAAACAAAATTTTTATGTTCTATCAACTTTCAACGAACCAACAAAAAGCTTCACAGTAAAAAACCAGATCTTGATGTCTTCAGAGTGATGTTCTTAGACATCCTGACTGTTTTTTGTCTGTAGTTTCAGCTAAACCAGCACTAAGAGAGTGTCTAGATTGTGGTAAGAGTGTATTTTTTATATTTGAAAATGATTTAAAATTATATTTTTAATATCATCACAATAAAAAAATAATCAAACTTTAAAAAAATAATTCTTTTTTTTTAAATAACATAACCTAAACAATAGGTTGTAGAACAACAGTAATAATAGGTGTATACAGGGTTGTTTAGCACCTAGAATTGGAATGGAGCTGAAGAGTTGCATTAAGCAATCATGGTGGGGTTTTTTGTTTGATTATGGGAATGATATTGGCTATGTTTTATAACCTGTTTAAGAGTGTGGTTAAGATTGCTTTTAAAATTGTTTATTCATTCAGAAATACATCAAAATAATATCGATTGTTCTATTTTTTTTTAAGATTCTTTGGCTGTTCATCTCTCTTTCTCAAGAACACATGATGAATAGGTTTAATGTGCTGTACCTTACTTCTTTTAATGGTTTGGAGAATCATTCATCAAAATCATTCTATTTAAGGGATACCATTATAAAACTCAAGCAGCAGAATTCAAGAGACGCAACAGTGAAGCGGCAACTAAGGTTTGATTAGAAGATTTCAAGAGATATTATACCCTTCTGCGAGGCTTCCTGTGGCCCCTTTCTTTCCTCCTCCTTTCACCTTCCTCTCTTGCTCTTTGAGCTTCCTACTCATGCAATGATTCAAATCCATTGGATAATGCTCAAAAAGAATGGCTAAAAGTAGAGTTATATAACAAATTGCAAATTCCCAAAAGCAAGCAAACAAAGGTAGTCACCTCTTCTTCTCGAGCTTTCCTCACTTTCTCTGCTTCCTCCAAGGCATCTTTTTCTATCTGGCATATACATAAAATCAAGAATCAAATACTAAATTAAGCAATATTCCTTGGAACCAAGCAGCCATTATGGATTCTAAAATCAATAAATTCACCTCTCTATTCTGGAAAACATCTTCTACAACTTTTCTTGCATATTGTGGGTCATCACAGATCAATATGTTGTCAAAAATTGAGCCAGCCTTCACCTGCAATGAAATATTTGATGCCATCAGATCAAGGTAAATCAGATCCTTTTTTAGTTGGGAGTATAATGATGGAAGCGATTAATCTTTCTGCCAGGAATGTACAGTGAGAAATTCAAATCTGTTTCAAGGTAAAGCATCTCAGTTATTTGGACAGATCAAAAGAGTTGAGTACAAATCCCTACTCCACTAAGACGGTAGATACAAGACAATAAACCAGTACAACAAAAATGAATCATAAGGGTTTTCAATCCAGAATGAAAGGCTAGTTGACACTCAAGCAAACCAGTTTACTCATAACAATATCTACTATCTTGATTTCAGATAAACAAACCCAAGTTAAATAAAAGAGGCAAATGTGTTTGTCAGATCAGATAATACAGTCATTTGTTATTTCAAAGAGCTAAATTTTACTTTTTCTTGGTATATTAATGTGCTATTTCCCCCCCAAACAATAGGTTGTATGAATGATCTCCAGAAGAAGGAAAGAAGTTATGAGACCTACCTGCCAAACTTCAATACCCACATATTTGATCGGCTTCAGCACATAAAGGTCAGGATCATCTTCAAACTCTGACAAAAAGAAAGGGAAAGAGGACTAAGCATTTACAAAATGAAATTGGATACTAAAACGAGGCACATCTATTAGATCAACTACATAGTTAGAGAGACAACTGATACAAACTTATTGGAGGAACGGTTGTCTTTAAAATACCAGCAAACATTCCAACTACAGCATTGAATCCAACTCATTTATTATGTTCTGTTAGTATCCTATACGAAATTTCCATTTTTATACAATAACAGACTTGTCTAAAACCCAGTACCAAAGTTCACCACTTGGAACATACTGCCTACATTATTTGGTTCAATGCTGGGTATATAGGCCAAAAGGCTCCTTTTCCTATTTCTGAGCATTTGTATCTGCCAAAATGTTCCAAAGCATTCTTCCCCAAATGAGTGATAAGAATAACCATTTGGTCGCATTGGAATGATTCGTACCTGGGTTATCGATCCATGGAGTCTTCCATTTTCCTTTATAGTTAGGATTCTTGATTTTCTACAATATCAGGATAACAACTTAATTCAATAATCATTATTAATCAGCTAAGATATTATTAATCAGCTAAGGTGTCCATGGATGCACACCTTTCTTTTCCATGGTCCTTTGTAAGCTGGATTTGGTATCTTGGGTGGCCTCCATATTCCATCATCCTCTTCATCCCAATCATCGGGCTATTCAAAGCAGCAATAGAACAAGCAATGTTATCTTTTTGTCTTCTAGGCTGTTAAATAAACAACAAACCTACATAATCTCTTCTTATTTATAACTTAATTATCCAATAATCAAGCTGAATAAGTGAGAGCCAAAGACTTTTTCCTAGAACACTGTCATTGTATAAAGGCGAGTTAATCCATGACTAGTCTAATCACATGTTTCAAACCCCAACACAGTGAGAACGAGAAAACTGCAGAAGAGACAGTGAGAACGAGAAAATTGCAGAAGAGATTCTAAAATCCAGAAGGCAATGAACAAACCTCTTTAGCCTTAGGATCAGGAATCTCCCGGGGGATAGAATCATATCCCTGCAACATCAAAGCAAATAGTAAAAGTATAAAATTTATCAGGAACATATACAAATCACTATCTCAGCCACACTATCAACCAGACTATCAGGCAATACCTCTGGTTTGACATCATTAGGATCCTCAATATATTCTCTATCATCCCAGTCTGCCGGCTGTGAAACAGTGAAAGTCAAACTTTATTGGCTAGACCAAAAACACCAAACTATCAACAATGAAAGTCACCACGTTTCCCTGCAAAAAATGGAACCAAAATCCAACGCCAAGCTCCTATCATACCTTCTTTGCTTTAGTATCTTTAATTTTTGGCGGAGGAAGAATATCCCAATCCGTATACATGGTTCCTGATTCCCTCTCCCTATTATCAACCAACACACTATAAGATGCATCAGGCCTAAGTATAAATGTGTAGAAATGAGTCAACTTATCAGTTTCACATTGCAAATCCTTCTTGATAGGATAATTCTGTCCTTGATAAGACAATATAACATGAAGCTTCTTTGTTTGTGTACCGCACATATCAGGTCCAAACATAAAACTGCAAAGACAAAAGGCACAGCAAGCTTTAAACTTAACCACCTTCCAATTCTCTAACCTCAAAAGAATCAAATGGGTCGTTTTCTTTACCTATAAGGAGTATCACCACCAAATTTCTTCTGATTAACATAGCCAGAATGCAGCTTAATGTAACCACCACCACACTCAATATTTTGCTCAAACTTAACAGAGTACTGAACCACTAAAGTCCTATCCTTGTTACTAAACTCTGGGGCTATCTTTGCTGATATAGCAAAATGCTTTGCATCATTATATGTTTGAATACCTGAAACACCATGTTTCCACACAAATCAAACAAAAAATTCAGACCCCAGATAATATAAACAAAAAAAATCAAATCTTTAACATGTTTTTGTACCTTTATCATCTGGATCACCTGGCCATTTCCCTGCTGTGTACTTGAAAGTACCAGCTTTACCTTCACTTCTTTTCCAGTCTGATAAAACCCATCTATCTTTCCAACCATCTTCAAAACGTTCCTCAAAGAAGATTTCAGAGAGAGTGAAAGGGAAGAGGAAGAGAGAGTGAACAGCGAAGAGCAAAAATAGTAGCTTTAAGGCTTGAACGACATGTAGTTTTCGCTTGTTCTCCATTTCTGGTAAACCAGTTGGCCAAGTGCCAGAGATCTAGTGATTCGATGTACTGGCCCTATATACAGCAGGGGGGAGAATGTAGACTGAAGTCACTGAACAGTGATTCTACATAAATATCCTCTCTAGTTTTTTTCAATATTTGGATTTTTTTAAGTATGAATTTATTTTAAGTCAAAACTTTAATGTATTAAGATTAAGTTGTTTTTAGAAAAACTTGTCATGAATTTTTTATAATATTTTTTTAGAAGAAAATTATATTTTTATATATCATATCAACACTAAATTTAAATTTCATGAATTTTTTATAATATTTCTTTAGAAGAAAATTATATTTTTATATATCATATCAACACTAAATTTAAATTTTAATAAAATATTAAAATTAAATTATTTGTTCCCATTTCTTCTCCCATTGCTACTTTCTTCTTTCTTATCCTTCACTCTCTTTTCATATATTCTCTGTTCAAAATTTTACCTTTTTTTAATAATATTTATTATAAGAATATTTTTAAAGTTAATTTATATTGAACTTTGCAATTTATTATAGTTTATTATATATATGATTATTATGATTTTATAACTCATATTGCGAGTTAAACGGGTTAAACTAGTCGGCTTGTTTTTTTATTGATATATTTTTTTAGAAAAATTATTATCCTTTAATATTAAATTAATGACTTTCTAATTTTTTTTTAGACTTTCTATTTTTTTTTTTAAATTAAACTTCATGATTCTTTCCACATTACTTTCTATTAGATTATTTTGATCTTATAATCTAAATCAGGAATTTTGCAACCTGAGTTGATTTAAGTTATTTTATTATCTTTTTAGATTGATTTTTTTTTTTAATTTTATTATCAAACAATATATTGATTAAGAATTGTGATTCATGATTACTTTTTTATTGGTTTATATGTGATTATTCTAATTTTATGACACGAGTCGTGAGTTTAGTCAATTAACCTGGGTTAATGCGAGTCTTGTTTTTAACTTGCTTTATAATTTATTTCAATTTATTTTTTATGGTATTACCATGGTGTCATGATTCAAGTTATGAATTTAACAAGTTAACTCAGGGTCAACTTTGATCATGTGTTTGACGTGTTAACTCGAACTAACCCAAGTCAGGTTTTTTTAATTATTATTATTTACTATTTTTATTCTTTAATATAAATTAATCTAATCTAATGTAACTTGAATTAGCCAGCACATGAAAATGATTTATAAACACCACAAAATCTAATCTAATGTAAAATATAAAAATACAAAATTTTCATTTTTTTAAAACAATTTTAAAACGCAATGCCAAACAAAACATTAACCATATTAATAAAGTTCAGGACAATTTTTAAACTTTTAAATGATATTAGAACTAGACTTTGAATCAACGAATTATCGAGTCGGTCTAGTATAAACTAGGTCGAGTTTTAATTTTTATGTTTCATGCTTTTTTGACATTGTATTTTAAAAGTGCTTTTGAAATATTAAAAAAATATTTTAATAATGGATGCCAAAATTTATAACAACAACTGAATTGGGTTCCTTTGAAGCAAGCGATTGGAAGCACTCAGTTTCTTCTTTTCACAGATTTTCTACAATGGATGCTATATCATCTTGCTGTAGAATTTGATCAAGAAGAAAATTAAGGAATTTACAAGAACAACATCTTGTTCTGTTGTGAGAATGAAGTTGGGGAAGTCTAGTAGACGAAAATCTGTTAAGGAATCGTCTCACCTGAAAGTTTAAGTTATTAGATGTGATCCCATAATAATATTTATATTATTTTCTAACACATTCTGATGCGGGACAATAAATAATAAGAATTAAAACAAAAAAAAGAAAGAAGTTTTAGAGAAAGAAAGAAACTAAAGAAAAGAAGAAAGTGAATTGGAGAGATACAAAGTCTATAATATTTCCATTCATCATCAAAACTATCTCACAAAATGATAGAGAAACATATAAATAGTAAACCCTAAAACATCTTGTTATTGGGCTTAGCCCATCAAATTAAATTGTTTAACATAAATAATTTTAAATAAATAAAAAACAATGAGATAAGCCTAAATGGGCTTAGTCTCCCAACCAAAGCATGACAGACTGGGTTATCCTATATTGTCTTCATCTATATACTCGTGTAATTTGTGGTGTGGATCCGGTTTTCCCACCACACTCTTTCAAGTAAAAGTTTGTTGAGCTTGAAACTTGCACAAGCTCTCATTATCTTTGCTTGATTTTTATCAAATAAAATGAGGATGGTGAGATTCAAACTCATGACCGCTAGGTCAATAAAGCTTTGATATCATGTTAAGGAACCATATCACCTAAAAACTTAAACTATTAAATAAGACCCAAAATAAAATTTATATTATTCTCCAACAAAATCTACCATCCTTGGAATCCACTATTTTTTTTTTGTACAAGTTGCTGCTTCTGCTTTTAGGGTTGAAATTTGGGGCCTGTTTGGGAGGGCTGTTGCAATTGCTTTTGAAAGTGTTTTTCATTTAGAAATACATCAAAATAATATTTTTTTTATTTTATAAAAATCATTTTTGACATCAACACATCAAAATAATTTAAAAACATAAAAAAAATTTATTTAAAATAAAAAAAATCATTTTTTTTGGAAACAGCGGTTGAAACACCGTCCCAAACAGGCATTTGGATAAGATCTCAACTTGAGCAGGTTACAGCTACTCGATCCATGATAGAACTACGTTTGTAGAACGTGCTGGCTAAATTCCACCATAATCCACCGTTATATTAAAAATTAAACTTGTTTTTATCAGAAAAGTCGTTCAACGCACGCGTCCATACTTCTTCTTCGACTTAGCTTCTTGATGCATATCCTGCAAGTACGGAGCAAGTTTAGGCGTGATGCCGTCTTCTATAAGATGTTTTATAATGTTAACAGGCTAAGAAACCATGTAGGCTTGTAGTCCAGAAACAGACAGAAGCAAGTTTGAGTTCCTCCGAAGCTACAAGACTGAAGAACATGCCAGCAAGCGTCCAAGACCATGCAAATCACTAGTGGGAAGTAACGTTTTCAATACCGTTTTGTTTTGTTTTGTTTTTTTAATTGGAATGAAATGTTTCGGTTTTGAAGTATTTTGGTGCACCGTTTCGGGGTTGTACTGTTTATGTATATATATATATATATATAATTAAATATATTAATTAAAAAATTAGTTCAAATCCTGAAATAAAATTATTTAGAATTGTACAATTTAATCTAAAAAAAGATACAATAAAGTAAATTTTCTAAATAAAAATATAAACATGTATAATATTATGAGAATATCATTATTAATCTCTCAAGGTCATGATATTCTCTGATTGCTCTGAAATTTTAACATAATATATATAAATATGTCATGTGACTCCTCGTAAAATTTCATTTCAATCTAACGGTCGGATTAAAAGATATGACCGATATTGTAAAATTATTTATTATTTAAAAAAACACTATTTGACCCAAACAGAACTGGCGGAACAAAACCAGAACATTTTGGCCGATATTTGGCTGAAAATCCAAAACATGCCGAAATTTAAACCGAGATAAAAACAACGATATTTTATTCGTTTTTTAACTGGTACAAAATGTTTCGGCCAAAACATAACGAAACATACAACTATGAGACTAAGATTGACTAATCAATAGATATTGTTCAGTCCGTTGTTTGCAGGACTGCAAATATATGTTTTATGTGAAATTAATATTATTTCAGCTTGCTGGCTTCAGGTGTAATCTGATGCCAATTATGGTGAAAGCGTGAAACACACCACTTTGCATGGCATTGGAATTGGAGAAGTCCAGAAGCCATAATTCTTCGAAACATTCCTCCATTTTGTTTTCAAGAACATGATATCAAAGTAGGATTTGGATAACATGTTGATGACACACCCAGCACCTGCATTTGTTGTTGATTGACAGAAATTAATCAACTCTAGCATGATAGATCGTACGAGGCTGAGAAGCGTGCCAGTTGACAAAACTAGCACCTGTTAAGTTTCAAATTCGCATTGGCGAGTGTTCAATTTCCTGAGCCAGTTCATATCCACAGAAAGCAAATATGAGAACATCTAAATGGAACAATGTTCGGATAGAAACTTTGAAACACATTCCAAAATAAGAGAAAATATTGCTTTTCCAGCTTGTGGAACTGCTTGTTGTGTGTACTTTTCAGGGGAAAAGATAAACAAATTCCAACAAGGATAAAAAAAAAACCCTGCACTAACAACAAATGCTTTCTTTGATAATTAATAGTGATCTATACCTCATACCTTTGTAGAATTTATGTACATTAATTAGAACACCGAGCTCCTTAGCCCACTTGGTTTGGTTGTTAAGGGGCACAGCTCCAATGGTATGTTACTAATATATGCATCATCAACACTGCATGTGGCCAAGCTACAAAAACTAATAATATCACCTCTTTGTTTTAGTGTCTACAGTTCGGATTGCCGGTGACGATTGTGATCCACCGCCCAGCGCTGCAGCAGCTGATTCAACGTGTGTAAGAAGATAAGCGTAAATCTTCTTTCTTAACCTGTCAACAGTCTCTGCTGAAACAAGGGGTGTTTCGGCTTCATCCTTGTTCAATCCAATTTCATCTAACCAATCATTCACACTTTTAAGCTGCGTCAACATCCCTGCTATTTGACCATTATCTGACAAAGCTGAGACATCCAGATCAGCATCTAAGAACCTCTCAACAAATCCCAAGAACCAATCCTGGGATTCCATCCGCAACATTTCAGCCAAGTCCACTACCTCGTCGAGACCATTTCCTTTGATCCACTCTGGTGGTGGTTGGGGTGGCACCTTTTGAGTAATGGCAGAATTATCCCCTGGTTTGCGAAAAGCTCCTGTTGCTACAAGCTTGGAGCCAACTACTGGACGGACTTTCCCTTGCGTTTTTGCTGAGGTATTCTTCAAAGAATTTTCTAGGACTAAAATGGATTGATTGCTGGCAGTAGGCTTTTGACCTTGACTAGGAGTTGTAGTATCTCTGGTAAATACTGAAAAGAATGACAGATTGGTGGCCAGAGCAGCTTGGACCCAAGACGCTGCATGTTTTCGTCTATCAGATGTGACCTTTAATGCTTCTTCAGATGGATTGTCATTGGAATCTGGCGACGAACCAACTGGAGTAATTTTAAAAAGGGAATCGGCTATCAAACAAGAATTATTCAATTTCGCGTGAAGCAATAAAAACTGCTCCACGGCAGGTTTTGGGTTATCTTCCTTCGCAGAGGAAGTCAGCTCTGAGTACATACTGCAAGAGAAAAGAGGCGAAATACAAAATGTCAGGAAAAGAAATAATTAAAACTGAAATGTTCATACACTAGAAAAAAATAAGTATAGATCACACATCAGGTATGTCAGATCAAAGAATCCCCTGAAAATTTCTTTTCTCATATTCTCAATATTTTAATCAAGCAAGTAGAACTCAAGCAGATAAAATGAAGCTTGACTTCATTTACCAAGATGAGCATCATTCATCTTAGAGCAAGCTATACAACTTGATTGCATGTTTCAGCCTAGTGACCCGATACTTCTACCCTTTCTGCCACTATTTCTTTGAGTAGTTATACCTTAGACACCGAAGTAAGCTCTCCGCAGCAGTTGCCTCTTGAATAGCCTCTATTGCTGCCGTCTGTGCAGCATCTCTATGCTTCTCAACCTCCTACAATAAACAATGAGTAGAGATATGTGAAAATTGAAAATATCAAAGGAATTAAATTTGATAAATCTTCTAGAAGAACAGAAACCAGTTGAACTAAAAATTACAGATAACAACTGTGGAATCAAAAGAATTGGCTCTTAACCACTAAAATAATTAACATATCAGCAGTGTCCCTAGTTTATGTGGAAAACTTGCATTTCCCAAGAGCAAATCACTAACTACAGAGTAAATGATGTCACGTTGCGTTATATATTGATATGTACTTACAGTCTGTAAGTTACAGATGACTAGGCTGCTATGAGCAAACAGCTGAAAGCCGGATTAAGGTTTAAGTGGTGGCCTGAGGCCCCTGCCTCCAAGGTTCAGGCCATGTATTATCATGAATTCAAAATATACATATTCTACTTCATGAAGAAATGCTGGCTAATATACATCACACTTTCTGTTTTGAATTCTTTTGATGATTGGATTATTTGGGGGTGACACATTTGGACTTTCAACTTCCTTAAGAAAGGAGGTGTGGCTATTATGTTACAGTTGGACCATTCGTAATATCATAAAATAGCCCAACAGAATGCTCTTAAGCAGCACGGTGGTTCGGCACTCAACAAACAACGTTAATAAAGTCTAGAAACCCAATCTTCTCTACTTCTTTTTGAAAACAGAGAGGAAGCCTGTGAACTTATAAAAAATGAAGTTTTACCTTTCCAAGTTTGGCAAGGGAAGAGGGTAGTGAACTCCATGAAACACCTCCTTCAGTCAGTCTTCGGCTATTTATCGAGACCTTGACCAGATTTCCTGGTAACCCATTGTTAGCATGTTCTGATGATTTCTTTCCAACAGTTGTTCTTAGCTTATTTGACTTGTCTTGTTCATCCAAACTTCCATTTGCAACATTTTTCTTGGTAGATATCTGAAATTTATTCTCCTCTTTAGATGACTTGGCAGATACTTGGTCCCTACAATCCTCTTTAGATGGCAATCTCTCACTTGATGTACTTTTCCTCGGAGTCTGCCATGTACAATTAGCTTAAATGGCGAGCATGATAATTCGACAAGGATAAGGTGGGAAACCAGGGACAGTGAATTGGAGAATTGCAGTAAACAGCACAACATTTCCAAAATCTCCTTTGAGTCCCATAGATTCAGGACCTTTTGGGTCACACAAAATCAGGACACTATTAAGAGAGAGATAAAATCAATTCAGCAGTTCACCAATAAAAAAGGATTTAAGTTTGAAAAAAAGGCTCAAGTAAAGAATATTTAGGAAATTTGAAAACTCATGATCAAGAAAAGAACGAAATCAGACTTGGCCTGCCTGTTACTCCAAATTTATGACAACATTTTACATATAAACTGAAGCAGGACATTTTTTCAAGTACATCTCTACCAAATCACTGTCTGCTTAAAGATAAAATCCATATATAATAATACTTACAGAAATACTCCTAGCTTCAGGTTTTGAATCATGGCTAGCAGCTCTCAACTTCGAATTCTCTCTATGCTTCACCTCCAAATTCCCCTCCCAACTTTTCCTCAAGGCTTTTGCCCCCAGCTCAAACCCCTGAACAACATTCTTGATCACCGGCACCCTCCTTGCAGTGGGACTGGCCCCACGAACAGAACTTGCCTTTTCTACAATCCGAGGTGATCCCTTGTCCAGTCCCTTAACCTTTTCCTGCTGCCGAACCCCATTTGAAAACTTGTCAAATGAAGTAGGCAATGAATAACAACTACTCGGGGACGAGGGAATTGATCTTGAGCTCGTTGACTTAAATTTTGCCGCAGATTCCTTCTTCAAATCCAAATTTAGTGTAAGTTTTGACAATTGAGACTTTGATCTAGTCAGAGTCGTTTTCTTACCTGACAAAGCATCCTTATTAGAATTACCATTCAGTCTAACCCCCACTGATTTATCCTTTTCTCCAACATTAGTACGGCTCGAAACACCCCTTCTTGGTGATTTGGCTTTCTCCACGTGATTATCATTGAGAAAACCAGGGGACTGTGTTGCTACAATATCTTCAGGGCTCCCTACACAAGGGTGCCTCCCTGGCACTGGCCTGACCCCTCTAAGAATAGGTACTGGTGAGGCTGATTGAAGCCTTTCAACATGAATAAATTGGCCTAATTGGATTTTATCACTAAAAATTAAATCATCATGCTCATCAGGCAAAGACACGTAGGTAGCATGAGATGAATCTGATACCTTAAGATAAAACCCTTGATTAGAAAATAACTCACCACCTGCTAATGCTGGGACAATGCTCACCACTTGCAATAAAGATGACCTGTGTTCCCCAGCAACCTTGACATCTGTATTGATGTGCTGCAAAAGCTTGAGTAACACTCCAGGTACAAGATTTGCCATTTGTTAACAGGCCTTCAATTTGCATCACTCAAAGGATGCCCCAGATGAAAAACTTGAAGAAAAGTTGAAAAGGAAGAGTTTTTGCCAATGCCCAGATACTCCAAGGATACCCCAGATGGATAGCTTGAAGAAATAGTTGGAAAGGACGATTTTTTGTCAGTATTGAAAAAATTTGCAAATTTGCAATCAAAGATTTTTTACTTTTTTTGTAAAACTGGAAAGAAAAGATCACCCTTTAGACCCTAATGAGATTTGTTACCACAAAAAGCTTTAAACCATGTATCGGTTTCAAAAAAAGAGAGAGAAATCAAAAACCAAACTATAAGTAAATTGGATACCAAAACCAACCAAGATGGTAACTTTTTTTCAAGAAAATACATTAATCAATAATAATAAAAAAACAAATCCAGAAACTGAAAACTCCCCGAAAGATGCTTTCAGAAACAATAATGGTGTACAGCTTGGCAGAAGCAACTGAAGTGTGTGCGTGCTCAAAAACTCAACAACTCAGAAAGAGAAAAGGGAAGGCTCGTAAACAAGATTTGGTTTTCCTTTTGCTAATTACTCATTACAAGACAACCAAGAAGTGGAAAACCCAATGAAAAGTTTGGAAATTTATTTTCTAAATCAAAATGGAGTCGAAAAAGGCAACCTTTTTTAAATACAAGGCACACATGGAAGCTTAGCTAGTTCTTGACATGTATGTAACATGGGATATTATGATATCATGTGATCATAAGCTGAAATGAGAATAATCGATGATGCCAGGCTTAATGTATGATTGGTATTGCACAATCTAGAGAGAGAAGAGATGTCAGAGCCTGACACATTGACATATAAACATTGACAAGAAAAAAAGATGAAACCTGACCCACTTCAACTATCTTTCTTTGATTGGATTGAGGAACTCAATCCATGAATATAAAAAGGATTTGTAAATTGTACTTCCTGAATTGGAATTGTTTGTTTTTGTGGATTTGTATTATGAAAAACAAAAGGGTCTCTTGAATTCTTGCATAAACTGTTTGAGGGAAAGAATATAAGTTACTTATTTTTTCAATCATTCTATTGAATTTTTTAAAATAATTAAACTATATCCTTTACAATTCCTGAAATTTAAATAACCTCCTGGTTTTAATTTAGTTAATGTTTGAAATATAGTTGAGATTGTTTTTTAAAATATTTTTTAATATATTATTAGTTCATAAATGTATTAAAATAATTATTTTTATTTTAAAAAATTATTTTTGATATCAGCATATAAAAATGATCTAAAAACATCAATTTTTTAATTTAAAATAAAAAATAAAATATTTTTTTAAAAAAAATTCAAAAAAAAAATTGAAACGCAATGTCAAACATCCTCTTAGCATTAGTCTTTAATAAATAAGTTTATGAATTAAAAGGTAAGGTGAGAAGAATATAAATTATCTCGATATTACTTGAGATTTTTTTTAAAATATAGTTTGGATTTAGTAATTTTTGGAAATTTGACAACAAATACATAAGCTTGAAAAACGAAGAATGATTTAAGAATACCATCATCGATTAAATTATATGTAACTAACATTGAAAGAAAACTAAAAAAAATGAAAAATAATAATTTTGATAGTATATTTTATGTGTGTGAGAATGCAAATGGGTGCATGTGCTTAGCGATGGGGGTGTTGCGTACAAGGTAATGGCTGTCGGCTACCTGAAAAAGGTTGTCACATCCCTAATATAGCATGGCAAGTTGCGATGTTGCTTTCTTTTATTTTTATTTTTATTTTATTATTACTCTTTTCTATTATTTTGGAAATAATTTGTGGTTATTTTTCTTGACCGATGAGTTACGATTCACCATCACAATATCATTTCAAGCGTATTTTTTGAAAATAATTGTAAATATTTTTTTTTTATTTTTTATTTTAAATTATTTTTTGATATTTAGATTATTTTTCATGTGATGATGTCAAAAATAATTTTTAAAAATAAAAAAAATATATTATTTTGATACATTTATGAATGAAAAAACACTTTTAAAAAGCAATCGCAATCATGCTTTCACACAATCACTTAATAAATTAGTTTTTTTGTTGGATTTTAACATATAAATTTAAAATAAATCTAATTTGATCTAGCAAGTAAATTTACAATCTTATTGATCTAATTTGGTAAAATAACTATAATTTCTCTTCAAAGTTTTATTAGTAGAAAAAAAAAGTATTCGTGACCCCATATTGCAAAAAGGAAGAGATAAGCTCTTGATTACAAAGATAAGTATTCCTTTCCGTCAATCGATAGATATATAGAAGGCATCAAAAAAGAATAAATCTTGCTAGTGGGTTCACTTCTCATAAAAAAATTGAAAATTTTTTATTTTTATTTTTAAATTTAAATTAATAAAATTTGATGTTTTTAAATTATTTTAGATGTGCTGATGTTAAAAATTGATTTTTAAAAAATAAAAAAAACATATTTTTAATGTATTTTTGAACGAAAAACACTTTAAAAAATAACTACAAATACACTTCCAAACAGACACAGATGCATGAGAGTAATCCGATGGCATACCCATAATCAGAACAAAAAGACAAAACGATGGATCTCACACGTAACAACAATGTCAATGCCTGAAACCCTAGCTTAGGACACCACTAGCTTTCTAACCTGAAATCAATGACAATCCAGGAAAGATATATTGGTTTTGTCCCCAGGCCAACTTCTCTCTATTCATTTAGTAAGATACACTGATAAAAATTTGAGATTAAAATATTTGTTTTTTTTTATCTATATTTTTAGATTTGAATTTTGTAATTATTAATATAATGACTATTAGAGATTTATATGGTCATTAATTTTAAGACTCATGTAATTAGTTGAGGTACGCGCAAATTAACTCGAACACTAACATTAATAAAAAAAACATATGATCATGTAACCATCTACCCACTGGGTAGAAGGCCACTAGAGGCTTACATGGTTGTTAACTTCAAGACCCGTGTGATTAGTTGAGGTACACGCAAATTAACTTGGACATTCGCGTTAATAAAAAAAAATATAATCACTGTAACCATCTACTCAGTGGTAAGAGATTAAGACTAAAAAATATGTTCCCTCCTATGGTCTCAGGTTCGAGCCATATAATTATTAATATGATAGCTACTGGTAACTTATATAATCATTAACTTTGAGACATGTGGGATTAGTCAAGGTTTACGTAAATTGATCCGAACATCCATGTTAATAAAAAATATATATATGATGATGTTACCAACATAGGTACAATATCTCTTTTAATGCTTGATTGATTTGGATTATCTTCCTCGACAAAGATTGCCCCACAAAAATTTTGTAACTGATCTCTGTAGATTTCACCTCACAGTACAAAGATCTCATCGCATTATCCTGCCATGATTCATTTAGACTCATGGCTTGTGTTGCTTCCTTAATTACAATTTTGATGGGTGGACTTCCATGTTAATTTCTTGGATTTTCCACAATTGGGGATAAATTACCCATCTGGGGTAGTGATTTTGTTGCCATAATAGTTTCAATTTTAATTAGATTGCCTTTTTTATTATGCAGTTTTCCAAATTAGTTTTCTGATTACTCTTTTTCATCAAATATGCAAATATTTTAGTGAGAATTGAGTTGAGTGTTGATTTGAGTTCTTCAGTTTTGATTTTAAATTATATTGGCATTGGTAGAACCAGGCTTGTTAATTTCGTTCCGTTCAGGCCGGAACGTTTCGTGCCATTAAAAAAATCGAGACGAAACGGCGTCGTTTCTGTCTCGGTTTTAATCCCGGCCCGTTCCGGAAATTCCAGCTAAATTCCGGCCGGAACATCTTGGTACCGTTCCGGCTCAAAATCATAATATTTTTTTTTTATTTTATAACATTTTACTATCATAATATTTTAGAATTTTAGAGATGTTTCTAACTTTGAGATTATGTTTGTTTGACTTTGTGTTTGTATTGTATAATTTAAAGTTAATTTATCTTGAATTTAAATTATACTTGTTAAATTAATATTTTTTTTCATATATATATATATATAAATATATATATATATATGAACAGTACAACTCCGAAACGGCACGCCGAAACACTCCGAAACCAAAACATTTCGTTCCCATAGAAAAACCGGAACGGCGACCGGAATGGTATTGACAACCTTTGGTAGAACAACAAATAGTTGATATAAACTAGACCTAATCTAGTTTATTGATTTTATACTTGACCTTGGATGAGTTTTAAAAAAAAACTCGGATGTAGTTGATTCAATCAAATTTAAATGACCTAAAAGATTAATCTATGACTCGATAATCTTTATTAAAACTCAATTACTTTTTAGACCATATATATATATATATATATATATTTTTTATCAATATAGGCTAACTTAATAAGTTGTCTTGCTTATTTGGACAAGATTAAGATTTTGTCATAGACAACAAATTGTAATATATATAAAAGAATTGCAGGGATGATATTTTTTTTTATTTTTAAAAATTATTTTTGACATCAACATATAAAAATGATATAAAAACACTAAATTTTTAAATTTAAAATAAAAAATAAAAACAAATTCAATTTTTTTCAAAAAATATTATCTAAAACACCGACAAAGTCAACCCGGAAAAGGGGCATTGTACCTGACAGAAAAGGGAAATCAATTATGAGGCATTTCTGTTGACAATTGAAAAGTCAATCCTCTGATCACCAGCAAGTTGTGTTGCCAGGTTTTGTTTCTCATAAAACACGCAACAGTGTAGTCAACCGAAATTAAACATTAGGGTTTAATTTAGTGATAAAGGTACGGAGTTAAGAAATATATATTTTTTAAAGATTTATTATTTGAATTTCACTGATTCTAATTTTTTATAAGATCATGTTTTCTGCTCTAAGAATTAATAATTTATTATATTTTTATAAATTTATTTTTGTATATTACACAAAAACTCGGAAATTTAATTGAGATATATATAACCCAATGTGAACACCCAGTTATAAAATAAAAAATATATCAACATGCCAAAATAATAAATAATAAATAATAATAAAAATACTTGTAAGGAATTAGGAAAACAACAGTGGTTGATGTTTTATTTATAGTTATTAAACTAGTAATAGAAATTTACAATCTAGTTGTGGATCAAATTTCAAGTTATATAACTTGTTTTTAAATAAGCTAGTTAATCTTAAGAAAGTTTTAAGAAAATAAAATAACACCGTTTTAATAAAAATATAATTCATCAACTTATAATTCCTTTTTCGTAGTGTCATGATTTTTATTTTTGAATATTTTTTTTTAAAAATGTGTTTGGGTATTAAATTAATATTTTTTTCATGTTTTCTAAATTATTTTAATATCAAAGAATAAATTTAAATAAAAAAAGATGTATTTGATGTACTAGCTAAGTTAATTTAATGACTCGTAGATTGGAGATTTGGTTTCAAATTAAACTAGAAGAAAGTCGATCCCATCGAAATCTATATTTTTTTGTAATTTATAATCAGAATTATTTTAGTATTTTTTAACTGAAATTTAAAACAATATTATTTTAAATTAATCTAAATTAACTTATTTAACTTGATGCTTTTTTAATACTTTGAATGCAAAAGGCTAGTATCCTACACAAATATATACAGGCACAGTTGAAACTATGAAGCAATATAAAGTATATTTTATTTTATTTTTACCTTTTATCAAATAATCTTATTGTTGCCGACACGTCGCGCAAGCCATACGTCTCTGCTTGTGACTTATTACCTAATAATTATTTTATTTTATTTTATTGAGCATTTGGTGAACAAATTGAAAACAAGGAATAAAGCAATTAAATTAAGGATTAGAATATGCTGAAGTGGTTGTAATTATTTGCTGCTTCAAAGTTAATTATGGATAAAGCAAGAAGGTTTGGTTGCTTGACAAACACTCATTTGCAATGTAAACCCCTAAAGATTAATAATGTTGACCGGTCAAGAACAAAATCTCCACGCTTTCAATCTCTTCTTCGATTATTTTTTTTTCTTGATATATTTATTTACATGTTTGTTAGAATTTTTGTTTAATGCGATGTAATATAGAAACCAAAATGATTTATCAACACACCAGCTCTCGAGTTTGAATCAGGGCGTGTATCTCTTATAAAAACCTAGGACAACCGGGATTTTACTTGCTCACCTAGGGTTCTATAAAGTGCGATTTCTAGGAGGTGAGGTTTTCTCGAATCCAAATAAAAAAAAATGATTTATTAAGTAGATTACTGTAATTTTTTTATGTTTTTAAAGTGACTACGATTTAATTCTCGTGCAATAAAAAAAATCATAGTTTAAGTATGTATTTGGTCCCCAATGGGACATGAGGTGATGACAAAGAGTTTATAATACTGCACAGCACGTCTTGAGTTCGAGTCAGGGCATGCACCCCTTGTAAGAGCTTAGAATAATCAGAGTTTTACCCACTCACTTGGATTCACAAAGTCGCTTTTTCACGAGTAGGGGTTTTCCTTGCATAAAAAAATAATGCAAGTTGTATCTTTAAAGGTATTTTTCAATTGAAAATATATTAAAATAATTTTTTTTTTATTTTGATACCAACACATCAAAATATCAAAAAATACATAAAAAATAGTTAAAGTTTAAAAAGCGTTTTCCCTACATGTTAATTGACTTTACAATATTTGTGAGGATGACATTTAAAACCCATGTTACAAGGTGGTGTTTTGCTAATGTTTTTAAATATAAGAAGAAAAAAAAACATGTTAGGTTTAAAATATATAGTTAAATTTCATAAAAAAAATCTATTGTGAAATAACTTTTAAATGAATTTTTGTGTCTTTAAAATAAAAAATATAGAAGAAACATGTTCTCTTTATTTCTATTACTTTCGTCTTTTTTTTATCATATTTTTAAAAATAATATGGATTAGCATATTTAAAAACCCAATTATAAGAGAATTTATTAAATACCTTCACCTTTTAAAAATAATAATTATGATGATGACATATGGAGAAGTCCCTGCCAATTATTTATGGGATGTCACATTGACCACTCATGGCTAATTTTGTGTTCATTTTGCAGAAACATCACCATCGCCCCTACCAGCTGAGACATGCTCCTCTCATTACAGTGGCACTAAAGTTAGGCAACAATGGGCCATTAAATTATTTACTCAAATAAATCTTATGATCAATTTAATTATATATATATATATATATATATATATAAATCGGTTGACATTTTCTTAAAGATTCGAGATCAAATCTCACAAGTCTTAAACAAGACAAATCCAAAGGTGGAGGAACCTAATCAATAATTATTTCCTTGGCATATACTTAATGTTTTTATAAGTATAGATTAAGAAGTACAATGGCATTTACTTCAATTTTCCCCCCACTAATTTTAACTCCAACTATTAAATATCTTAATCATTATGATAAAGTAAAAAAAACGACCCAATAACTCTCAGAGGCAAAATAAGATGGATGATCCGTGCTGGTGAGATTTTTGGCCTGAAAGTTGAAGAAATTTTATATCTTTCCTGCACTAGATTCAAGTCCCACTATGCATCTGTCATCCCTCAACGATATTTTACTTGTTCATTGGACTTACCGGATATTCAGTAAGTCTAAAAATTAGTTGTGGTACGCATAAACTGGCCTGGACACCTCGATTATCAAAAGTCAGTAAGTGCTTCGAAATAGTCAGCCTCAGTCTTCGTGCACATTTACTCCAAGATACATGTGGAAGTTTTCTGATCCTTTGGATAAACATCTTGATTCTTTCAAGAAGACAGCTAAATGACAAGAAAAGAAAGAATTACAGAAGATGAATTCTTGATGATGTATTCTATATCTTCTAATATGGACTTAGGTTTTTGGTTGGGAAATAATATCCCATGGGAAAAAAAATGAAAATATTCAGAATGCCAACCAATGATTTTGTATAACAAAAATGCTTTCGTCAAAAAGCATTCATTGTCACTTCTAGCTAGGCCATGGGAGAGCATTCAAAAAGTACTCTGGAATGAGCCCTTGTACATCAATGCTAACACAAAAAATGAGGGAAACTTTCAGGCCATCTAATCAGCTGTTGAAGATAGCCATGCCATTTTCACGGTTCACTAGCTTTTACAATAACCTGCTGAGGGACTTTATAAGTGCTTTCAAGTTACGTCTTGTAGCCTCGTCACCCGTTAATCCCAGAATATCAGAGCTTATATTCTGAAAGGTTGAAGAATAAACAGAACACAGATAAATATAATTAGACAACAGCATTCATGATTTCTGCATTATCAGAAAATGGAATGAGTTTCAGATAAGATCTCACCTCAATGTTTTTCAAAGTGAAAATCAAACTGTAAATGGACTTTTGAATCAACTCAGTGTTCTCTGGTGTCAGAATGGATGCATGTACCCTTCTGAGGAAAAAGGAAGGTCTACAATTGTGAGCTAGCGAAGAAAGATAAAGATGCAGTAAACCTAGATTTCCATATACATATAAAAATCACCACTTTGTTTCTTTTGGGTCATATTTGGATTTTTTCATTCAGGTCACCATCATATTTGAGTGTTAAAATGATAAATGTGAGACATCAATAAACATTTTAAATTGTTCCCTGAGGTTGAATGGGTATTATGTGTTTTTTCTAAAGAGGTTTTTGGGGACCCACAAAGGGGAAGAGGGAGGGGGTTGACACAAGGAAAAGTGTTTGGGACAATTTACCTTAAATCTTCAGAAGCTAGTGTTAAATTTCGGGTTAAATCCTCAACTTCCTTTAGCAGGCCACTATCACGAACCCCAGACAGCAAAGGATGGACATCTTCAGTCATGGCTTTAATCTGAGACATCACTACATCAAAATCAAAGTATGCATGAATACAAGTTAAATGTTGACAACAGACATGGAAAAGTTTCAATCACGCAGCACAGTATACACGCACTACCTTATACTAACAGATGTCCAAATTGCCTACCTGTCAAATATCATAATGTGTATGACAATAATACTGGAGTGAGAATAAATTATTCATCTTTAAGTTTTCTGGTGTGATGAAATGCTGCACTCTCACATTCCATAATGCAGTTCACTCATTTACAGGGTAATTAAAAGCTAATGGTTGACAACCATAAACCTGAAAAGCATTGTCATTCACAGGATTATATTTTATTCAAATGAAAAAGCAAGAAAGTAGATGGTTCCTGAACACCTAAACAGCACATGAAGTTTCTTAAAAATTATACAAACCCAATGCTCAAGTTAAATCCCTCTTTCTTTTTATCAAAATTTTAAGAAATGTAATACTATCATCAATTCTGCACTTCTTTTGGTCCCAAGGGGGTTCCCCAGCAAAATCTTTGAAGGGATTGGCTCTCATGCAGCATGTTTTATTAAGACAAATGAGGGACCGCAGAAATTTCATATGACAGCAGGTGAAGTTTAACTAGTATTTAAATTTCACAGGAAACCAGGTTGATGTTTGCAAAACTGAGACAGTTATTTAACTGAAAAAGGCATTAATGATAATATGTTATCCATCAAAATTAGAACAAAGCATAAGTAGGGCACATCAAACCTTTGTAAGAAGTGGCTTTGCCTCTTCAATAACAGAGGCAGCACGCTCAGCCAATGAATAGCTTTTGGCAACACCTATTTCCTCTACTTCTCGTCCAATACGAGTGAATATCCCAACCAAGGCATCCAAACTAACCCCTTGATGTCCCTTTATTTTTTGCCTATCACAAACAATTAGACCTTCTTTAACACATTCAGCATCAAGAGGCCCAACAGAAGGTGTTGGAATTGGATCACGAGGAGTAATATCAATCATTGTTTCCATGAGAAGACCAGACTGGTTCACCTCAATTAGTGAATTGTTAGGTATGAAAATTTTATCATCCTCGACCTGAAAAATACAAGGGAACACATTTGACTAAAAACAAAACCACAAACCTCAGCATTTATATGTCAGGAAGAAACACGCAAAAAAACCCCATCAATCTAACCTCCACAACAGCCTCTATACTCTTCAAGGATGGATTAACACGGATAACTTCACCAACAGTGACCCCTCTAATCCTAACTTGTGTTCCTGTGCAAATACCACTAGCTTGAGAAAATTCAAGCACAGCCAAGTACTTCCTGAATTTGGACCGCAATAGAAACCCCCTCAACCAAGCCAAACTGAGTGCAACAAGCACTGCACCAGACACAAGAAACAACCCAACACCACCTTCCCAGATGCTCCTCCGACCAAACCCAAAATCACTTAATGGCTTCAATGTTTGCCTCCAAATATAACGAGGAACCTCCAAAATAACTGCAAGTGCATTCATTTTCTCTGAAGAAGAGCGGTGGTTGTTGGCTATGTCCTGTATCTGCTGACAGAGCTCGCACCCCCATAAGTTTCTTTTGTTGTCTTGCCGGAAGACAAGGCAAGAAGTTTGAAGACCCATGAGATACATTAATCAATGATGACAAAGATGGAATAGGAGGACAGTTTGAAACCTGGAATAATGACTTCCCAAGCATCTTTCTGCACAATCACAGCTCAATGAAAGCTTTTATGACAATGCTTCACAACAAGGGTACGAGTTGATATCCTCAATAAAGACTTGTCCTTTAACCAAACTTTGAACTAAAATTTACTCTCATAGCATTCTTCAGCAGCTGAAATCTCCACCAGTCCAAGTAGCAGGTGTATCAAATCAATGTAGAAGAATGGACCAAATAACCAATCGAGACATGCAGATTTCAAGCTCTATTTGTTGATCACTCAAGATTAAACAGCTTAAAAAACCAATTCACATTTACACAAAAGGTATCAGTTTTAAAGGAGAAAAGAGGTCTGCCTATGGCTTAAGAGCAATTCATCCCTTTTATAAGAAATAACATGACCACAAAGCCATCCATGGGAACAAAAATAACAAGGTAACAAATATACTCAAATTACCTTAAGACAACACCCTGTTTTTCTAACCTTTCATTTATTTTTTAAAAAATATTTTTTTTTATGGGTTTAATGCGCATATGATCAATGCTTAACACCTTAACTAATAGAACGGAATGGAAGGGCATCGTTCTTAACAAAAATGGTTCTTAATCGAATTAACTAAAATACCAAAAACAACAAAGCAAAGCTCTAGTCTTTAGAAACCCTTTCTTTTCATCTCCCACATTCTGTCAGCAGCCAATCAGAGATAGCCATTCAATTGCAAATCTTAAGCACTGATCATTCTCTAAATAACTATATCTTCACCAACCATACACTCAAAGTAAGATTACACTACAAAAGATTAATAGAATAAATTCTCAACTTGAAAAATCACAAAATGGTCTATTCAAATATCAACCAGTTTAACAAAACCCATGATTCAAAATTTCAATTTTCCTTTACAAGTCAAAGCATTTTCTCAGTCACCAAAGAGTAGTACACATGTTGATAAAAGCAAGGCGGGTACACACACACACACAAAATCAAAGAAGGAAAACAGCTTACCTTGGAGAGTTGGGTTTTTCTTTTTACTGATATTATAAGAATCTGGAGTGAGAGAGAAGGAGAATGAATCAAAGAGACAGGAGAAGTGTAGAGAAATGTTTCATTTGCAGGAAGGTCTAAAAACAATTAGATATTGTTTGTTTAAAAATGTATTAAATATATTTTATTTTATTTTTTAAAACATATTTTTAGTATCAGTATATGTTTAAAATATGTTAAATTAGAGTAAATAAAATAAAATCAAAAAACAAGTTCTTAAGGGACTATTTTATATGTAGGCAAGAGTTTTTTTTTTCTTTTAATATTTTATTCAAAATCATGATTTTTTGTTCCATGCATCTGTTTGAGAGTTTAACTAAAATTATTTTTTAAACTAATTTTTATTTAAAAATATATTTAAATAATATTTTTTATATTTTTTAAAAATTATTTTTGACATCAACACATCAAAATAATCTAAGAACATTAATTTTTTAATTAAAAAAAATATTTTTTTTAATTTTTTTCAACAACGCTTTCCGATCAGAATTTCAAACACACTCTATGATGGTTGATCAACATGTGTTGATGTTGCTAAACTTAATTTTATTTGATGAAGCTTCAATGAAATTTGGGTGAATTAAATTCTTATCTTTAATTCACATCTAACCTATTTTCAATTTATTGCGTTTGAGAAATTTATTTATGAACAATAATTTAAATTATAAATAAAAAAAATCAATTTATAAACAAAATACAAAAATATATCCAATGAGAAAACCTAATTTATTGTAATAATATCTCTTAAAATTAACATTGCTGACCAATATTTTAAATATATTCATGTATTTAACCCAATTGTTTTTTGTTTTGTCTCTAGTGCTCTTGTGTTTCTTTCCAAAAACTTTTACTTCACAATATCCTTTCATTCTCGGCCTAGCATCAATCTTGACAATATCTCTTGTTTCTTATAAGATATATCACTTTTATTTATTTATTTATTTATTTTTCAATATCATTTTATGTAAATATAAGGTTTATTGCATTCAAGAGAATTTTAAGGAACAAGAACGATTTTCAAGTTTTTTAGGAAAAAAATTAATATAGCTAATTCAATATATTTCCATTTATATTCCAAGTAGTATAATTGTAATAAGTTATCCATTGTAATATATTTCCTATAAAAAAAATAATTATAGGTGGTGGAATTTACTCCTATTTGTTTTTTCTCGAAAAAATTACAATTTGACCCTCAACTTTACTCTTAATTCTTTCTGATATCTATTTTTTTTATCTTGATTTTTTTTGAAGAAGTTTTATTTGTTTTTAATTTCATTTATCAATCTCAATTCACTAAATATTATATTCTTCAAAGTGGTCCTCATTCTTTTGAATTTATAGTTTTTATCCTCAACAATTTTTATAAGAGTTTAAGTAGTTTTCAATTCTATTATTCAATTCTAATTGATAGTATTATTTTTATAATTTGATCCTCATTGTTTTGATTCCTAGTTTTTTTTTCTCAACCCTTCTATAAAAGTTATTATTATTTCAATTTCACATCTTAATTACATCTCTTTTTATGTCAATTTTAATCTTCATTATTTTTATTTCTATTTGTCCTTTTACTACATTGATTTTTTCTCTCAATTTCACCATGTAATTGTTAGATATAAAATATATTTTTTAATTTTAATTTTGATCCACATTATTTTAATTGCAATGTTTTTTCAAATTCTTTTATAATTAATTTTATAATTTTACCCTTCAATACTTGAAAAATAAAATAATTTGAATGTGAATTTTTTTTCTTCTTCAGATTGTGCACTTGAGATATAATAATTTGAGCTATGAGATTTTTTATAAAAAAATAATTTGGCCCGGTAATGAAATGCAATTCTAGTTATCACTAAATCAAAGATTTATTGATTACATATTAATATCAATTGAGTTACAATTTATTGGTATATTTCTCTTT
>CM055442.1:1361368-1744445 GCA_029228465.1 Salix viminalis
ATTTCACCTAAAAGCTTAAGCTATTAGGTGAGACCCCAGAATATAATTTATATTATTCTCTAATATTTTTTGCGATCCCAAGTTAAACAAATAAAATCTTGATTATTTTGGGATTTTATAAAATAAAGTATGTCGTGACTTGAACTCAAAACTTTATAAAACAGATTTTAAATATTTTGTCATCAACATTACGTCAATTTGAAAACAAAACAGAAAAGTCTATGCCGGTAAATATTTAGAATTTGACTTCAGAAGGAAGTGAAAAATCTTAGAATATAGATGTAATTTAATTATATTGATTATTCTATGTTGAAATGTCAACAACAACCATATATATTGTATTCTATGGATTTATTTATTTTATTTTTATTTACTTTGTCAAACATGTTTAGGTGAGTTCAGGATTAATTGAAACGTTATCGGTAGGTGAGGCTAATAGCTTAATAATATTTTTTTGTAAAGTAAAAGAATTGGGGTGAGCTTGTTTTTCGTTCATCCTATATTTTAAAGTGTTTTTAAAATTATTTTTCACTTTAAAAAATAATAAATTAATGTTTTTAAGTGTTTTTCGATGATTTTGATATTGAAAATAAATTTTAAAAAATAAAAAAAATTATTTTAAAGCAATTTCTAAATAATAAATATTTTAAAAAATAATCACTACGACAGTCACAATTTCTTACATTATATTTTTATGATTTATCTTTCTATACATGTAAATGTAATTGCTACCAATTTATTCTTATATTTTAAGTCATTTTCTAATTTATTTATTTTATTAAATATTATCACATAAATTATTAAAAATGTTTAAAGTGAGAAATCCAAATCCAACTTAACTGTTAAAAAAGCAATTAAGTTATATTTGAATTCCTCACATAAGGATATTGTTATCACCGTTTAAAAGATAAATTGAAGAATAATAGCATAAAAACTATGAGAAATTAAACTTGTTGGACATAATTAAATTAGATGGTGAAGTTTCAAGGTTGGACTGTTTATATAAGTTTAATAATATTGTCATAAAATTATCCATAACCCCATTAATTATTTTTTTTCAAAATAAGCATTGCTTAAATTTTTTAAAATAAAGTTTAAAAATTATCATTTTAAATTTGTTTAGTCAAATCGGTTTTCAACCAAGTCAACCTGTTTCTTATGAATTTACAAATTTTATTTAGAAATAAAAAATTTCTACTCACAAAAATGTTACTGAAAGCTTGAAACCGTTCCTAGAACTAAAATATATGGACAAATTAACGCAAAACAAATTAACGCAAAACGTTTTTGAAAAAAATTAAAAAAAAATTATTTTTATTTTTTATTTTAATTTAAAAAAATAGTATTTTTAGATCATTTTAATGTACTGATGTCAAAAATGATTTTTTAAAAAAAATAAAAAATATCATTTTAATATATTTCTGAACGAAAAATATTTTCAAAAATAATTTCAACCACACTCCCCGGGATACTAATCTAATTCCATCAAATGTTGTGGAAATTAAATGGATTATTGATTTTCTTCTTCTCATTCATCATTTTCTAGATAGGTGTCCTTCTCAATTGTCTCACCAAATTCAAACCACGAATTTTCTCTCCCTGGCTAGGTATTCAGTTGAGTCTTAAACATCGTTAATTAGTTGCAATCTAAGACGTGGTAGGGTGAAACACCTATACAATTCAAAGTATAGTTGCTCTAAAATCATCTTCATGAAATTAAAATTAAAAAGAGTGTTTGACACCACGCATTTCATAAATATTTTTTTAAAAAAAATGATTTTTTTTAATTTTTAAATTAATTTTTGTAAGTGTTTTTAGATCATTTAATGTGCTGATATTAATTTTTTTTATAAATAAAAAAAATATTATTTTGATACATTTCTAAACAAAAAATATTTTCACAAAATAACTTAAACTGCAATCCCAAGAAAATCAATTACCTTTCGAAGTATAGTTGCTCTAAAAGCACCTTCATGAAATTAAGAGTGTTTGATGATGCATTTTAAAAGTGATTTTTTTTTAATTATTTTTTTTATTTTAAATTTAATTTTTTTATGTGTTTTTAGATCATTAGATGTGTTGATGTCAATTTTTTTTAAAATAAAAAAATTATTTTGATACATTTTCTAAACAAAAAATATTTTCAAAAAGTAGACTTAACTAGAATCCGAGAAAATCAATTACCTTTCAATTGACGTAAGTGAGGTAATTATTGTCAACATATATAGGGAAAAAACATGTATATAATTGATCCAATGACAAAAAAAACAATTGTTTTTTGTGGATGATGCATGAACAACTAGAGCAAAGACATTGTATGTGGTGGTTACAAGTCCTGTCAATATCATGCTTCGTTCAATCACAAATCAAGTCAAAATGTAAATATCTATCTTAATTTGATAACACCATTGAATCTTTGCAGGTGGTTAATTAATAGAAGTTTAATTGTGTTCCTGACGTGCTTTATTACATCATATGGAGTCACTAATTTGAAACTGTTTGGGACAAGCTGTGGTTGAGGTTGTTTTTGGAAAAAAAAGTTGTTCAGAAATGTATTAAAATGTTATTTTTAAAAAATTATTTTTGACATCAACACATTAAAATAATATAAAAATACAAAAAAATAATTTAAAATAAAAAATTAAGCTAGGATATCGACTGGATTGAAACTGGTTTTCATTTTTAACCCCATCAAATTAATGAATTAATTAATCAAAATTTCTTAATCCCAATTCCCAGCCAAAAAGAAAAGGACATCATTTATGGAGGAATTAATAATATCATTATATACATGAACTCATCAAAAAGCTGTGGAAAATTAAAAAAAGAACATGCAAAAAGGAATGAATTTATTTGTGAAATTATTCAATTTGCACATGCAAATAGTTAATCGATATATGAAGAACATGTATGGGTGATGTTCTGGTCGTTCCATGACTATTTCTTCTATTATCCTGCATGGCCATGATTTTTTTTTATGATGCATGCATTTGCTGTAAGTGTTGACTGTTAAGATAATAATATAAATCATATTTAGATTTTATCTAAAAAAAATTTAGATGAAAATGGTTCCTTAATATGATATTAGAGTTTTGTTGACATAGTGGTCATGAGTTCAAATCTCATCATCTCTATTCTATTTGTTAAAAATCAAGCACAATGTAGGGTGAGTTTATGCAAGTTTCAAATCCAAATGATTATCACTTGAGGGAACGTGTTAAAAAATAATATAAATCATACTCTAGAATTCACCTAATAATTTAAACTTTTAAACAATATGATTTCTTAACATTCACTTTGATTAAGCCATGACTATTTCTTCAATACAAAACTTCCACACTCATGGCTGTGATTTGAAGTGTATGTGTGTGTATATATATATATATATATATATATATATTGCCAATGAATTTGATTAGTAATTAGGAGTAACTGTAAACTGCTCACATGTTGCTAATATTTGTATAAATGAAGTGTAGGGAACCCACTAATTAGAGTTTCCAGCAGATAAAAAATCAATGAAAGGAAAATGAGCCTTTCTCTGGTGTAATAATTCCCTGGATTCCTGATCTACCTCGACATCATCTCTTCTAGCATTGTCAAGCACCTCGCTTTTGCTAGAATCAGAACTCTTTACCTGGAGAAAATCATAAAACTCTGGAGGTTGATCTGTACCTGCAAAATACATTCACACAGATTAAAAACCCATCAAGAAATCAATTAAAAAACTGAAGTGTATAATCGATCACTAGAAAGATATAGAAAAACGTCTATATTTCATCATGAAACTCGAAGAATATTGAAAACAGTAATGCATGTTGCATGGATTCATGGGATTCATTACACCCAGTCAATCTGATAGTTTTGATGCGTTTGAACTTGGCCTGTAAAATACTTTTCTCATAAACTAAAACTAGTTTATGTGTTAAGTAATATCTCATTTAAACATTTAAACTATCAGATGATATCCTAGAATATGATTTATATTGTTTTCTAATATCTCTTCAAATGAAAGTTCTTTGAGCTTGAAACATGTACAGGCACACACTATTTTGTGCTTGATTTTTATCAAATAGAATGAGAGTAGTGATATTCGAACTCGTGACCGTTAGGTCAACAAAGCTTTGATACCATGTTAAGGAACCATCTCATATAAAATCTTAAACTATTAACCCAGAATAAGATTTTTATTACTTTCTAACAGGATGTAAGCACAAAAAACCTCCATTCTCTACCTAAGAGTGTAAATCTTTATGTTTGTTGGTGATTTTCTTCAATTACCTTCATGACGGCTAGTATTTTCATTGCAGAAATTGCTGTAAAAAGACAGATAGTTGAGACAGATGGGACGACGATAATGATCGCGACAACTTCCAAAGAATTTCTGGGGAAATGATGGGGCAAGCTGGTTCCTTGGCTCACAATTCACGATCCTCATTCCATCATGATTTGATGAGAAAGAATATTGTTTCTGCTCATGATCATTGACTGATGACAGAGTTTCAGAAGCTGCTCTTTTTGCATGAATCCTTGATCTTTCTCGACATTTTCTTGCCATGATTATATGCCAATGGTTCTTCACAGCATTATCAGTACGACCAGGAAATTTCTTCGCAATAACAGCCCATTTATTGCCATGAATCTGCTGACAAGCAAGAAGCCTCTCCTCTTCCTCTTCTGTAAAAGGGCTTCTGTTGATTCTTGGATCCAACTGATTAAACCATCTTAACCTACAACTCTTCCCTGATTTGATTTACAATTTTTTGGGGTTAGTTACTAGTCACAATCACACGCACATACACATAGATACGTGTGTGTGTGTGTATATATATATATATAGGTGTATTTCAGTTTTTGCAGGTTTAAATTCTTCTTGAATAAAAAACCAACCATATTAGAGGTTCAATCGTCCCTAACATGAGTGCTGATAAATTATATTAACTGGGAAATCATGGATTAATAAAAAAAAACATTGTAGTTTGATCATCTTCACCTGATTTTCCTTGAAGCTTTTCGGCTATGGAGTTCCAATTGTGAGGACCAAACTGATCCACCAACTTGCGAAGCTTGTCGTCTTCAGCCGGCCTCCAATGGCCTCTGGAACTCATCTGATGAAGATCTTCTAACTTAATATATACACCAGAAAGTATATATATAGCTGAAAAAACAAAAAAAAAAAAAAAACCCTAGCTATATCTGTTCAAAGCTAGGGTTATATACTAGATATATAGTTGAAAACCCTAGCTAACTCTTTAATTTCTTGTTATTCTACTTTCTTTTTTATCAAAAATATCTATGAGCAAAGATTTGCAGAGCTGGGGACGAAGAGATCCAAAAGAAAGCAATCAGATGGTGATCAAACGATGATTTGGTGGCTAAAATCTTAATTAATCTGCTGTTTGTGTTTGTGTTTGTGTTTGTGAGAGAGAGGGAGGTTGAAGGGATCCTTTCAACGTCTTTGCAAGTTTCTAAGCAGATACAACTATAAAAGATAAGTAATGTTTGAGGAAGGAGATGGTTTCATACTTTCATGTTTTCTTCGTACAAGTAATATATATTTTATTATTATTATTTTTAATGAAAATATAAAAACAGATATTTAAATATGGTAATATATTGACTTGAATGATGTATTGTTGACTAGCTAGCCCTAGCATTCTCTGAAACTAGTGTTGTTTCAGATAAAATCTTCGGCTGGCTAAGACCTGATATTCTACGCGTGTTTGGGAGTCTGATTGATTATGATTGATTTTTAAATTTAAAATAAAAAATAAAAATAAAAAAATTTCAAATATTTTTAAAAATATTTTTGAAGCGAGTGTAAAACACAATCTTTATCTATAAGATTGATCAATTGTTATGGATTAACCATACTCAATTCATGAAATCTAATTTATTTATTTTTATCAAAACGATGTAGTTTAAATATAAAAAAATCCAATTCAAAATAAGAAAAGGTGGGTGAGCCTGTTAAGACTTCGTGAGGCTCACAAGAGTTTTTTTTTTTTTTTTTTTGGATTTAGCTTTGTATCTAATTAACTGACATTTTGGAATTAGAGATTCACAAGAGCACGTGGAGATAGATACATTTTTAATAGCTCCTTCGATCGTCTAGTCCTTAATAAATACCTAATTAAGATCCATTAGAACTGTAAAATTGGAGATAATTTCCAAGATTTATTGGATAATTTTCTAAATTTGGAGATGCATTATTACGTGGATATATCAATAAGCAGAAAATTGATAAATTTTTTAAAAGAAATCAATAAGAAAATTGATGTTGTCTTAAAGCTAGGAAATTATTGCTTTTTTTTATTAAAAAAAAAGTTATAAAGTTATTAAATTAGGTATGGCCTAGTGGGTTTAATTGGTAACTTATCAATTTAGAACAAATTATAGGTTTAAATTTATATCAAATTGTGTGTTAATTGACTTGATTAAATCATATCGACTTGAAAGGGCAACATGCTACTGATTGACTTAGTCAAAAGCCCAGGTGAGATTTTTTTTAATTATTTTTTTGAAAAATCAAAAAAAACATCTTCTTGACTTAAAACATCCTAAAACAATGCTGATTTTAGGAAAAAGAAATTTCAAAACAAAGAATTTATTTACTAAAATAGGGATATGGGAAAGGTCATCTTTCATCTACACCCTCCTCCATCCTAAGAAAAGCATTTTCCAATCAAAAGATTAATAATTGTCGCAAGCTACTAATTAAATTGTTTCTTTAACTCTTCATAAAATAAGATTTATTTTAGGTTTAACTACAAATCATCCCTCACCTATTAACTCAATCACAATATTACCTATTTTATCAATTTAAAAAATCAAAATCCCCCTTAAACATTACCAAACATTTTCAATTGACCTTCAATAGTCACACCAAAATTTATAGCCTTCTAGGGTAGGTGTTGGGATTCTAATTTGGGGTTGAAAAATTGTGAGACTCTTTACATACCATATCCTATCTAGTTGCACACCCAATAAAACAAGACTAGTTAGAAGGATGTTAGCAATTTCTATGTAATTAGCCATTTCTTGGGACTAGTCTAGTATGAGGTTTAGATCATAGGTCAAGAAGGTTAATCGAATTAATTTTATTTTTTTTAAATGATAGAAAAATATTATTGTTTTATTAAAAAAAAATATTAACAATCTTTTTACTAGTTTTTATCAAGTCAAGGGTTAAGTAAGGTTTTTAATTAGAAAAGACCGGGTCAATGTTTCCTTAATTTTTCTTTAACCTAATTTGGTCGATCTAGCCCATGGTCAGCTAGGTTTTTGGTCGACCAACCAACTAGTTTAGATTTTATGACTAGTAACTATATGTGTTATTAATATTAATCACTAAAAACATTAATTATAATAAATATTGACAATAAATAACTCTCACATTCACAAAAAAAAAAATGGAATTTTCAAAAAAAATTGAGCTATTACATCATGATTTTAATGTGGGACCTAATGGTTTCAATTCCCCTTTTATTTATATCTTTTATTGTTTTCTTCTTATTTTCTTTTTAATATTTAGGATTACTTTTAGAGAAAAAGTGTTACGTGAAATTTTGTTCAAACACGTAGCTTTATAGTAATGACTATAAATTTAGATTCAATTATTCAATCAGCCTAAAGTATTGCTATGAAATTTTAGAGGTCTTGCTCCCAAAGATTCAATTAAGGCTCCAAAAATAGTTTTATATATTACATCTATTTAGTTTAGAATTATTTTATGATTTTCCAGCTTTTGTTTAGGACTTCCCCCCCTAATATATAAGTAAGCTTAGAAGAGTTTAATATTTAGCTGTGATTTTAGAAAACATTGAGTAATAAAAATTCGAATTAAGGTTCTTTGTGGTTGAGACTCTTTTCTCGTAGAATTCTATATTTGTTTTTGTTTTTGTCAAAAAAATCCAACAGGAGTGTTTGAGACTACGTTTCAAAAGTGTTTTTGAAAAAAAAATGAAATTTTTTTATTTTAAATTAAATTTTTTTGGTGTTTTTAAATCATTTTGATGTTTTGATATCAAAAATAATTTCTTAAAAATAATAAATAAAAATATTATTTTGATGTATTTATGAACGAAAAACACTTTAAAAAACAATTGCAACCATACTCCTAAACAATCACTAACTCACTAAGGATTTACCATCACAAATAAATGAAGGTTACTGAATTTTCTTGATATCGCAGGCTATTCTTGAAGGAAACAAGTTTAGGCAGTGACTGGAAACATGTTTGCTCAAAACTTGCATCAAGAAATGGATTTCAATTTGTACAATATCAGAAAAAATGAAGTAATGGAAGGCATACAATGCAAGAACTCAAATTTTAAACTTCTATGGAGAAACTATGAATCGAGAGAGAAGCTAGACTGAAAGGAGTGGTGGGAGATGAAGATTTTAGCAGTTCTTATTCTTCTTCCACATCAAGGCCTGGTATGTATTCCAAACTGACATCGAAAACTACAGGACTATTTGGCGCCACCCTTGGCCTTCCTGGAGCTGAGGTGAGTCCTTTTGGGAATGCCAGCTGAAAATAATAATAAGCCATGAAAACAACATTGTTAGAAGCTTGATTTCAAGTAGACTTTCCTGTTTGGTTGTCAAGAAAACACATTGAAAGATGCTGATAACCTAGGCCAATGCAGCAGATGGAATATACATTATGCAGTTGTCTACCGTTTTTTTCTTCTGGATGGAAAACGAGTAAGATTTTAATAAATTACAGGTAAATGGACTGATATGTTTGAAGCCATGGCATTAAGTTTTGGAATTTGCTACTAGCTCTTTAAACCTTGAAAAACTGCACAGCAAAGAACGGTGCCTTTTTGAGAGTGTAGTTGCAGTTGTTTTTTAAAGTGTTTTTTATTCAAAAATGCATCAAAACGATGTTTTTTCAAAAACATTTTTGAAACGTTGTGCCAAACACTGCAGCATTGGTTTGGCATAGGATCCAACTAACCTAGGTCAGCTGCAGCTGATGGTTGATGGGATATATCCATTCTGCAGTTATCTATAATTTTATTTCTTCTGGCTGGAAAATGAGTAAGATGTGAATAAATTACCAGTCCAGGAATGTAGAGTCGGCGCTTCCCTCCAACTTTCATGCTTAGGATCCCTTCATCAAGTCCCTTGATCACCTATTCTAGTCATTCAAATCGAAAACGTCAATGACTGTGCATTCCTGATACTCATATTCTAGTCACCAGAGTGTGGCTACAGTCTCTATGACATTATGCAATGCTGCTTGCCATGTAATGAAATTTAGAGATCATTCAATAGGGTTAGGAACTGTTAATAACTATCTCATCTAAAAAGCTTAAACTGTTAGGTGAGGTCCCCGGAATATGATTTATATTATTCTCTAACATCACCCCTCAAGTGAAAGTTTTTTGGGCTTGAAATTTGCACAGGATCACACTATCTTGTGCTTGATTTTTATCAAATAGAATGAGAGTGGTGAGATTCTGAACTCGTGACTATTGGGTTAACAAGGCTCTAATACCATATTAAAAAACCATCTCACCTAAAAATTTAAGTTATTAGGTGAGATTCCAGAATATGATTTATATTATTCTCTAACTAGTGAATAATTTGGCATTATCTATCTACTCTCAGATTATCAGTAAACATGTACCGAAACCTATCTAAAAGGTAAACTGATATTCATAAGTGCTTAATCGAACAAAATCAGAATTTGCAGTTGTTAGCACACTTGAAGCTAAGAACAGCAAACCCACTTTCATGATCAGCGGCACGGCCGAAGTTTAACATGGATAACCAACTATGGAGCTTACCTGACCAGAGCCAACACGAAAGATATAGATCTGACCTTTCTCCAATGAACTGCAAAATGTAAGAGAAACAATGTTAGAAGTTGATCAAGTTAAAACATAACATAGCAGGAGATACCCTGCTTACAAAACAGAGAGTTGCATAATTAGCGACACAATCTAGCTACAATCAACTGGATTCATTACAGCTTCCTTCAAGAACTTAGATTTTCACAATCTTTGTTGCACATCTTGACTAATGGACTTCAGGATTGAACTTAAAAAAGGTAAAATAAATTACCTGTCAAATACTTGACCGGATGGAACCATGGCAACATAATTAGCAGCTACCTGTGAGCATGATGATACTGCATCAGATGGGGAAGACAGGCGAAAGAACATTTGAATTTGTAATCATGACAGGCCAAGAAACGTTAGACAAACTGGCCATCCACTAGATATGGCCATTTCTTGTAACTAATGCTAAGGGTTCACCTGGTGGTTCTTTTCTTGAGTTTCTGGATTTAAATCTCGAGACCAACGTCTGAAAGAATTTACAAGTTTTTCTGAACTTAGTAGGACGTTATGAGGATTCCCACTTAACATTATTCGGAAAGGAGATTTAATTTCGATTAACATGCAAGTTGTCCTGAGGATACTCCTCACCTTAGGAGCAAAAAAAGGTGCAAATATGGACTGATCCTCAATATAGATAGGTAAATTGGTGGATCTTAGAAGCCATCTAATTAATCTTAGACACCAAAGCACAAATGATATCCGAAATCTCAATTAATTTATCTGGAGGTCTATAAAGGGTTGGTAAGAACCCCATAGAAACACTATAAGCTGAAGAAGATGGAACACTAGAGAGAAAGATATATATATATATATATATATATATATATATATATATATATATATATATATATATATATATGCCATTTCTTTCTCAAATTGCTGGCTGGATAATTCCGATGTGCCGGAGGTGGGAATGCAAGTTTACACACCTGAAAACCAACCGGTGGACTAGGGCCTTGACCAACTTTGATGTCCTTGAACTGCAACCCGGACTCTGTAGTCACCATTGGCACCTTCATTAACAAACAGGATTAATGCAACCCACAATTTGAAATTGATCGATTTTAACAAAAGGGGTCCGTGTAATCTCACCATACATTTTCAAGCTCTTTAACACAGGTTTCATCACACAATTTTGGCTTATCTTCTGGTGGCAATCCAGCTCCATTTGCAACATTATCAAATGAGCCCTTATTACAAATAGTTGAAACCCCTAATACCAGCCCAATTACACAATCCCTTCTCTTAATCAAACTTGTATCCACCTCCTTCTCTCTTGCTCTTGAACCTCTACTTCTTAGTTCCAAGGTTTGAGCATTGCACACTAATTTTCATCAAACCTTGTACTTTGTCAAAGACATTGACACTGCCATGCCTTTTGGTAAGTACAGTGTTCTTGCCAGAAGAAGAGCCTGCCACAGTAAATATGAAAAATTAGCATGATTGAAGAAACGAAGTGGTGGAGAAAGTGAAGAAGAGAATGATTAATTACCAAGTGGGAGCAGAAGAGATGAAGGAGAAGAAGCCATTTTTTTTGGTTTTCGTGAGAAAAATGAGTGAAGAGGAGCCTGCAAGGACTGAAAGTGGATAACGAAATCTTGTTGGTTATTTAACTGTTGCTGACTTGGCTCTTCTTGGGGTTACATCCGTGTATTAAGCTTCCTTTTTTTTTCTTTATTAATATTTCAAGAAAAAAACACAAGACAGAAACATGGTTTGATGAGATATAATAAGGTGTATGTGATAAAATTGTGATTTTTAATAATGGGCTTCATCCAATAGGAAGCATAAACATCAGATATTCATAGGGCTTGGTTCTGCATAGTTTGTTTGACCTTCTGCTCAAGCAAGCCCTTGCTTGACCTTCACTGGCTGTTTTTTGTTGTTGGTGTCGATGGGTAATTCATCTGATTACTTGGTCTGTTTTACACAAGCTGCATTTTACTAATGCTTTCTGAAAGAAATAAAAACACTTATTTGCTATCTATCTTCTTTATTAATGTTGTATCATTGAGGTCAGATGGTGAATTCGTGCATTCTTTTCTGATTTTGTCTCTTGAATTTGGAAATATCCATCGTTCATTATACATTTTACGTAAAGAAGTTCAAAAATTGATTTGATTGTTGATTTGATAGTCAGAAGAACTTAAAGCATCTAGGAAGCTTTATGACGTTCTAAACTCTAACATTATCTCCCTTTTCACAAGTTACAAATTTTCTTAGGCTTTCTGGAATGCTTCCTGCTACTCATGGTGTGGTGCTTAGTTCTTGTTTGAGTGTGGGAGAGAGGTTTTGACTTGTTCGGAACTGGAGTTTTGATTCACAATTGTAAACAATCTAATAATGCGTGCTAAACTTGTGCTGTGTCATATTCATTCCCCCCCTCACCATAATTTAAATTGTAATCTTGATACAATTCAACTCTTTTTCAATGTCTGCATTTTAGTATGTTCTCTAATAGGTATTGTTAAATGTGAAGGTTTATCCTGAGGGGACACACTTTATGATTCCATGGTTTGAGCCCATCTGGTGGAGAGTACTTCAGGAAGTCGCGATCTCCAAATGGTAAATTTCTTCTTCCTTTCATATTTCTGTAGTCTTTTTTTTGTCTTAGGAAATTGCCAGATATCTGGTGGCCAATACTTTTCAGTTTCTATACTTCTATACTTCTATATGCATTAGTAAAATCCTTAAAATTCATCTCTAAATTGGGTTTTCAATTTGTTAACAGGTGAAGATCGGGCTTCGTCCCCGAGGTGGTGGCCTAGCGGCTGGCGCTTGGGTTCTGCTTCGGCAGACCTGAGTTCGAGCCCGGGAAACAACCCCTCCTTGTAAGAGTCTGGGACAGCCGGAGGTTTACGCATGCCCTGGGCCCTCAAAGTGCGCTTTCCGGGTCATGCGGTTCCCCGTTCTTATATGGATATCCAAAAAAAAGAAGATCGGGCTTCGAGTTCTGACTCGTCCTGTGGCAGACCAGCTACCTGAAATTTTTATCGAGCCCTCGGAGAAAATTATAATGAAAGAGTCTTGCCTTCTATCATTCATGAAACATTAAAAACTGTGGTTGCTCAGTATAATGCCAGCCAGCTTATTACTCAGAGAGAGGTAATAATAACTAAGAAGTCAGATTTCTGGTGCAAATTAAAAGATCCCAGTTCCAATCCCATGATCAGCAAGATCAATTGCTTTGTTTAACTTGGCTTTAGAATTATCTGTGCTATTTAATTTTTTATTGAAGTTTTGAAATAACCTTTCATGTTGGTTATGATTGTTTTGTTCCTTGGGTATTGTTTTGAAAACATATGCTTGTTTGCCTTTGTCATCCTGTAGAAAATCATGGAAGAACAATAAAAAATTCTCTGGTTTTCAATTGCTTTGCATTTATTATGAAACTACATAATTTTCAGGATTAGATTTGCTCCACTTTCTTGTGTGTGAGGCTGTTCATGCATCATTTTCTGTTGACTCTCTTGCACTCTATATTCAGTTAGGATGATTAAAATAGCTCCTTACTCTTCCATTGGACGACATCAATGTGATAGTGGGCTTTCACGTTGGTTTTGTTTTGGCTTTTAGTAGACAAACATGGAAGATATTGATGGGGTTTTCTCAAGTTTCTCCATTACTTTTGCATTGTCTTCAGGATTATCTCGTCCCTTTCTTTCTTGTGTGTGCAGCTGTTCATGCATCATTCTGCGTTGACTAATTTGATTGTTCTTCTATTGGCTGGTGGTGGAGAAACACAGAAAAAACTGATCGAGTTTTCTCTAGTTTCGCCATCACTCCCTGCACTGTCTTCAGGATTATATCATCCTTTCTGTCTTGTGTGCGTAGCTGTTCACGCATTATCCTGCGTTGACTAATCTGGTTTTTCAATTTTTTGGCTGGTAGCAGAGAAACATGGAAGATACTGATCTGAGTTTTCTCTAGTTTCGCCATCACTCCTGCATTGCCGTAGCTGTTCGCGCATCAGCCCTGCGTTGACTAATCCAGTTTTCTTACAGGCTGTTAGTCGAGAAATAAGGAAGGTTTCTGACAGAAAGAGCATCCAATTTTCACATTGCACTGGATGATGTCTCCATTACAGGCCTGACTTTCGGGAAAGAGTTTACCTCTGCAATCGAAGCTAAACAGGTGGCTGCTCAAGAAGCTGAGAGGGCCAAGTTCATTGTCGAAAAAGCTGAACAGGATAAGAAGAGTGCTGTAATCAGAGCTGAGGTGAGAAACAAGAAATGCTAATTCTAATTAATCCTCATCAGAATGATGACTTTCTCCCAGTTCCTTCCAATCTACGTTTCAAATGTTAGAGAATAATATAAATCATATTCTGGGAGCCTCACCTACAAGCTTAAGCTTTTAGGTGAGATGGTTCCTTAACATGGTATCAGAGTCTTGTTGACCCAGCGGTCACGAGTTCGAATCTCACCACCCCCATTCTATTTGATAAAAATCAAGCACAAGGTAATATGGGCCAGTGCAAGTTTCAAGCCCAAAGGGATGTGTTAGAGAACAATATAAATCATATTCTGGGAACTCACCTACAAGCTTAAGCTTTTAGGTGAGATGGTTCCTTAACATCAAACTCCATAACTCATTTTTTCATTGACTGGTTGACAGGGAGAGGCCACCAGTGCGCAGCTCATTGGTCAGGCCATTGCCAACAATCCTGCATTTATCACTCTGAGGAAGATTGAAGCTGCAAGAGAAATTGCACAAACAATCTCAAATTCTGCCAACAAAGTTTTCCTAGATTCCAGTGATCTGCTACTCAACCTTCAGAAGATGGAGTTAGAAAACCCTAGGAATAAATAGACTGTTGTTGAATTTCTCATCGTTGTCCATGGGGAATGTCTCATGAACAGAGTAGTGAGAAAGCTTCTGTTAATGGAGTTGTGCAGTTCATAGGGAATCTTTTAGGAGGGGTGGGGGCATGTTGGAACATTTAAAGTCAATTTGGAAATAGCAAAAAATAAAATAAAATCATGATATTTAATTTTTTATGGTGCAAAATATGTGTTTTCTACTAAATGGTCCTATAATTGTATGTTCTCGCTTAAAATTCTTCAAATTTTAAGATAAAATGTATTTTCTTATGATCCTCTATGTAATTTAATATATAAAAAAAAATCTAGTGAAATGGGTCGATTTGAAATGACTTGTTTCAAGATTTTGATGATTAATGATCTGTTTGACATTGTGTTTTATTAAAAAAATATTTTTTTTTTAGTTTTTTTATTTTAAATTAATTTTTTTTATTTTTTTAAATTATTTTCATGTGCTGATGTTAAAAATAATTTTTAAAAAATAAAAAATAAATATTATTTTGATGTATTTATGAATAAAAAAACACTTTCATGAGCAACATCAACTATATTTTTAAATAGATATCAAATAGACGGGGTTGACTGTAAAAAGATGATAAATAATAAAATTTAATTATTTATAGATGAGTGATTTCTTCAAGATTTAATTAAATAAAATTAGTGATTCATTAATGATTTGTGAAAACTAATTCAAAATATCCTCAAAGAAAAAACAAAGCCTATGAGTATGATATGAAGAATACCATGTACTAAAAAACTAGTGGGGCATTTTCTTCAATCTATACTATGATGAGATTCTTATGCATCGTTGACTACTTCAAATTAAAGTCTTAGATAAAAAGTTTAGTGCCTCAAATAGTTCGTATTAATTATAAAAATAAATATATTTATTTAAATTATCTTCTTTTTTTCTACCTTGAAGCATCAATTAAATACTAATTAACTATAAAATTATTTAAATAATTTATTTTTGTTATAGAAGTCCTGCCTCTATGCTTAGCAAGGATATCATTGGGTTAGGATATATTTAAAACAGTTTTCCTATATTTAAAGTAAGTTTCTTTTTAATATTTTTTACAATTTATTCATTTTTCTCATATATATATAAAGGTAACTATTTGATTATACATGAAAAAACTACATAGTAATATTAATTATTAGAATGGTTCGATAAGGTCTATATAATGTTTTATATAATATACAAATATCTATAAATATTATATTAATTTAAATATTAATAATTATTTTACAGGTGTTGTGAGGCCCACCAAATCTTATAATTTTCATCACTATCCATTCATGATAACATATTGTATATTTAAATAATTTAGGTTAATTTATCATAAACTTAGGATTAGATGATGCAAGAATATGATGTAAGGTGGTTGGAATTTTCCAAATCCTTGCGTGTTGACTTAGCTTAGTGGGCAATGCTAATCAATTTTGGATGCTAATGATGCATTTCCACAACTATTTTGGCTTGCAATTAAAATCCACAATCCCTTATTTCTAGATGGAAAATTGAGTTCTTAATTGACTCTCAATCTACCATTGAAGATTTTCTTTTCATAGATGATGATAATTAGGCTTGGAGAATAAACTTGTGTGTTATTAAATATAATTAAAATCAACGAAGTTAATTTAATAAGTTGTTAATTCATGATGCGGTCTACGCGGTCAGATTCTAAAATAAATTATGTGGGAGTTGACTCAAACGATTTGCTTTGATAATTTTTAATTTAAGTTAAGGGGGTGTTTAAAAATGAGTTTGGAAAGTGTTTTTGAAAAAATTGAAAATTTTTATTTTTTACTTTAAATTAAAAAAAATAGTATTTTTAGATTATTTTGATGTGCTGATATCAAAAATAATTTTTAATAAATAAAAAAAATATTATTTTAATATAATTTTAAATAAAAAGCACTTTAAAAAATATTTTAAGAAATAAATGGTAGAAATAATATTTCTTTGGCAAAAATGAAAAGGACCGACATGTCGGCCCCAGGAGGGAACCGAGGAGCCGCGAAGCACAGAATCATACACCGACGATAAACCTCACACACGTGGAGCATTTATGACGTAACCACACGTCATAACTGCGGGGAAGTGCCGGTGTACTTGATACGAGGGAGACAAGGACACGTCACTGTTGAGGGCATTCTGATCCACGTGGCGGGGCCCAGGGGTTGACGTCACTCGGATTCTTGATGATGTAACCGTGATGCTAATGTTAGGGGCGAAGCTTACGTCACCTCTTGCCCACCGCCCGCCACCACCGTTTTCATTTATGTGTTGCATGCGTGTATGGTAAAATACGTGGCAATAAGATTAAGTGCCTGTTTAGCTGTGTGTTCTATACTGGTGTTTTGCTGAAATTTGATTTTTTATTTTATTTTAAATGAGCATATTTTGATGTGCTGATATTAAATATGATTTTTTAAAAAAAAATAAAAAAAATATCATTTTGATGTATTTCGGCATGAAAAGCACTTTAAAAAGCTATCGCACTACCAAACAGGCCCTAAATGCTATTTTTGTGGTATAGAAATGGATAAAATGATATGTAAAAAAAATATTTTTGATATTATTACGTGAAGATGATATTAAAACATAAAAAATATTTAATTTAATGTAAAAAATAAAATAAAAATTATTTTTTTTCAAAAGCGATTTTGAAATGTAATGTCAAATATGACATAAATAATTTATAATTAATTATTATTATTAAGCTTGTGACTGTTTGATACTATAACTGAAATTGTTTTTAAAAATATTTTTTATTTATAAATACATCAAAATAATATTTAAAAAAATTATTTGATATATAAAAATAATTTAAAAACACCAATTTTGTTTTTAATCTAAAGTAAAAAATAAAAATAATTTTTTATTGTTTTAAAAAAAATACACTCTTAAAACACATTGATAAACACCCTAAAAGAAGACATGAAGAACAAAAATATCCAAGAGAAATTTGTTAATAAAAAGAAAAAATTCAATCAAAATCTTGATAGCACACCACTAGGGGCCGAGTCAGGAACCTTTTTTGTATATATATGAATATGTTGATAAGATGTATTAAAAATCAATGTATTTATAATGTGTTGATTTATTTATAATCCATCAAATCTTGATCGATATGGGAATATAACTTAGTTTATTATATTATATATTATCTATACAATGATCTTCGTCTAATAATATATACATAGATGATGTGAAATATTTATTTTATATAATAATTTGATTTAAAATATATTAAATATTAAAATAATTTGAAAACATTAATTTTTTAATTTAAAACCAAAAAAAAATTAAAAAAAAATTATTTTGTTTAAAAACGATTTTAAAGCTCAAAAAGAAAAGATGATCTCATGCAACATGTGAGCCTAACACACCATAATTTTAGAAAATCTTCTATGGTTTGAAACAACGTAAGCACACATGATCTTATCTTATAATCTTAGGCAAACGTCATACATAGCTTGTCGAAATCATTCCCAATTTGTGTTTTCTTCTTCGAATCTGTGGACAATTAGGGTTCACAGAAACATGTAAATTCATAGTTTTTTCTTTTCTTTTCTTTTCTTTTTATCACAAAAATATTCTTCTTTTTCATGGCATAAAAAAAAATTCAAAACAAGAGACTTGCTTTAAAATTCTTTAACTTTACAAATTAAACTTCCATTTTAGAGAATAATATAAATTATATCCCGGGACCTAACCTAACCGTTTGAGTTTTTAGGTAAGATGGTTTCTTGACATGATATTAGAGCCTTATTGACCCAACTGTTACGAGTTCAAATCTCACAATCCCTATTCTATTTGATAAAAATCAAGCACAAGATAGTATGAATCTGTACAAGTTTCAAGCCCAAAATTTTTTTACTTAACAACTTAAAATTTTAGATGAGATGATTCTTTAGTATTCTAAAATTAGCATTTAAATAATTGTGTTTTGAAAGTATTGGATAGATATGATGGGATATATTCTTAAAACCACTTGGAGAAAGAGTTTAATTAATTTCATTTGACGTTTAAGGTGGTTTGATAATATCTTTTAATGTTGAATCATAAGAGAGAAAAACCCATCATTAACAATTATATTTCTAAATTGATATAAGTGAATCCAAAATAATATGGGTTTTTTTTGTTTTATATATAATAATTTAAAACAATTATATTTCTAAATTGTTTTAAAAACTTTAACCATGTTTTGATTATATCGAGTTAATTATGTTAGTTTTTACTTGATTTAATTTGTTATTTATACTTAGATTATAAATTGATGAGCTAAATTACACACACACACACACACACACACACACATATATATATATATAAGAAAAAAATATATAAAAAAAGGAGATAAAGATATATATATATATATATATAAGAAAAATATATATAAAAAAAGGAGATAAAGATAGGGTTATTTTCAATTATACGTGGCCCACACTCAATAAAATCAAGGTGCAAACAGGAAAGAATGACACAAGTTAAACGTCAGCCACAACGCCCACGCAGCATAATAAATAAATAAAAAAAAAAAACCGAACTGCGTTGACGCTCGAGTCTTTCAAATTTATCAAGTCATCGTCCTCTCGATTCTTTTATATACCCTTCTCTTCTCTCCATTTCTAGGCACCATAGCTCAACAACATACACCAAATCTTCTTCTTCTTCTTCTCTGTCTCCCTGTACTGTAAACCATGCAGCAGGCAATACCTTACAAGTCATGGCTGCCGTTATACACCGCCACCGCCACCACCACCAAGCCTCTCACAGGCCCTTCACAGCTCGCCGGCCACCATAGCAATGGGGTGGCGGCTGCGGCTCAAGAAGTGCTAAAAGGGTCAAGAAATATAAGCAAGATGGTGCAGGAGAATGCGATCATAGTGTTTGCTAGACGTGGATGCTGCATGAGCCATGTAGCGAAACGATTGCTATTAGGGCTCGGTGTGAATCCAGCCGTTTATGAGATCGACGAGGCTGATGAGATCAGTGTTCTCGAAGAACTGGAAATGGCTGCTCATAATAAGAACAAGGTTCAGTTTCCTGCTCTTTTCATTGGTGGGAAGCTGTTTGGTGGATTGGATACACTCATGGCTGCTCATATTTCTGGAGAATTGGTTCCTATTTTGAAAGAAGCTGGGGCCTTGTGGCTTTGATTTTTGCAGCTCTGTTCTTGTCTTGCTAGATAGCTAATTGATTCTCCTTTTTTCCTTTTTCTTTTTTCGGCTGTTTAAGAGTTGAGATTGTAATTTGTTACAGAAAGAAGGGAATACAAAGTGAATATATATATATATATATATATATATATATATATATATATATATATGTGTGTTTTCTTCTCCTTCCATTGATTCGGGGGAACCAATAAGCAGATTGGAGGATCAAGTTGTGCCTCCCTCTCTGGCAAGTTTTGATCTTTCATGATGTAATGGGGGCAAATGGTAGAAGAATTGTTATGCCCTCGTTGACTTTTGCCAAAATTAAGTGCACAGCTGGTTTTTAGGTACCATATGTGACAGTTTTCTACTGGGGTTGAACAAAAAGTGAAGCTTCACATCACATGGAACCAGCTTATTTATATCTCACCTCCCTTACACGAAAGGCCACCCAACTTGTTCAAATTAAGGTAGGTGTCAGGAGAAGATGCAGGGAAGAGTGGTTAAAAACCCTAAATATTCTCATTTGTAAAAGTAACACACAATCCATGTAGCAGTTTGAAAGTATGAATCCCTTTATATAGCATTAAACACAGCAGACATGGATACATGGGTGAGATTTTGGTAAAAATACAGGCGTTAAATTGTATCTAGCCATGAATCAAAATCATCCAAAACTTGGGATTTGCTGACAGACTGTGACGAGGAAGATTGAATTGCATGAGCAGCCTTCTTTTCCGAAGGCTGGTGCAAATTGTTTTGGTTTGACAAGTTAGGTGTTTCCTCAAATAAATCATCAAGCACGTCGTCTAGAGTGGCGGCAGTAGAGGTGGTGAAGGGTGCAGCAGCCTCTTGTAAATTAGATGTTTCCTCCAGTAAATCATCAAGCACGCTGTCCAGGGTGGCGGCAGTGAAGGTGGTTTTTGCTGAACCCGGGGCATTTCTTGTAAGTTGCGGCAGAGGTACAGGCGTTTCTTTCCCTGAAACAGGTGGAGTACCTGACCCGAATCCAGAAGAATCAAGTAGCTTGTTCTCGCTCAGTGAGTCAAGAAGCATATCCAATTCGGTCTCGGCAGCTTCTGCTTCGAACGTGGGCAGCCTGCTGTTAGGGGTGACGGAACTTGCATGGAACTGTACCGGGGACTCCATGGCTGAGCTTTGATTGGATTTACCATGCTGATTTAAATTCAAACTATCCTTGTCATCTAATCCCTGAATAAATGAAATTGGGTCTGAGTTGCCTATGGTCAACCCTGAAACAAAAGTCTCGGCATCTTGATTAACAGCCTTATTCTTCTTAGAAAAATCTTCAAAAGTAAATTCTTCAAAGATTTTCTTAGTTTCTTTAACAGGAGTTGTTTGTTTTCTGTCATGTTCATGACTGCTGCTTGCCTCTGATCCTCTTGTTTGCATCTGGTCAAATTCCTGGCTGCAGCTTGTATTTGATCTCTGGCCAGATTGTCAAATAAACCATGTTACACGCAACATAAGAGATTGGATTCTAGAAAGTAGACATGCAATTTTCATCCTAACCCTATTTTGTCATTATAAAATATACAGTGACAACTTTGGAAACAAGAAATGGCCCCACCAATCACTGTGCAGGGAGGAAAATAATGCACATAAAACAAGGACCATGAGTGATTAACCATTTTAAGCAGCCAGTTCTTGATCTAAATATTACTAGCAGGCAATCACTAAGATAATCTTCTAGATATCTTCTAGAATCACCGAATATTTTGTACATGTCCATAAAGTAAAACCCTGAAAAAAAAACATTTTCCTTGAAATAAATATAATGTTACTGAAATACCCCCAGCTCTGCAACACCTTACATAACTGGCCAAACTTTTCTTGATGCCAAAAGTAGTGATAAGCCACATACAACATACATTCAAAGGTCAAATGAGAAGGTAGATCATACCATTTCTGCTGGTAATAGATCCGCTTCAATGAAGAGCCTCTCTGATACGTTCACTTTAGCTAGTTGTTCCGCAAGAGCATGCAAATTCAGGGAGAGAAATGATGCCTGATAAAAAAATGGATAAATAAAACTGAGAGGGAGCATATGATAAGCTAAGACAACCAATATGAAGGAAAAGTTAACATTCCCATAAGATAGTGACAGGAATAATGGGAAGAAGATGCATACCACTTCTACTTATCATATGCAATAATGCCACTTTATTTCCAGCCTAAGGGTACTTCTGCTTCTCTTCAAATGTTCTTAAATTTTAAAGCCTACTGGAATTGATAAAATTGCCAACATTAAATGGCATTTCAGACAAGGGGCACACCATTTTACAATGTTCTAGGAATGGGCCGAACTCAATTATTTTCACAATCTCGTGTGGACAAGATTGAGTTCCTTACTCTCTCTCCTTATTAGAGAAGGAAGCGTGGACATAGACTATACCAATACCAAAGCACTTAAATTTTTTATTTTCCAAGATACACAATGAACTTAACAAATACAGCAAGTGTCAAAATAACATTATCACTCATACATCCCAATGCAACCTAGGGATGAACATATGCTTTGGATGTTAGCATTTTCTCTAAACATAATATTTTGGTAGTTTAACTAGCTAAGAAGCAAACGAGATAAGATGGCTTTCCTTCTTTGTCATGTTCCAAAACAGCTTAGGCAGCCAAAAATAATTTGTCTGACTGGCATGTAAAGGATGAGAAATTGAATTGAAGAAAACAAAAGAAGAGAGCCCTACATGAAGCTCCCTTACATAACATCTCTACACTTGTACTACCGCAAATAATTTCACGAACCAGATCAGTAACTTTTAGCCCCACTCAATGGCAGAAAGTGAATTCTAAATTTTATAAGTGACTTAACTCCACAAACATATATTATCAAAGATTTCAGATGATCAAAAGGGAAAAAAAGGTTGGATTGGTTTGCTCTTGGAGAAATAGGGGAACCCGGTTCAAGCTAAATTACCTTTGTCACCACAAAAGACAATTTCAAAGTTAGCACATAGCCTATGGTACTCTATAGTTTTGCTTGCATGATCTAGGGTATGGGTATGGGTATGTTCTGGGCAGAAAATGAAAAAATAGAAATAAAAAAGAGGACGCTGAATCGCTTTTAACAATTTCCGGCATATCAACAAGCTGTTCACTTCAAGTACCAAATTATTAGATAAGTTAAACGCATTGCGATTGAATTCTTATATTCCTTAACAAGAGAGAATATTTAATGAATAAAACAACTACCTCATGACTTGAAGTTGTTTCATCTTCCACAACAAAATTATCATCCCCAATCCATGACAGAATGCTTTCTCCCCTGACTGCAAGCAAGGGACCAACTCCATGCATAGATTCCTCTGTCACCAAGCATTTCTAGTCAACGATTTACCAGCGTTCAAAATGAAAACAATAAAAAAAAACACAGTGCCTGGATTCACACTAACATTTCTTCATCACAAAAGCCAGCTGTCTAAATTAGTCACCAGAAGATCAATAACAATTTCAACACTAATGTCAGATTTATTAGTCAATAATCATAGACAGCAATTAACAGCTGGATTGCGCACAAAGCAAAGTGCTAGCGATGTCAGAAACTGGAAACAATTTTGACAATGGTGTAGTTAATTCCTGAACTTTACAGAGTTCTTGCAAAACGCAAACTGCATGCCTAGGAAACAAATCAAAATGGGATATGTTCGCAACAAATACAAGATAAAAAACTTTAAATGCCCACACCGAAAACATCTTTCCAATTACACACGAATCACAACCAAACCTAAACATATCACAACGCCAATTAACCAGTTAAATCCCCACCACACACAACTTTGAAACCTTGTCCAGTTATTGATCAATGAAGAACCCATAATTTTTGAAACAGACAGGCCAAAACATTGCAAACTCCAACTTCGATTACACACAAAAACCCATCCACATTTCATTGCAAAACAATTCAAAACGCAATATCAACTAATGACCACTCCTCCTCTTCATTCAAGTTCTTACCTTTCACAAACTTAGGCACACACTCAGTGAAAAAGAAACTTCAAATTCATCACAATATAACAACCACAATCCACCAAATCATACATAAATAAAGCAGAAAGCTGGCAAACCATAAAAGACAATGAAAAATTAAAACATACCAGCCAAGAAGTCCTCAAGAGAAGGAAAGTCATCATCATTGTGAGGTTTTGATTTAGCTTCGTCAAGGAGGTATTTAAAGTCAGCACCTTTACTCTTCGGCAAAGCAAGACCATCACCATAATCCTTAGAGCTTGGTTTTTTACTCTTATCTCCAGATGGGTTTTCAAGATTCACTCCAAATTCACCTTCATCATCATCTTCATACCGATCCCAGTTGGATGGAAGCTTAGATTTTGGGGGTTTTTTGATCGTTTCCAGTTGATGGGGTTTTGCTGGGTTTTTGATTTGGGTGTGGTTTTTTGCCCTTGTTGTGCTGTAATGTGTGTGCTCTCTTTGATTTTGCTAATGCTTTTGTGTCCATTTTCACTACTCTGACTAAATTTTGGAGTTTTTGCTTCTTCTACTGACTCTAGCTACCGGAAAGCAGAAACTACAGGCTCCCTTTCAGGCAAGAATTTGTGTAACCGACATGTCGTCCACAATCTAGGCCTAAGCCATGATACCTAATAAAACACAAAGGACTATGAGCAAGGGCTCACATAAAATTGAGGCTAAGAAAATAAAAAGCCCATTGGTCCAAAAGTATTGAAAAACACAGCCTGTGTGCTGTTAGATTTTTTTTTGTTTGTTTGTTTGTTGAACTGTGTTTTTTTTTAAAAATAATTTTTTAATTTTAATGTTTTTTAATGTTTTTAAATTTTTTTATTATACTATGTTAAAAATAATAATAAAAAAAATTACTATTTAAGTGTATTTTCAAGTAAAAAGATATTTTGAAAAACAATTATTAATACAATGTAAAATACTTTAGTTGATAATATGATAATTGTTGTTTTTTTCAAAATGATTTCAACTTAAAATATATCAAACAATTTTTTTTATACCAGAACATTAAAAAATAATTTAAAAAGCACAAAATAATTTGAAAAAAATATATTTTTTCTTACAAAAATATTTTGACACCACATAAACAAACATAAACAAGGCATAAAACTCTTGTGAATCAATATTTGTTTTTGGATACGAGGAAACTTCATCTTTTAAAAAAGTATATTTTATAGGTTCAGATGAGCGAGTAAAACCACTAACTATTTCAAGCTCTTACAAAAAGATACACGTCCTAACTCGAACTCAAGACCTACTACTTGCAGATCGCAAACCCCACGGCATGTCTCTTGGGATATCCATAGAATTGATGGTAGACAACTAGCAGATGATGCATACATCTCAACAGGTTGTGCATTGAAATTGGCAAATTAGGCATGAAAATATTCTTACTTAGCCTTTTGCCATTTCTTGATTTATAAAGCAGCCAATATTGAATTCCCGTGGAGACTTTGAGAATTTGTGACTGCATATTATTAATCAATTAAATTTATTTTATCTCAATTTGCATAATTAACCAGTATAATAAATTCATTTCATATAGTATCAAATGATCTAGACTTAATTTCTCACACAATTAATAATATTCAAGGAATTAATTATGAAAATATGACAAATGGGAACTCACTAAAAAATTTACACAATTGTATAGTAAGTTGTGAGAAAACTAAAGATTTAATTTTTCTTCTTCTTAATTGTAAGTAACGAGGTGTTTGACACTGTATTTCAAAATTATTTTTGAAAAAAAAATGATTTTTTTTTTGTGTTTTTAGGTTATTTTCATGCGCTAATATCAAAAATAATTTTTTTAAAAAACACAATTTTAATATATTTTTAATGAAAAGTATTTTTAAAAACAACATAAACCACACTCCCAAACAAGCACTAAAAAGTTATTTTTGAACCCAAAGATTACTTGACACCCTAAAAAAAATGAAGGATTTTTAATTATGATTAGGTTCCAAAAGCATGCATTTTATAGCAAAAATCACTTTCTTTAATTTATATATCCAACTTTATTCATCAAAATCCTGCCTCGATCCACCAAGAAAAAAAAAGGCTATCATGGATCCATCCTTCAAAGGAAGTGGGCTATACCTCTATTTTGGTAGAGGGCTATACCTCTATTTTGGTTCAAGATTTGATAGGCTTCTAAGAAAATCCCTCTTGTGATCTTATGATTGAACTATGAACAAGGCATGGATTTACCTTTTTCTTTTGATCGAATCACGTCCATTCTAACCCTTATTTAAAAATATATTATGATCTTAATTTTGATCAAATGTCGAATTGATATGATTTCTTGATCTATGTATAAAACATTAATTTCATATGAAATTTATCGGTTAAAATAGAAGAAATCCAACAGGGAGATGTTAATCAACGGAGACCACCATCAATTTGGGCACTATTGAAGATAAAACAAAAAAAAAGTTGAACTTTTGGATCAAATTTTCTCTCATCATTGCTTGCTTTTCTTCTTTCTTTGAATAACATTCTTGTGACAAACCGAGTGGAAGAAGATACATGGCCCTGCTGCATGCCTTTCTTTTGAAACATCCATGTTTGAAACATCCATGCATATATATATATATATATATATATATATATATATATATATATATATATATGTTTCCATGATGTGATAACAAAGGGCTGACGATTTGTATAATAGATCTCGAGTTCAAGTCAGGATGTGCACTCTTTATAAGAGACTGCGACAACCAGGATTTTACTTGTCCACCTGTGTCCACAAAAGTATGTTTTTGGGGATGAATTTTTCCGCATCAAATATATATATATATATGAACGATTAACTATGGATATATACTCACCAACCAAATTGTTATCACATTGCATTCAGAGTTCTTTTTCTTAGTGGTGGTTTAGTGCTAGTCATAAATGTGATGGCGACCTTGTTTCTTCTGAATTCATAATTCTAGATATGTTTCTCCATATGAATACTTAATTACATGCATGTTTAGGCATTATATGGACTTGTTAATTTATAAGCATTATATGGCCTCCCCCCCCTCTCTCTCACACTCGCAATCAATAAAAGTTGTATGATTAAAATAATATTTGAAGACCTAGCTTGGTTCTAAGTGGACTTCTTTCTCAAAACTTATCATCTAGGGTTATTAAATCTGATTTGTTCTATAATTTTAGTCATAAGTTTAACAGGTTAATCTATATCGCCAATCTTAAAACAACACCGCTTTGACTTCTTTTTTTTTAAAATAAAAGAGTTTCAAAGACATCGTTTTAAGAGAAAATAAATAAATCAACTTCTAACTGGATCATCCAAGTTTGACGGGATCAATTTATACTCGTTTTTTTTAAAAAAAAAAAAAACTAACTTGGCAGACAGTTCGAGTTTAATAACGTCGGATACATTAACAGGATAAATTAAGTATTAATATATTAAAAACTAATTTAAAAACATCCCAATAAAAAAAAAAAGCACAAAAGGTGAAACATGAATAGGTTTACTAGTTTTCTTTGTAAGAAAAGAGAGGGACCGTCCATTGTATATGTAGAGAAAGTAAGTGGGGTGCTTTAACTTTTCTTTCCAAACCTAAAAAGATAATCTTTAATCTTATTAATTATATATTAATTATGGTATTGGATTAATGAGCACGTTATCATTATTGGTTGATTGAGTTTATAGTGGCGGTCTCCTTCAATTTCTTTTGTGAGCATAGCCATAGTTGCCCTCGCAAAGGGAAATTAATGTTATATATATATATATATGAGCAAAAAAGAATGAATCCATAGTTATCATATGCTAGGTGACACTTGCATGATGCTTTAGATAAATAATTTATATTAAAGCTTGCCAAATTTAGAAGAAATTGATCAAAGAAATAGAAAATTGGAACAAAAACTTATTATAACATCACGCTTCTAGGCAGAGAGGTTCTAGCACTATCATGCACCGAATAAGTTACAAAATGAAAGTTTGAAATGAATATATTCATTTTATTAAGCATTTGATTATTGTTCTGTGATAGAAATGATGGAGACAATTGAAATTAAAAATAAATGTATTTATATATATTTTTTATTTTAAAAGAATAGAAATTCACTCTTAAAGATTATCATAGAGACAAATTTATTATATATTTTTGTTTTTATTATCTCTTTTATTTTTATCTTGGAATAATAATCAAATGTTATTTAATATTTATAAAGATTGGCCGGATTAAATTTAATTAATGAGCTCTCTGCTATTGATACATGTCTTTCACAGGCAAGGAAAAATAAAAAATTTAAAAAAAATTAAAAAAAGAGGAAAAGGGGATAAAATAAAGAAAGATAATTGGGTTGGGTTTGGAAAAAAAAAGCATATATTCTCCAATGTTTTTATAAATCAAAGCATGTGGATTTCTGTATAGGAATCCTAGATCCAAATCAGCTCCCAAGTTCAAAAGTAGAACAAAACTTACCTAGTTAAGATAATTTATTTTAAAACCTGAATCAAACTTGGATAACTTGAGCCTAAATCAAACCAAGTTTTAATAAAAATAAAAGAAATAATGACTCGGTCAAAAATTCAAATTAACCTGCAACCTAGTCATGTAAAATAAAAACAATTAAGTTGATTTAGATTAACCCGGATTAATCCACGCGATCTCCACCGGTCGACCCAATAGAGTTTAAAAACCAGATATAAAAACAACTTTTTTATCCAATATTTGAAAGAACTTTTCTCCAAGCCCTTCTATTTTGAAACATTGCCTATGGTTTGTAACCTATAAACTTTTCTTTTCAACACCACAACTTCATTATTCTTAGCAGTAAAACTCGTAGATGAATCCATGTGGGGTTTGTAAAATCAAGAATCTCTCACAAGATAATTTATTTTAAAACCTGAATTAAACTAACTAGGGTGACTTGAGCCTAAACCAAACCGAGTTTTAATAAAAATAAAAGAAACAATGACTCGGTCAAAAATTTAAATTAACCCGCAACCTGCTAGTGTAAAATAAAAACAATTAAGTTGATCTAGATTAACCCAGATTAATCCACGCGATCTCTACCGGTTGACGACGCGGTAGAGTTTAAAAACAATTTTTTCTAAAACATTTCCTATAAAACTTTTCTTTTTCAACACCACAACTTCATTATTTTTAGCAGTAAAACTTGTAGAGGAATCGATGTGGGGTTTGTAAAATCAAGAATCTCTCACAAGACCTAGAAAGATGAAGCCTTTGTTGGGGAAGGAGAGAATATTCCGAGGCCGCCACAGTTCAACAGCTAAATTCCAAAGATTATATACTAAACAAAGTTTATATTTTTTTTAATTATTATTATTATTATTATTTATTAGAAAGCAAGAACATGATTAGAGTATGATTAAGGGTTTAGCAGGAGAAGTCAGCCCACAAGGAGACGACCGCTGGGATAGCTCACAATTTTCAAAAAATTCACTGCCTTTGTCAGCTGGCTGTCGTTTAACCTCTTCCCTATACTTTTTTGATTTATTAAACTATTATTCTAGCATAATTAATTAAGATTAGGGGAGATAGTTCTATGAATCTCACCATTAGGGCATCTCTAATTTATTATTCCATTCTGAAATTTTCTGTTGGTTAGGTGTAGATCTGGAGCAATTTTTTACTATCCAAACGTACCTGTCTCATATTTGATATTTCAAAGTTTATATTAATTTAATTACTCATGCAGCAACAACAACAAAAAAAATATATAAAATTCCTTTTATTTTCAAATTCATTATTTTTTAAAATTTTCATTTTTTTAAAAAATAATATCATGAATTTATGTGAAAATCAATCAACAAAAAACTTAGAATCAAGGAAATGGAAAGAAAAAAAGAGAGAGATGAAAGGGGAGAGTTTCGACATAAATATTCTACTCTTTATTGTGATTTTTTGTATTAAATTTCAGTATGTTGATCCTTTTTCATGTGAGGAAAGCTTTATCTCTTGAAAAAGTATATTTTATAGGTCTAGATGAACGAGTTAAAACTCCGACTATCCCATACTTTTACAAGGAGTGCATGTCCTAACTCGAACTTCGAGATCTGCTATGCAGATCACAAGTCATTTGTCATCACGCCCCTTGAAGACCAATATGTTAATCCGTAAAAATACAAAATATAAAAAATATATCTTGAACTATAAGAAAAACAACACATAAACATGAAAAAGCATGTCTTCTTGTATAATAAGAAAGTATCATAGACTTCAAACATGTTCGTTCAGACATGAAAAGTGTGTTCGTTAAAAAATATATTAATTATTTTTTTTTAATTTTTTTCAAAAATATTTTTGAAATGCAATATCAAACGAAGTATTTTCTCATCGGCATTGGATTCTAGTACAATATACAAAAACAACTAGTCTAGAAAAAAAAAGAAAAAAAAATAGGAATCGAAAAGTTTTCTTATTCATGCTCCATGATCATGATCCATGGCCATAGCTTTTAACACATGAAGCAAACATCTTTACAATCCACAAAAGAAAAGCAAACGTAAAAGGCTTTGAAGCAAAAGTGTAAAGCTGATCATCCATCGATCTACCATTCATTCAAGATCGGACCACCAACCTAATTAACTTCTACACTAATCAATTTATGTAAATAATATTTTATTTCTCAAATTATAATAAATATTCATGTAAATCATTAATTCCCTAATTAACAAGCACCTACTACATTAATCAAAATTAAAAATAATTAAGTGGGTAATAAACCTAGTCAGTTTTGAACTGAGGGAGATGCCAAATGACTCTACTGCATTCAGGACGATTTTTCCCTTTTTTGGGTTCTTTTCATCGTTTCCTTTGGATTTTACCTTATATATATATATATGATCCAACCTAACCTGGCTGGTAGGCTTAAAACTCGACCGACGTCCCAACTCTTTTTTGCTAGTCAAAACCTAATTTTATCTTTTTTAAAAGTTCTTTTTTTCTTGAAACAACATCTTTTTGATTTTTTTAAAATGAAATAATATTGTTTTAATTAATACGAGTTAACCCTTGACTCGGATTTAAATCAAATAATTAATTAACCAGACTAGATTTAATAACTTTGTTATACTAATTCAAAACGTGCTTCTTGATTCGAGTCAATTTTATTAATCTTTACAACTCGAATCCATCTTGATTAACCTGTTAAATTTATAATTTGAATCTAAATAGAATAATAACTTTGTTGTCCTGTAGAAAAACTGGAATTGAATTTCGAGTTAGCAGCCAGGAACAGGAAAAGATTTTACTTTTTTGCTGAAAATGAGGACGAAGAAAAGGGTGTGAATGGCTGGGCGTCTCAAGTCAGTCACTCTCAGGTCATGTTAGTTCATCTTTTTTGACAAAAACAAATTAACATATATAGTCCATAGCATTGCTTTTGTATATAGTTGTTTCAAATCATACTATGTTACTTGTGAAAACTTCATGTGTTGGACAAGGAATAAGACTTAACTTCAAGCTTTAAGGATATGCTTTTTAGTGCGTGCTAGCTTCCTAATCGATCTTTATGTCTGTTTGACATTGCGTTTCAAAAATATTAAGAAAAAAAAATATTTTTTTTATTTCAAATTAAGTTGTTTTTTAGATCATTTTAATATGTTGAAAAAATCATTTTATAGATATGTTTGAAAAAAAATCATTTTGATGCATTTCTGAACTAGAAACAATTTCAAAAGCAACCACAACCACAACCACACTCCTAAACATGCACTTTATAGATATGTTATATACTTGTCATGTATAGTGCTCATATTGCAATGAGCTCGATAGAGATGCATGCCTTATTCTAATTATTAAATAGGGATTAATATTTTTATTTTTTATTTCAAATTAAATTTTTTGGTGTTTTTAGATTATTTTGATGTGCTGATGTTAAAAATAATTTTGAAAAAAAATAAATAAAAAATATCATTTTGATGCATTTTTGAACAAGAAACACTTTAAAAAACAGGTTAATATTCTAATTAAAGTTTAAATGTGTATAGGATCATATTGCAAAATGGGGCAATTTCTGCTTGATATGAGCTTGCATGGTTAGAATCGAGTCTTCCATTATGGTCAAGTAGTAGCTAAAAACCAAAGAAAACAGCCCAATCTATTTGCTTTTTGAGCATATCTTGGCTATATAGGATAACCTAGGCTTTCATAAAATGTTTGTGGGGTTCTAGGAAATAATTAATCAACTCGAAACATTTAAAGATTAGAAAAATGAGAGAAACAAAAAGCAAACAAATTATGTGATAATCATTCTAATTGAAAAAGGCATGGGAGGTTTAGCATTCTCCCATGCTTCTCATCATATGTGTCATCATGCACCTTTGTGTGTTCTTCCCCATTCTTCTCTCCCTCCCTCTATCTCACCTTTAACTTTTTCACCACCTCCCAATAACATTTATTTATTTATTATTATTATTCTATCCAAGCCTTAGCTGAAAAGAAAGTGCTAATTCAAATGACTGCAGCCTGGTAGAGATAGAAAGAGAAGGGGAGAAGGAGATCAAATCTTGCATATATCTTCTTGTGTTGCTAGGGTTGAGACACCATAATACAAAACTTTTCTTTTAATCACAATTGTAATATCTCTCTTTGTTGACCCTTTTGTTTTGTATAACTAGCTAGGTTGACTAAACTTGAGTGATATGTTGGAGACGATCATGGCAGCAGAAGAAGAAATAACAAGTTTTGTTCAAAACCCTGTTGGTGGATCCAATCCTCCTGCTCTAAAGAAGAAGAGAAACCTCCCAGGAACTCCAGGCAAGCTAGCGGCCAGCCAGCTTGTTTGTTTAATTTTCATCTTTTTGATCCGTTTGTGTTTGTGTTACTAATATTCTTTCTGTTCTTTCTTTATGATCATGATTCATGATTCATCAGAATATTCAAAGTTATTCAAATGAGAATCAATATTATTGACTCTCTTCTATATCTGCAGATCCTGAAGCAGAAGTCGTAGCTTTATCACCAAAAACTCTCATGGCCACCAACAGATTCTTGTGTGAAATATGTAATAAAGGGTTTCAGAGAGATCAAAATCTACAACTCCATCGGAGAGGACACAACCTACCATGGAAGCTCAAGCAAAGGACTAACAAAGAAGTAAAAAAAGCGCGTTTATGTCTGCCCTGAAAAAACCTGTGTTCATCATCATCCTTCTAGGGCTCTTGGGGACTTAACTGGTATAAAGAAGCACTTTTGCAGGAAGCATGGTGAGAAGAAGTGGAAGTGTGAAAAATGTTCGAAAAGATATGCTGTGCAGTCAGATTGGAAAGCTCACTCGAAGACTTGTGGCACCAGGGAGTACAAATGTGACTGTGGGACTATATTTTCCAGGTATAATTTCCTGCAAAGTTTTTTATTTGAATTTTTAGCGATTTTGATACTCAAATATTATAGATTTGTATAGTAGTAAGCAAGGGTTTCAAGAAAGAAAATGATTTTTGTGACTGTGTGATCTTGATTTGTCTGTGCGCACCCCCCCTTAATTCACTTTATATATCTCAGAATTGGAAAAGTAAATTAAGAGAGCAAAGATATTTGGTGAAGACAAAGAGATAATAGGTGGAAACACTATCATTGATGATTTGCAGACGTCGTATACCTTGTTAGAGAATAATATAAGTTATATTTTGTTTAAGTTTTTAGATGAGATGATTTTTTAACATGATATCAAAGCATTTTAACATGATATCAAAGCATTGTAAACTCGGCGATTACGAGTTTGAATTTCACCACCCTCATTATATTTGATATAAATCAAACACAAAGCAGTGTGAGCATATGCAAGTTTCAAGCCCAAAAAGTTTTTACTTGAGAGGGTGTGTTAGAAAATAATATAAATCATATTCTAGGGGTCTCACATAACAGATTAAATTTTTAGATGAGATGGTTTCCTTGACACACCTATATATTCATCTTTGAATTTGATATCGCAATTAACTTAGTTTCTGCTAAAAAATTTTGCTTGAACAGGAGAGATAGCTTCATAACTCACAGGGCCTTCTGTGATGCCTTAGCAGAAGAAACAGCTAGAGTAAACGCAGTATCTAGCATAAACGACTTGTCTTCTGGGAGCATAAATTATCATCTGACGGGGAATCCATTAGGGCCTAACATGGCTCAGAATTTCTCTTCAATTTTCAAGCCAATCTCAAGAAATGATAACCAAACAAGACAGGGAGGAGTTTCATTGTGGATGAACCAAGGGACTAGCCCAAGTGAGTGAAGCAATGGGCAATAACTTTCAAGAAGTTCATCAACTTCGATCTGTGACAAGTTCAGGAGCCATGTTTGGCGACCACCTTCCTGCTGTTTCATCCTCACAAACTCCACCATCTGATAATTACATGCTAAATTGGCCAGTTTTTGGAAATAAGATCTTATCAGATGCTGGTGCAAGTCAGCTAGCAAGTGTTCCATCATTGTATAGCTCCCAAGAACACCAGTCCCATCAGACAACATCAGCCAGCATGTCTGCCACTGCTTTGCTGCAAAAAGCTGCTCAGATCGGTGCAACTTCATCTGATCCGTCATTTCTTGGAAGTTTTGCGATAAAGGGCAGTGCTAATAAAGTTCAAGATGCGAGCAAGTTCTATGGACTGTATGGTTCGAGCCCTGTAAGAACCAATCCAGCAAGTGATGTGGAGAGCTCAGGAAATGATCAGATCTCCACTCTGAATCATCAGATTCAAATGTACTCTTCTAAAAGGCAGAAAATATTCCAAAGTGGTCAGGATAATCCTGCAGGGGGGCAAACTAGAGACTTTCTTGGTGTTGGTGTCCAAGCCATATGCCACCCATCATCCATCAATGGCTGGATTTGAACTTCATGGACGGGAATAAGTAAATTTGACAGTAAAATGGAACAGAAAAAAGATAAATATTTCAGATTTTAGTGTTGGGAAACTTTGCTGGAAGGAAAAGGTGGCATTCATGAGTGCTTGATGGAGGGCTAAAAGGTTTTGTTTAGAAAACTATTGATGAACAGTAGTTGTTGATGGAGATCCATGCATATTCTGTTGAACCCTAAAAGCTGATCCCTTTAGCACGATGGACTTTATTTTTTTGAGAAAAAGAAAAGGGAGGGTTATAGTAGTGGGAGCCAAGCAAGAGTACTGCAACTTTTGAGCTCCATTATTGCCTTTGGTTCTTCACCACTGTTGTGAGGCTATTTCCAATGGCAAAAAGCTTCATAATTTCTAGTAAAAGTAGGGTTTATTTAATTATTATTAGCTTATTGTTTAAATAAATTAATGTAGCTTTTCTATCTGCAAATTAAGTACTATGCATAGCTGTACTATAGCATAACAAGAGATTATGCAGAAATTATAGGGAAGCACATTTTCAGTTCTTATAATGTTCCCAATGTTTTTAAGAATCGTAACATAATGGCAAAAGATTTACAATATGCACAGTAGATTTTAAGTTCAAATCAGAGCATGTATCTTTTTTAAGAGTGTTAAAACAATCAGGATTTTACTCGTTATTTGAGCCCACAAAGCACATTTTATAAGGGGTGAAGTTTTCTCGCATAAAAAAAAACGATGTACTCAACATGATATAGCTATTAGATCTTATAATTATGCTTTTAATTAGACAATTTCGAGATATTTTTAGACATGGATCCGAGAACATTAATAGAAATATTCCTCTTTAACTCCAAAAAAAAATATTCGCTGGCAGATTTTATAGCTAGGGTTCTCATACATAAATTCATCAACATATACATTCCATTTTATATCACAATTCCTACTCAAATACTTTGAAAAATCAAAATAATATACTCTTAATCATCTGTTAATCTTCCTTAATTGTGGCACAACAGATTACAGTACATGATAATTAATGGTATATATTATAGAAGATAAAAAGAATTAAAAGGAAAAAAAAAGGTTAAAGAGAAAAAGGAAAGTATTCTTACACTCCCTCTTTTGATTTTACTAACTTTATTAGTTCATAATAGAATGATCTTTGCTTTCTCTGCACTACAAGTAATCCCATGCTCATCACAAATTTAATTATATCCACACAGCATTTTCTCACCTCCAAATTTTAGCTTTTGATGCAGCAAACAACTTAAGATTATTCCATGTATGTATTCATGTTAATCTTTTAGTCTCAAAAGGTGTGATGTGATGACAAAAGGTTTGATATCTGGATATCAAGTCTGGAGTTCGAGTCAGGACGCGTATCTCTTGTAAAAGCCCGGGACAATCGAGATTTTACTCACTCACCTGAGCTCACAAAGAGCGCTTTCTAGGGATGGAGTTTTCTTGAATCTAAAAAAAGAGTTTTTGGAAGTACTTAAAAATTGTTTTTTTAAAAAAAAAATGAATTTGTTTTTGCTCTATATAATTTTTAAATTATTTTGATATACCCATATCAAAATTAATTTTTAAAAATAAAAAATATTATTTAAATATATTTTTAAATTAAAAAAACACTCCCAAACATCATATTTATGCTAGCTAGTGCCAAAAACATAATGGAGTTTTCAGGGATTTGCAGTGGGGCTCATCGGATAAGGTTTGATTTCTGGCTTATTATGCAGCTAGAAAATGAATTTGTATGGAGAAAATAATATTCTTCATGTACTATGGAGACAATAATTTTGCCCCCACCTACCTCTCTGGCAATAATTGTTTTCGTAAATAGTTTATATCCTTACATTTTATAAAATTTAAATTAACTCGTAATTAATCAAGAATGATTTTTAAAAAAAATCAATTCAATTCAAAAAGCTTCAACGGATAGTGAGAATTTTGAATTTTATTGTTTTCTAATTTTTCATTTTACATGCTCTAAATTATCATGAAATTAATCAAAGGGGTTACCAGCCATGGATTCCTGCATGCATGTATATTTTTCCATTGCTGTTTCTGCAAAATAAAAAAATACCAATTTTAAATACTTAAATTACATTTAATTACCTGAGAACCATCTCTCGTACCTCTTCAAGTTTAAGGAAACATAAAAACTAGAGACAATTTAACCATACATTAAGCGATCCAGTTGTAAGAACTTTTTCTCAATGTGATTTCATGTTTGAGTCATATGATTGTTAATATAATTATCACCTGAAGAGTATATGATTATTAATTTTCCAAGGTCCTTAAAATTAGTCAAGACACGCATAAACTAGCTCGAACAATACATTAATAAAAACAAAATAAAGACAATTTTGATATCATGTGATTTCAAGTTTGAGTCCTATGATTGTTAATATAATGATCACCGAAAGTTTACATGGTCGTTAACTTTTAGAGTCTATAAACTTAGTCAAAGCATACAAAAACTAGCTCGAACAACACATTAATAAAAAAATTTGAGACAATTTTGATGTCATGTGATTTCATGTTTAAGTACTGTGATTACTAATATATAGTCAATGGAGGTTTATTTGGTCGTTAATTTTAGGATCTGTGAAATTAATTGAGACACGTAAAAAGTAGCCCGAATAACATATTAATAAAAAAAATAGAGACAATTTTGATAAACTGAATATTTTTTTTAAGATGAATATGGTTTAAATGACAGTGGCAAGAAATTGTCCGATACTGCTCGGAAAAAAAACAGGTTGTCTATCTCGATATCGTCAAAAATTAATTATTTATTATTTATGGTAACATGTGTATGTCTTCTGATTGATGCAAAGATGTCGGTGACACGACACCACACCAATTTTTTAAGATTTAAAACTTGTATCTTCTAATAATATTTTTAAAAATTAATTTTTTTTATTTTTTTTATTAAATTATTCTTAAATTAGTTTGGTATATTGATATTAAAAATAAATTTTAAAAAATAAAAAATAAATTTTATTTAACTTAGCTTTTGATAGATGTTCTTCTCCTGTATAATATGGAATGGCTTTGTTTATGCACCTATCCATATTCGTAGGACTTGACCCGAGACCGACGTAAATTGATTCCCCAATTGTTTAAAAAAATAAATAAATTAAAGCAATGCCATGTAAACCAAAAAATAAATGTTTTTAATAAAGGGTCGAAAATTGGGAATCAAGTTTTGACGAGCTTAAAGGGCTGTTTGACATTGTGATTGGAAAGTGCTTATAAAAAAAAATATTTTTAGTTTTTATTTAAAAAAAATAGTGTTTTTTTATTATTTCTAAACGAAAAGCACTTTAAAAAACAATCGCAATCGCACTCCTAAATAGACACTAAGTAGAGCCAATCAAGTTTATTTTTTAACTCAAACGAGTTAACTAGTTAAACTTATCTAGACTTTTATAGTAATGCATCAATGCATTTGAATTTAAAATTTATATTATAGTTATAAAACTTGGATTTTGAGATCCAAGTCTTAAATTCAATTAAGTGATTGACCAAGGGTTTTAATCTAAAATGACTCTTAAGATTTTTTTTAGTATTTTTAAAAAATCATATTGGATTCCAAGGAGTTTTTACTAGGTCTCTAATAGAGTGTTTGAGATTACATTTTAAAACTGTTTTTTTTTTCAAAATGATTTTTTTTATTTTTTATTTTAAATTAATTATTTTTTGATATTTTTATATTATTATTATTTAATATACTAAAAGAGATCATTATGTCATGGGTGGGTTACTGTGTATTGTAAGACAAATCACAGTGGATTATAATAGTATTGCTTAATTTTCAGGTAAGTTCAGTCCGGGTCGCTGATTTACTGTTTTTTTCAATTTTATACAATAAAATAACGGTTTTGTCCCTCATAAAAGACAAAAACGAGTACTGGCTGGAGGGGTGCCGCGAGTAATTGCATGTTTTCGATCCAATCTGCCGCTTTTTTTATTTTTTCATATTTTTTTGCACAGTAAATTAATCATTTTGTCCATCGAAAAAGATAAAAATCAGTTCTAGCCGGGAGGGGCGCCACGAGCATTTCATATTTTTTTAAAAATGGCAAAATACGGATATTGCCCCTAATAATACAAAATTAATGACTTGGGCACAGGGGTAGACCGGAGTAATTGACCATAAATATTTATTATTTTTTGGGGATTACTGTCGCGTGTGGCACACGCGACCGACAAAGTATTCGGCCTCAAGCCCTTTTTGGACGGCGCGTGAGGACGCTTACAGAGGTGGAAAATGGCCTTTCGGAGTCTTTATTGATCCCCCGTCGTGTCTTCTTTCTCATGGAGTACTGGGCGCATGACGACCGAGGAAGATCGTGTGGGCGGTTGAACCTTTTTTTTTCTCTTTTCTCTCTCCTGCTACCTAAACTACAAATCAGCCCCCGATTTTATGTCTTTTTTATTTCGATCCCTTCTCTTTTAATTGTGTTGTATGATCTTGATTTCTGTTATGTAAGTTTTGATTTGTTGCAATTATGTTCATTCGATTAAAATTGATTATATATTGCATTTTTCATTTCAATCCTTATTCTTTTAATTTTCGGATTGCTTTTAAATCCCTTAATATATTCGGTACAAAAGATTTGAATTTTAAATTTTGTCATTTGATTGAAATTGATAATATAGTTAGTTTTCATTTCGGTCCTTATACTTTTAATTTTTGATTTTAATTCTTTCATTTCTTAAATAATCCAAATTTATCTCCATGTTTATATATATATATATATATATATATATATGTGTGTGTGTGTGTGTGTGTGTGTGTGTGCTCTTAGCTTTGCTTTTTAATTTTCATTATTTTATCTTTTGTTGCGGTTGCATTTTATTTGAAAAATTATTTTCTTAAATTTTAGTTTGTGTTTATGATCATTTGAAAATTGATATTTCTAATTTTTTTCTTTTGGTTTTTTATTAGTTTTTTTTCCAAGTGAAATGATTTTTTTTGCTAATATTCTTTTGAACATTTTTTTATACTTTTTACTTTTTTGTTAATATTGTTGACTTTTTTTTTCACGGGGTAATCAAATATTTTTTATTATTTTCTTTTTTTATTGAGGTTGTATTTTTTTGAAAAAAATATAGTTCTTAAATTTTAGTTTGTGTTTATGATCATTTGAAAATTGATATTTTTTTCTCTTTGTTATTTCTTTTAGTTTTTTTATTAGTTTTTTTTTATTTTCAAGTCAAATGTTTTTTTTTCATCTGATAATTTTTATTTTTGTTTTATCATTTATTTATTTTTTTGTTAAAGTTTTTAGGCTTTTTTTAGTCTTTGGTTTAATTGTTTTTCATTATTAATGTAATAATAATATTTTTTTTTCTTACTTACTCTTTTGTTAATTTTTTTGTGTTTTTTCTTGGGGTAATTTAATAATTTTTATTGTTTTAACAGTAATAATAGTGATAATTTTAGATGTTAAGACTTCGATATTACTGTTTTTATAATATGGTATGCTGATATATTTTATTATATTAAACTTTACATGTATAAATATTATATTTTAATCTCAACTGTTATAAAAATTATTTGCTCAATCCATAACATAGCACAGAAAATTAACTAGTAATATATTAATATTAAAAATATTTTTTTTTAAAATAAAAAAATATTATAAAAAACAACCGTATAACTTTTTGTACCAATGCATTTGGTCAAATATGTTCGTAGCAGTTTGCTGCCCTGTCAACTCAAAGCCCATAATGAAATTATCAATTTGATTCCGATAGTTTCCCACATTTTGTCAATTAGATCCTTTTGCTTAATATTTGGTAACATTTTCAGTTTTTTTTTGTTCAAAACGAAAAGTATTTATAAGAAACTAAGCCTCAATTTAGTTTTGATAAAACGTTTAGAATCAAATTGATAAAACGTTTTATTTTTTAGGCTCAATTGAGAATATATATAAATTAGGGACTAGACTTGAGGTTTCCCAAAAAAAGAGCCACCATAAACCCTACCGCCACCTCTGAAACCTTCTTGATTTTTTTTTCTTTGAAGAAATCAAGAAACAGCAAAATCACAAAACAGAAACATGAAGTTCACAGACTCGCCTGAAATAAACCTCAAGATCAAAGACAAAACTTTGTCTCTCCAACAAGACAACAGTTCATTCCATGTGGGAACTTCAATTTGGTCAGGTTCTTTAGTCCTCTCTAAATTTCTCGACCGGTGGACCCCACTATCCACGAGCCCCGCCACCACCCCAAACCGCTACTCCAGCCTCCTCAACTTCCACAACCGCCGTGCCATCGAGCTAGGCACCGGATGTGGCGTAACTGGCATGGCCCTTTACCTTCTTGGACTCGCTGACATTGTCCTTACTGACATCCACCCTGTGATGCCTGCTTTGAAACACAACTTAAAGCGAAACAAACAAGTTCTTGGCAAGATGTTGAAGACAGCGATTCTTTATTGGAGTAACGAGGATCAAATTAATGGGGTCAATCCCCCTTTTGATTATGTAATCGCCGCGGATGTTGTTTATATTGAGGAGAGTGTGGGGGCACTAGTGAAGGCCATGGAAATGTTGGTGAAAGATGATGGGGTTGTTTTGTTGGGGTATCAACTGAGGTCACCGGAGGCGGATAAATTGTTTTGGGAGATTTGTGGAGAGGTTTTTGTGATTGAGAAAGTTCCGAAAGAGGACTTGCATCCTGAGTATTGTTATGAGGAAACTGATGTGTTTATATTCAGGAAAAAGAAGAATTTATGAGTTTTTATTTTCAATCTTGGTTATGTTTAGGTGTTTTTGTGATTGTGATGTATTGCTTTGAATTGGGTTCTTAATGTGAGTAATGGTGATTGAAGAAAATGAGTATTTGGGTGTTATCGCATTGCATTTTATTTTCTTTGAGTTTAATTTTGATTGTTGATGATGCTTGAAATATAAGCTCTCTTAAGTACATTTTATGTGTACGTTTTGAGTTTGATTTATTTTATAAGCTGAAATTGGGTAAGGACTTAGTAATGGCAAGTGGAGAGTAGGGGGGTTTGGGTGTTTATGCTTGATAAGGTTTGAAACTATATAGCTACTTTGTAAAGTTTGTATCTTGAACTAAATTTTTCGATACTTGTGTGCAATTTTGGATGTGTAAGGTTGGAGGGCATAGGAATGATAACATAATTGCACGGAGAGAAGTGAGGTTGTGTGTCATAGAATCACTGTATCGGATGAATTTAGAACTTTCTAGGGGAGGTGGAACACTCTTAATCAACAGCTAGGCCTGAGTAGTTGAGGAGTGACTTCTCCTAGATTTGAGTCTAGTGTTTAGGGAAGATTATTGCACTGATTTTTTATTCACTTTCTGAGATTTGGGAAGTGTCCAAGTGGACTATGCTTCATAAATTATGTTTGATATCTAAGCACAGCTACATATTGTTTACCCTAAGTTTAGAATGTCTGAGGTTCAGTAGCTCCATCCAAAGTCATATTACTAATTGTTCTATCATCTCTCTCTGGCGTTTGTCTGCCTAGCAAGGAAATTTAAAATTCAGAACTTTCTAAGGCCTTACTATCCGATCCTCTCTACCACTCCCATGCATGGTGGAGCTCTGTATTTAGTCAATTTCTGATGTCAAGGGGCATTTTTGGTCCTTCATAGTCATCCCATCTACGGATCGGAATAGAAGTCAGGAAAAGGCATCCATATAGAGTCTTACCCCAGTGGTTTGCTTTAGTTTAGTACTGAGGACCAGTAAAATTTACTACACCTTTGTAACTATTATTGGACTGATTTAATGTTCTAGGAACATGTATAATGTTTGTTTCTTTCAGAAGTTTATTGCTTGATCTGTATCTTGACATCCTTAAACCTCCTTAATGGTGGAAAAGGATTGATTTTTATTTTCCTTTTTTTCCTATTCTGTATAAAATCAATTACTGGGTTTGTATTTTTGCTGGCTTGGCACTTTAAAGTTTAAAGTAGGAATGTGTTATGGTCAAAGCTAAAGACTTTAATAATTGAAGAGGGAATTAGAAGAAGAAAGACTAAAGGAGAAAACAGATAACTAAAAGAGAGAGAGAAGTACTGAAACTGCAGAATTCTTATTCTTTCACTACCTGCCTCACAAGTTCTTGATACAATGATTTATATACAATGAACTCCAGCCTCCTAACTATCTCTACTGATTATCTAACTAACAATTAACAATTCCAAGCAACTAACCATGCAACTATCTAACTTTCATCACATGCTCATTTCTTATTTACAGTTATGACAATTACTAACCAGTACTGCCCCTTTACCATATTCAGCATATTTCCATCTTAATTGTCACGTGCTGTTATTGATCACTTCGTCCTCGAATGCCGAGCCTCCTTACTACCTTCCTCTCGTGACAGAATGTAATGTGTAAACTTTTTTTTCTTGAATTGAAAGTTTCTTTATTTTTTTATTGAGGCCATAGTTGTTTTGTTTGGATTTTTGGTGTATGGAGGTATAAGAAGTTGTGTTTATAGTTAGATGAATTGCATTTTAAACCATCTTGCTTTTGTGATTTACTTAGCTCTCAAATTGTGAATAAAAGCTTGTTGCTTCTATAGTATAAGCTTGATCTGAGTTGGAAAGAATAAGTTTTTAATTTCCTAGCTGGGATGAACTCTTAATGGGGTTTCTCAACAATCATATAATGCAGATGCTATGTGCAAGCACGTATATGTTTGTGTGCACGTGCAAGCATGTCTGTCATGTGAATTTGCAGCTCACCATTAGCATCGGGATCACCCTGAAAAAGCAATCTCAATTATTAAGAGCTCAGTTCTTTCATTACAGTGCAATGGATGATCTATGTTCATCACTGAAAAATGTTAGAATCGGTCATTAGAGAGTTTTGTTTTCTTTGTATGAGAACTTGTCAGACATATCTGACTATTATTAATATCAAATCATCCAACAAATCATCCAAATTGGCGAATGATTTGCTACTTGAGCTATCTATTGCTTGAACTTCTAATCTAACCGGAGAATTGTGTTCTCACAAGCAACGCCAATTGCTGTGGACCAAATTATATTATTTTGTTGACCGTCTTTATGGGTGGTCATTGCTAATTATTTTGAAGCTTGCTTATATTTTATTATTCACTGCTACAGTAGGATAATCTAGCATTCATCCAGGTGATATCAACTAGTCTTTTCAAGTTCCCTTCTTGTCGGGAAATCAGGATATGTGCTGTTTTCTGTTCAGGGTTCTTGCCTTTGGTGTGTTATGATCCTTTTCCTGAACAACATCCTGTATCTTGAATTTTGTGTCTACTAGCAATGCCAAAAGCTGTTACAATGTTTTCTTTCTGTCGCTTATTGATGGTCATGCAAATTAATTTCTGGTTCCTGCATGGATCAATTATTTAGCAGTAGAGTAGGATAACTAGCTCTCGTGGCTCGCTCGATGGTTTCAACTAGTCTTTTCTGGTTCCCTTCTGGTCTGGGAATTGGAACATGTTTTTGTTTTTAGTTCAAGGTTCATGCCTCTGGTCTATGTTTTTGTAATAGCATGAAATAGGGAGTCATAAATGATTGTTTGTCATATGTAATCTGTTTCTTCCTCAAAAACAGGCCTACCTTTAACTCTACCTTTAAATTTAAGAATTTCAGTAATTTTTTTCTATTATTTTTGTGGTCTTCTACGCCTTTCTGAAGTTTGAGTTGGATTATTAGCCTTATTTGAGTCAGATTACATTACGTTTGAGCTGAATCTAGCTAGTTTTATTGTTAGTCAAATTTACTTTTTCTTAATTTCTTACACAGATAGCAGAACAACTTACCGCAGTGTGAAGCAAGTTGAGAGAAGTTTTGCACAGCTTATATCAAACTGATTGGACTTGGTCATGTCTCTACACTAGTGCTGAAGGAAGAAACTAAATTAAGTGGGACCCTATTTGACTCGGGGACAACCAGGCATCATGGGCACCACCAGGTGGCCAAGTTTTTCAATTTTCAAGAACCAGAAGAGGGTCATCAGAGTGTGAAGTGCATGCATATATCCCAAATTTTTATCATGAAGGAAACTAGCCCCGAAACCGAACATGACAGAAATAGTTATGTTTTCATAATTAGCTGAAGAGATCAGGTAATTCTACTTGAACGTGAAGATTTCGTCTTGGGTTGTACTCTGTGATATGTTTTGAAATCACAAGCTTGCATTTTTAATTTTGTAAAATTAAACAATTCTACTTTTTTCTCATCTGAACAGCCTGGTTATTTCTGCAAAAGTGTCAATGGAGTAAAAAAGTGCATGATTGGGAATTGAACTGTAACTGCTAGTGGAGCAGTATCAAATTTTATACTTTCTTACTGATAATCTACTTGCTTCAAGATTGAAAATTGCATAAAATATCTTGATTTGACCATAAAATACAAACAACCTGATGTTTCTGGAAAAACTTCAGAAGTTCAACATTCTGTTGTCATCACTTGTTTCATGATTGAGGACTCGCTGGCTAGTTAAAAGGCCATAACTAAGTGCCAGAGTCTATCATACAAGTATACAGCTCTTCTACAGGAAATATGTCATCATTTCCAGCGTCTCCCCAGTTACAGATCATGTTTGCAGGAGAACCTGAGTTTGCCTGCTCATCACTAGATCCCTGACACTGAAAGGAGAGTTGCAGAAGATGAGGTTGGTCCAAGAAGTATCATTTGTTGGACCTGGTTCAGCTCATGTTTAAGCATGCTAACTTGTCTCTCGAGCCTGATGTTTTCTGCCAGCACATCACCTAGCTCTAGCTGGATGTTCTTGTAGTCATGCTCCATGACATCATTTTTGTGCCTGGCTCTTCTATTTTGATACCATATTGCAACTTGTCGTGGTGGCACGCCCAGTTGGCTGGCAAGCTCAGTCTTGTGCTCTGCTTTGAGCTTCTGGTTGGCATTGAAACTTGCTTCCAGGAGGGTAAGTTGGTCTCTGCCGAGCCTTTTCTTTCTGGGTTTGAGAGGTTGGTTGCATTGGCTTTGTGATTGGTTGTGTAAATGGGAATTCATCTCTTTAGGTGTTTCTGAAGAGTGGAACTCAAGATAGGTTCATCACAGGAGACAATGGATAGAGAGGATAGTTTTTGAGTGCCATTTTATAGGCCTCTTGGTGCATTGTTTCTTGTGCACTTAAAGGTGTTGGTCCCACAATTGCATGCACGGATTGGCATTTTTTTTCCCAGGGTCAAAATTGATGGGGCCAGAATTAGCCAAATATTTGGCTGCTCCTGCTGGTTAATGGTGGTCTGTGATTGGTAGAAGGTTGTTGTCTATACTCTGTTCAATAGGAACTGTAGCTGCTAGAAAAAGAGATTAATCTCGGTACTGGTCTATGATAGCTATCCCAATGAGCGTAGCGTGATGATAAAATGATTGCGATCTACACCGCAAATTTTGAGTTTAAGTCAGGGTGTGCATTTCTTGTAAAATCCTAGAATAGCTAGGGTTTTACTTGCTCACCTAAACCCACAAAGTACACTTTCCAACAAGATTGTCAAAATCTCGATTTTGACACGACACTGAAGTCGCTTCTGAACTCGGATCGTAAAATCGAAATCGTAAAATTGTATCTGATATTTTACCATACAAAAATTGTAAAATCGCAGTTAAAATCATGTAGGTAGAAAAATTGTAAAATCGTAAGTAAAATATTTCTGAATACAATACATCATAATTATAGTCATAAAACTTCATTAGTTAAGGTTCATATATGATTTAAAATATCTTAAAAATACATTACAAAATAATTATATTCATAGAATTTCATTAGGTAAAAACTAATAAATTTAAAACATATATTCAACTAACATGCAATGTAAACTAAAATCAACCTCATTTTCATCTCCCTCGCTATTTGTAAGACTTACATCAATAACATTATTATCGAAAGGATTATTGTGTAAGTTTTGATGTACATTCAAAGTATTTCTTTTTACTTTTATCTTGTTTTGATTATTGTGTAATCTCATTTTTTTGTATTTTTTAAAATACCACATTTTTTAATATTTCAAGTGAGGACTGTTGTATTTCCTAAACTGCTCTATTTTCCACAATCTTTTTTGTATGTGTGCTAGTTTTTGAGCTTTATTCGCTTTCTAAATATGCTAATTTAAAAGAAAATTGAGTTAAGATTGTTGATGAACACTAAAATACAAGGAATAAATGCATTGACAAAGGGGAAAACTTATAGATAATACATAACTTTTAGTAGCAAAATTTATACATCCAATATTTAGAGCCATCTTAAATTTTTTCCCTAAACTATGTACTAAGAGGAAAACATATATGAAAAAACAAAATTCAATATTAAACATTTAATGGACCAATTTTTTAAAAAAATTATTAGGATTTAAAAAAAAAATCAATGGCATTGTATTAACCAAAAACCATTTTTTTTTTTTAAAAAGTCAAAGGTTATATAAAAAAAATCTAATAAACCCAAATCTTGACGAGTTCAAACCGAACCGAATCTAACAAATAAGTCAGAATAAGCAATAAATAATTAAAAATGTAAAAAAAATATTGTTTAGAAAAACCTTTCTTGCAAATTAAAGGGGTGTTTGAGAATGCATTTGGAAAGCGCTTTTAAAAAAATTAAATTATTTTTATTTTAAATTAATTTTTTTTGATGTTGTTAGAAAGTTTTTATGTGCTGATGTCAAAAATAATTTAAAAAAAATTAAAAAAATATATTATTTTGATATATTTTTAAATAAAAAATATTTTAAAAAACAATCTTAACCACACTCCTAAACAGAATTAAAAAATAATAGAAGCTGACGGGCCTGTCAGCATCTCTATATATTTTGAAGCTCTCACCCTCTTTAAAAAGCCCACCAAATAAACAAACTACCATTACTGAGCGAAACCCACTGCTACAAAACCCACAACAACATTTGTAGATCAAAAAACACTGCAAGAGAATGATGCAGCGGATGTCAAACCTGGTATCTTTTCCAAAAAAGGACAGCAGCAACACAAACAATGCAGAGCCAAGCAGTGCAGGAAGACCAATAAAGTTCATTTCCTATGATGAAAGTGGCAAGTTTAAAGTGCACCCAGATGCCGTTGATGCTCTTATGCAAATTAAAGGACCTATTGGTGTTGTTTCTGTTTGTGGGCGTGCGAGGCAGGGTAAAAGCTTCCTTATGAACCAGGTAAATTAACCCAAAATGGAAACTTTCACGATCATCTGTTGCCCTAGTCCGAAAGGAAAAATGACTAAGAAAATCATCAAAAGTACTACTTTTGGCTACTGGATTTTTGTAAAGTTCGTCTTTTTTATGTTTTATGTTTTGGGGTTTTTGCATGTGTATGGGATAATGTATGACTTGCGGGGTTCTTGAGTATTGCCAGTATAGCACTTGATGTTCTGTTTTTTGTAGATTCTGGGGAGTTTTGGGCTTGTTTGGTGGTGGTGATCTTGTACTTGTAAGGGGTGATCATGATTTTAGGCATTTTTTGGGTGTTGGGGGTGAAGCACTACTATGTCAGGGAAAGAAAAGTTGGATGCTTGTGATTCTTTTTTTTTTATTCTTTTTGGTGTAAAAGCCATTTCAGTGTTTTCCTTCATGGTTCCCTGTATTATCCTGCAAGAAATGAAACAGAAGTTTGGATTTTTTTGGAGTTTTGGTGAAGGCATTTCTGTTATATTGAATAACATCTGTGAAGAGTGTGAACTGAACGTAATTCTCAAATGTGCAACTTGTGGGAACTTGCTGTAGCTTCTTGGTAGGAGCACTGGATTTCAAGTTGGGTCAACCAATCGACCTTGCACTAAAGGGATTTGGATATGGAGTGCACCTTTGAAGAGAGCTGCATTGGACGGAACTGAATACAGTCTTGTACTGCTGGACTGTGAAGGGATTGATGCTTATGATCAAACAGTTAACTCTCTCTTTGGCTTATAATTTTATGTTTTGACAGATGCATCAATCATAATTTGCAGTGTGTTGATTTATATATATATAGATATATAGATATAGATATAGGAAGCAATTAAAATGTAAATTGTGCTTTTGTTGTTGGAGAATAAAGAGAACTTTAAAAAATATTTCCTTTGACTAGTTCTGAGTTCCTCTATAACAAATACTAAAATAAACTCAGTTTCATGCCATTCATTTTGGTCATCTTGTTGGATGTAGAGCACTGAGAAATATAGTCTGAATCATTGTGAAGAGAAGACTCCACTGCTTTCTCTAACTGAAACAGTGCATGTAAATTTTCTTCTCACTTGGTTGATGTGGATTATATGCAAATGAAGTGTGATGCATTGCCTACATCATCTGCCAGTTGTGGTTGTCTTAGTATTGGCAAATAAGCTGGTTAATAATTTGTTGTCTGCCCACGTCTCAACCAGTTATTTTTGGTGATTGTTATTGTAATGTTATTTATTTTCTAATCGCTCCTTTTGACAGGGGACACACAGCGCCCAGATATTCTCCTTGGCCATCCTCTTATCAAGTTTGTTTGTTTACAACCAGGTTAGGATATATGAATCAAAGGCCTTGTAAAATTGGTTTGCAGTAACTTCTGCTACTGTGTGGTTAACCTTTTGCTTGTTTTCTGTGCCATCTATTCCCAGCTGTAGATATCCTGCTTATTTTGATCTGTCATTTTATGATTATTTTCAGATGGGGGTTATAGATGAAGCTGCACTCGATTGTCTCTCCCTGGTAACTGAAATGACCAAGCATATTCATGTCAAAGCTTCTGGAGAAAAAGACACTGTCCGTGATCTTGGGCACTTCTCCCCTGTTTTTGTTTGGCTTTTGAGGGTGATCTTCTAAACATCATATTTAAATTGTATGCATTTCTTGTGGATCGTTCCTTGAATGATCCTGAATTACATATTTTGAATTCATCGACCATAAGCTTACCTTACCTTGGAAGCCTAAAAACATTATTGTTTGCATTACGTTTAATTTAACCAGCCTTTTGACCTGCTACTTTCAGGACTTCTACTTGGATTTGAAAGCGGATAATACAAAAATAACACCCTGCGACTACCTAGAGCTGGCCTTGAGACCAGTGCTGGGTAGTAGAAAGGATGTAGCTGCTAGAAACAAGGTATTTGCATGGCTTGATCTTATTGATTTAAAAAGTAACAATCCAGGAACTAATATACAATAGCAAATTGTAATGAGTTGCTGTCACTGCCTGCTCAAACTCTTGGAACATAGTATTATGTATAAGCTATTAATTTGTCGCAAAGTAACATTAATGGATGATGTGCGGATACCTTTCTGGGAATTTGGGCACTGGACACAACTTACGACACGGACCTGCTCTCTTTTTGGCTGGAAAAAGGCATGCCTCAATTGTGCACCACCTTTTGGAATCCCTCTCTTTGTTTCACCTTGACAAACACTGATTATAGAATATCCATTTGTTTTCTGTTGCAACAATCTCGTTAAGTTTATTGCACCTTAAAAGTTGCTAATGATAATTATAAGTCCTAATGATATATGCTACAGAATTGGTCTTGTGCATCTTTTTTTTTCCTTCAAAATTGTGTGTGCCCTTGTGCTAAACTGATACATTTTCCATACCTTTTCCTCTTAAATCCAAATTGCTAGTTCATTTGAACCTAAATCCAATATGGTAAAGAAACCAAGCATATTTTGTGGAATTGAATTGGTTTTAGGAAGTTCATCTTTGATGTTTTTTCATTTCACTTGAGCAATTGGATTGGTTTTTTATGCCCACAGATTTTCTGATTGTATGGGTAATAATTCCAGATTCGCGAGTCTATTCGAGCTCTTTTTCCAATTCGAGAGTGCTTTACTCTTGTCAGCCCTTTGAACAATGAAGCTGACCTGCAACATCTTGGTCGAGTTTTGGTTAGTGTAACTTTTTGATCTAATTTTATATTCCTGTCTGAAGATTAAGAGCTTGACGAGACTATCCTTTTTTTATCATCTGATAACTTAACATGTTTCATGTCTAGCTGGACAAGTTTAGGCCAGAATTTCTATCGGGGATAAATATGTTGGCAAAATTTGTTTTTGAAAGAACTAAGCCTAAGCAAGTTGGAGGCACTGTTATGACAGGACCTATACTTGCTGGTATTACAAAATCTTTTCTGGATGCTCTTAACAGTGGGGCTGTTCCTACAATATCTTCTTCGTGGCAGGTTAGTGACTGATTTAGATTCTATTTCTATATATATATTTTATTTTATTTTATTGGGGGGGGGGGATAAATGATTTGTTCTAAACTAAACCTAGTCTTCATATCTTTTTGGATTAATCACAACAAAAAACAAACTAGCCTATTTCGACCAAATATTCAATCACAACAGAAGTAACAAGTAATTATGAAAAGAGTAGAGCAAGAGAGGTTACTCGAATATTTACAGTATTTTGGCACTAACTGCCTCCACTTCTGAAGTAGTTAGCAGGTGCTTTTACTATCACTCAATTAGCCTCCTTCAAGGGTGACACCCCATTTTACAAAAACAAATATTTTTACAAGGCCAAAGATTTAAACCTCTCATTCTCTAGCTCATCCAAAATCTCTCAACCAAATCCCCAGTGGTTTAAGTGCCACTCACATTTTAACAATTTTTTCACTCAAGAAAAACAAGTTCTCAAACTCACAAACGCTCAAGATTATGTACAAGTTAAAAGCCCAAGTATTTAGTTAAGGATGAAATGTGAATAATTCAATCTATGAAAGGTGTAAGAGAATTTGCTCAAAGTGGATTCAAATTATAGAATGTTTAGGGCTGCTTCATCATTTAAAGGTGTAAGAGTTGCCTTTTTATAGTGGAAGGATAAAACTAGCTGTTGAGAGAAAAATGAAAGACAAACTCAAAATATGCAGAGTTGATCGTCTTGTATACATAATGGTGTGAACCAGAGGAGTAAAAATCAGTTTATTCTGCTGCGGCGGAAGGAGACGTGGTGATTTTTGCCATGCATACAAGCTGTTTGGAAAGGTTTATTAAAAATTTTAGGCAAGAACAAGTGGGGCCTTGTCAATAAGAAGACACAAGGATACTTTGTTTCTCTATCTAGTTTAAACCATCTAGTATACTAGATGACTTTATAGTTTATACCAGATGCGGAATACTTAACAAAGTGTCATTTTTTTTTTTGCAACTATTAAGGATGGTATTTTTCTAAACATGGTTTGTCAGTTCTCTGCTAACTTGACTTTTAAAACATATTCCTAGGTTAAGATTCTACTAATTAATTTATGCCAAGAAATAAGGACCATCTCAACTCAATATACACTTGATGAGTGAATGACTTGAAAATTGGAGGAAGGGTCTTCTTGGTGCTGACGTTATTGATACTGTTTTAGGTTGATGGAAAATTGAATTAACTCTAAAAACAATGTCATACTGATTATAGTTAAAAAAAACGACATTTCCTCTAAGCTTATTGCAGTAACTACACTTGTCCTTTTGTACACATTGGCATCCCTTTAATCAGAAGCTACAGTCCTTGCTTTTTAATATTTTAATTTCCTTTTCAGAATGTAGAAGAATTAGAATGCCAAAGGGCATTCAATACTGCCATTACAGTTTATATGCCTGCTTTTGATTGCACAAAGCCTGCCGATGAAGTAAGGAAAAAAGTTTTGATTTTATTATCACTCTTTTATTGTTGTTATGATTTCCTTATAATTCATTAACTTTAGGTTTCCCTACGAGACGCCCATGATGAAGCAGTTCAGAAGTCAATTTCTGTGTACAATGCTATTGCTGTTGGAGTTGGTTCTGCTAGACAAAAACATGAAGTGCTTCTTCAGAATTTCTGTAAAATCGCATTTGAGGTGTGGATTGAATTTCCTTAAAAATCAATGAGAAAATGCATAGAACTCTCTCATGTCTGTCCTTGTGACCCTACCCAGATCCAAAACTTTTACCACTGGACCAAGCATTGGTCCCCATCCTATTGTAGTTACAAGGTTTTCCAGACAACTAAAAGCCTAATCACACAAGAACCAAGGGAATGTTTTCATTGTCACACAATTCAAATGAGAAAGGACATGCAAACTAGACATAAAAAAAAGAAAAAACCTAAACCAAATGTTTAATTAAAATTTTGCTGTACTAGGATCAAAAAGCAAATAACAGAACCCAAATTAGTATTTTTTTTTCTCAAACATCTATACTTATGGAAGGATCCATCCAGGGGAATTATATTGCCTTTGCTAGTATTTAGAATTACCTTCTGTCATCTCTCTCTCTCTCTCTCAAGATTATATATATATATATATATTTATAATCTTCCATGCTGTGGATGTAACCTAGGCAGAAATGTGATTCACGTTGCATTATGCCTTTTGTTTAACAAGAGTGGCCAGCCAGGTATACCTTGTTGAGGATGGGAAGTTTATGATGCTGCTCTCTAGTTTGTCCTCTAAATGGCTCAATGGGATGAAAGTAACTTACTTTGAAATTCATAGATGCTCCACTAAAAGTGCAGAATTTTAGTTGGCTATTGTTATGGCATTGCCTATCCTTGTGGTTACAAGCCAGATAAAATCTGATGGTGGTGCTATTGATGCAGGATTATAAAACAAATGCATTTATAGAGGCTGATATTCAATGTTTAAATGCTATTCAAAAGCATGGAAAGGAAGCTGAAAGCAGCTTGTCAAGTTGATGATGCAAAAATTGAAAGAGTTGCCATAGTATGTGTGTTAACAGTCTTCTGCATTTATTTATTTATTTTGAAGTTCTCATATAATTCCTGCTTTCTGTTCACTTAACTAAAGTTCTTCAATTTTTATAAAGTACCCATGGCATTGGAAAGAACTTAAGGGTTTCTTCTATATTTTGTGTTATCATGATTAGTGGAACTTTTAAGTATTTCGTGTGCTATGCCCATGACATAAATTGCCAATTTAAACTGACAGTACAGGGGTTAGATACATGATTCAGGTGCTTTTGTCCTTCATGACAAACTACAGAAAATAAACAAAGGAAGATAGGCATAAAGAAATCCTCTTCTGGAACCACTGTTTTCATTTGTGCAGTATGAGATTCCTTCTATTACTGGCAATTGCATAATAAGGGAATAATGATTCTTTGTACTTCAAAAGCGCTGCAACACATTTCTTTTATCAATCTATGAGTTTTTTATTCACCGTCTGTGAAGTTGTTTGTTTTGACTATGCAAATTCTTAATCTAAATACGTTATAGGTGGCAGTGAGTAGATTTATATGAATAGTAACCAGAGTGATTATATTGCTTAGGTTCTTGATAATCTTCTATCTGAGTACGAAGCATCAGTTCATGGTCCAGCAAAATGGCAGAAGTTGTCATCCTTCTTACAACAGAGGTTTGTTTATGTTAATTTTCACTTTTCATCAAGCACTACACCAATGCTTATAATCTTGCCCATTAACTCTTGTGAGTAAAATTCCCTTGTACAGGATGATTACCTTGCCAAATACCCCTGTGAATTGAATGTAGTGTTGTGACCTGAGGTCCTATCCAGGCTCAGTATTTAATGGTTTCCATAACCCTCTAAAGGAAGGGTTAAAAAAGGATGGTCAAATATCATCACCCTTGCATGAAATGTTTGGGACATGGTGAACTCCTCTCTAACTGAAATACAATTTGCATCCATTTCTTCACTATATAAGTTGATGTAATTGATCTAGCTGCTAATCTTTAGCCTCAAGGATTTTGTGTCTTCCGTATTTATAAGCTATCTAGTTTTCCAAAGGCTCTGGCATATGCCAACCTTTTTTCTAAACTATGAAACCTACTGCAGAACATTTTCATGCGTCTCAGCTTATGTCTGGAGTTTTTATTCAGTTTGCAGGGTCCTATTCTCCATCATGCTAAGAAGCTGATTGATGAAGCTTCATCAGACAAAAACGTCCTTATCTTGAAATGCTGCTCAATGGAAGATAAGATGCAAATGCTTCATAAGAAATTGGAAGCTAGTGAGAAATTCAAAACAGAGTATCAAAATCATTATGAAGATGCTATAAATGACTTGAATAAGGTCTCTGAATGTTACAAGAGCCGTATAACTGATCTGGAGGGGAAATACAACGCATTGGAGGAGAGGTATTCTAGTTCACTTGAAATGCTGGATTCTGCAAAGCAGGAATCCTTGAAATGGAGGAGAAATGAAGAGACATGGAATAAGAAAGAAGTTAAAGACCAGGTTAAGGTGGGAGCCATGTCAGGGGCTCATGAAGCAGAAGTAAGACTTGCTGCTGCTCATGGACAAACTCAGTTCACATGGAAAAAGGCCAATGAAAGAAAAGAGAAGTATGTTATTGCAAATAATGAATTCAAGGCTAATATAGAGTGGAATATCCAATAGAGGATGTAAACTGTAGAGAAGAAGCTTTGAGGGCAGAGTTATGCAATAGCTTGGCAGAAAAGGTGACGCTCTCCCTCTCTCTACTCACAAATATACATGCTTTTGCTTATTTTGCCGATACATTATTTAAAAACCCTTTACAATACTTTCCTTGAGTTTTAAAATAGCAGGACAAGGAAATTAAGGTCGAGAAAGGAAAGCTTGAGGAGGCTGAGAAGAAAATAACCACTTTGAGTTTGGACTTGAAGGTCTGCTCTGTAACTTTAATCATTTGCTGATCAGTATCGTATTGTAGCCTTCAAATTCAAGAAGCTTGGAGATAACAGTTTTTTCATCATTTCAAATGTATTTTGGATGCTTTATTTGCATACATGCAGGGTGCTCAAGAAAAGATGGACAAATATGAGTCGGAAATATCAGCTCTGAAGCTTCAACTCAAGAACTTGACTGACAAGTACGAGTCTGTCAAAACTGCTGCTCATGCATTGGAGATGCAAGCTCAGATACTGGTACAGGATGGAACCCAAATGGAGCAGAAGTACCTCACTGAGTCAAGAAGGTTTGAGGAAGCTAATGAAAGGTGTAAAGTCACAGCAGAGGAAGTTAAGGTGGCAAATAAGTTTGTTGAAACAGCACAATCAGATGTACTGGCTGCTCAAAATTCTAAATGGGATGCTTCTCAGCTTGCAATAGAAAGACTTGCCCAGATGGAAACTGCACAAAAGCAGATCGAAGACTTGGAGAGACAAAAGGTGGATCTTACCTGTGAAGTTGACAGGTTGCGTATATCAGAAGTCAATGCTATATCTAGGGTTGCTTTACTAGAAGCTATGGTTAAAGAGAGAGATCAAGAGGTAGAGGCATTGAAAATGAAATGCGAACAAAGATTAAGCTCAATGCTAGGGGAAAATATAATGGCAAATGGGTCTTTGCATGCAGATCTGCAGCAAAGAAAACTAGTTTCACCTCAGGTGGAGTTATCTCCTGACTGTTCAAATGAAACTGCACTGGATTCTGAGGTGAAAACGAATGCTTGGGGAAAACGTTCAAGGCTGGAAGTTCTGAATGCAGGTCAGGATTCTGTCCAGGATATGGATATTAATGAAGAAATAGCAAGTGAATCAAAAAAACCAAAAATGGCCCTGAAAAAATGCACAACAACAGAAATTGAGAATTCTGATGTCAAGGCTAATGAAGACAGTGACGATCGAAAGGCCGGTTCACGGTCTTATGTCAGGTTAACTGTTCTGAAGATGCAGCAGGAGCTCGCAGAACTTGGTTTTGGGGCAGATTTGCTTGAGCTGAAGAGCTCCAAGAAGAAAGATGTCTATGCTCTGTACAAAAGACTTGTCCTGAAGAAGTAACAACAGTTTACTTCCTTATCTGACTTTTTTGGGTTTTGACTAAAAGAATGGTTCCTATATCTGTATAGAGGAGGTTAGATGGACGTATTAATTTTGGTTGAAGTTGGACAAGTGCAAGTCCTTTGACATGTGGTCATGTTTTGCCTGTTAATACTGTAATTAGCCAGTCACAGTTGTGGACTTTTCTTACCTAAAGCTCCCATTGCTAGTGCAATGAAATTCCAACTTAGATCCCTTCGAGAGTGCATCAATTTTAGAAACATAGGTCACTTGATTGCTACATCGATCAATTAGTGCAAGTTTTTTCCATAATTCTCTTTGCTAAAAAACGATGGTGACATGAGTTATGCATAAGAATAGGGCTTTGATGCACCAAACTAGCTTGCTTAAGAATGCACTTGAGGTCGTCGTCTAGCGGAGGACGGGACTTGTTCCTTTTCCTCTGCACCCGGGTTTGATCCTTTCTTTACATGTTTGTCATCTCTACGATGTCTTACACTGCTCATTGGGCTTGCAAGATGTTTAATAAGTCTGTGGATTAATTGTGGTGCGTGTAAATTGATATAGACATTTCGGTTATATATATTAAAAAAAATGCAATGGCCATGGAAATTGAAAACAATAACATGATTTTATTTTTCTACATCAAAATCCCTCGCATTAGTAGCAACTGGTACGGATTTTGGATTGAAGTCACCATGGATTGTTTGTGTAAAATGAGCTTGTCTCCAATGAGTTGGACGACGTAATGGCAAATAGCTTAAAATCTATATAGTAAGTTTAAGTTCGAGTTAGAGCGTACACATCTTATAAGAATTTAGGACAACCGGGATTTTACTCGTTTCACCTAGATTCAAAATTGTGCTTTTCCAGGTAATGGGGTTTTCTCAAGAGAAAAAAAAATCAAACTAGCTCCAGTTTTACAGTTTGTTCAAAATTTGTGAAGGCATAATAAACAGATACTTCACAAGGCAACTTGGGAGAGAGAGAGCTACATTCTTAGACGAGGAGCAATCATTATAAAGGTTTTATTGAACAAAGTATGAAACCGATCCTGTCAGCTTATTTATGGTTTAAGAATATCATCCTTGTACAGTTCCAAAGTTAACATTCTCTCATAGGAAAAGGGTTAGAACCCATGTGAAATTTACATCTTTGTCACACTGTACAAAGCATGAATTAATACAGAAAGTGAAAAAGAAGAAGATCATAGGAATTAATATTGCCAAAATATTCTTCAATTAACTAACCCTCAAGAATCTGGCTCCTATTCTTTGCCAAAGAAATTTATTCTCCTCAATGTTGTCTGCCTTTTGGCCTCTCCTAAGTTCATACATATATATATAAAAAAATTTATTTCAAATCTCTATATATTTTGCTACATAGGCCACCGTACCATGCAGCCTGAGGTTCCCATTTCTTTATTTTTCAGGGGATGAAAGAAGATCCATCATGAACTGCGAAATGGGGGGGTAGCTGTTGAGGAGGGTTAGGGTTTGCTGATCTATTCTGTCCACTCTGGTCAAAGGATATGAAAGAAGAAGGGTGATAGTAGTCAACGAGAGTGGTGCTACTCTTAAGGTTAGAGCCCTGATCATGCCCGCTACTTTGGACCTTGAATTTTGAAGGAACAGAAACAGAATCCTTCACGAGAGATCCACACTGTCTAGGCTGTGTTTGGTAGAAAACTTTCGAAACCACAAGCTCTCCATCTTTCTCTTCTTCATTGTTTCCAAGATGATATTGATGCATCACCCAATTTGTTTTCTCTGGCTTCCTTTGCTTCCCATAGTTGGTGTAGAGCACCAGTATCTTCTTGTAACCCTTTGACTTTTCCACCGGCAAGAACTGGTCTGGTCTTGCCTGTTTTGTGCCACCTCGTCTCGCCACCTTCTGTGTCGGTGTGCACCTTTCTTCTCTTTCTTGTTCCAGTCGTGTATGCCTTCGATGGTCGATGAAAGAAGTGGCGAATTAGCCCATCTTTGCTCACTCCTGCGTGGTGAAAATAGACCAATATTATCAATATATAATTAACATGCATGCGTGGGGAAAATGTTGTAATTGGTTGCACCTAATCAAGCTGAAACGTTCCATTATTGGAAAGCTATATATATATATATATATATATATAGCTTGTATTTCTAGGGTTTGTTGGGAGGTTTCTTCAGGTCTAATACTCAAACGCTAACAAATATACAAGGGTTAGTTGGTGGGTTTAATTTTGGTGGGTGCTTCAAAAGAAAAGAACAAGTTAACCGTTAGAGAATAATATAAATTATATTCTGAACCTTACTTAACAGTTTAAGTTCTTAGGTAAGATGATTTTTTAATATGATATCAGAACCTTGTTGATCCCAGTGGTTGACTGTTTGAATCTCACCACTCTCATTCTATTTTGATAAAAATCAAGCACAAGATAGTGTGGTTTGTTCAAGTTTAGAGAATAATATAAATCATATTATAGATCTCACTTAACAGCTTAATCTTTTTAGGTGAAAATGGTTCCTTAACATTAACTACTACTATGATTCGATCGAGGATTTTCAGTAATGGCAGCATTGTTGTGTAGTTAGAGTAGTTTATATCATGAAATGGGGCTAGCTAAAAAATCAGTTGTATTACTGCAAGAATTTTCACCTGGTAACTTTTCTGGGTGTGTATAGCAAATCCCATTCTCTCCATCAATTGTAGGGATGAACTCATCGATCAGAGGGTGAACCTTACGACTGTCAGCCTTCACCTTCCCCTCCAAATGCTCAAGCAGCTCCTGATCAGTCGGGTCAAACTTCACTCCGGCCGGCAGCCCCGGCAAGTCATGGATTCCTGCCTGCAAACAATGTATACATATACATATACATATACATATATATATATATATATATCAGCAACTAAGTATTACACAAAACTATATGTAAAGAGAGATTATTTCAAAACAAAAAAACCTGGTCCTGGCTTTTGATCTGGTGCCCACATGAAGGGCAACTTCTGGTCAAGCATTCTTTATGTCTCTGAGCAAGAACACCAGCATTACAAGCAGGGTGGAGACGAGCTTGTTTCGATTGTTTGCACATCGTTACAGTCATTGCACCAAGTCATTTCCTCTGGTTAATTTCCTCTAATTCCCATATATTTCACACCTTTCTTTCGACAACTGCTCCTCGATCGATCCAAAATAAAACAGAGACTGTGTATGATTTGTGTTTGTGGGAGAGGGACTGCTTAAAAGAGAAGAAGGAAAAGCAAATTGTCTCCTTCTAAAGCATGTATTGTCTTTTTTCAAGACATAGTTCTTGATCTTTAGGGCAGGGAAGGAATTAAATTCTCCTCCACTTTTGCATGAGAAAACATGCACACTCCCCTCTCGGGAGAGAAGGAAGAGAGAAAGGTATACCTAGAAAATCAAAATATGTTGTAATTTCCAAAAATGTAGTGGCAGTAGGGTGTCGCAAAGAAAGGAAAATTTTAGGGTTGCTTGGATCTCAAGTTTGGTGGTGGGATTATGTGAATGAGATGCTTATGGAAACTTGTAGGACAATAAATGTAGTTTTAGGGTCTTTTTTGCTCTTTCTACCAAGATTATCAATTCCGTTTCAGTTTGGTTTTTTATGTTTTTTCTAATCAGAATGGAATGTTTTGATTTTCAAAGTGTTTCGGCATGCTGTTTGAGATTGTACTGTTTATATATGTATATATAATTAATTAACAACACTGCTTTTCTACAGGCATGTTTTTCTTCTTGAAATAAGTTTTAAGGATTAAAAAAATAGAAAAAAAAAGTTCAAAGATTAATGATCATGCTGTAGTTAGGGTTGAGTGGAGATGGGGCAATCTGATGCGTGAGAGCTATTTCACGTTCCACCTCATAGAGAGAGAGAGAGTGAAAGATTTCTGCTCCAATGTCAACCTAGAGTGTCAACAAAGCTAATGTATAAACTCCTAAGATTGAAAATAAAAAATAAAATAAAATAAAAAATCTAGTTATTAAACTCAGCTCCAAGTTCATGTAAAAGTAAAGCTTCAATTATGTATCAATCGAGCTGAATAATTTAAATTAATTTTTAAAAAAAATAGAAACAAAACTGATTTTTCTTTATTAAAAAAAAAAGTCAAATTAAAGCTTAATTAGGTGAGTTAAGTGGTACGATTCAATTTACTGGAAAGGAGAGGTTTAATAGAATATGATAAAATGGAATAATAATTAATAATTAATAAATATAATTAAGAGAGCCAATGTCCAACCATATCTATAATTATATTTCTTCACGTAGACTTCTCATGTAAAGCAAGAAACCTATATCTATCACAGTAAATTGACAGCCTATTTCCCAACTAAATTCCTTAGTTCTTTCCCCTTACCTACATGCACACACACAAGCACACCCTACTAAAAAAAAAGGGATTAGATTATTAATCCATTGTTAATAACAAAGAAAATCGTTGCTAATAAATATTAGCGATGAATATTTCATTGTTAATGACCATTAAAATAAATTATTAATGGATTTTTTTTTTTGCTAATATGTGCCTGTTTGGCTAAGCGGTTGAACCGCCGTTTGACCAAATTTTGATTTTTTTTTCTCATTATAAATGAAATTTTTTTGGTGTTTTTAGATCATTTTGATGTGGTGATATCAAAAATAATTTTTAAAAAATAAAAAAAATATCATTTTGATGTATTTCTAAACAAAAAACACTTTCAAAAACAACCGCAATCACACTCCCAAACACCCTCGTATTAAGATGTCAATCCGTTGCAATATCAACAATAAAAAAAAATTAGTAGTATATTTGGCACAGGCTCTTGTTCCAAGAAAACAAAAATTAAAGCCAAAAAGTTATTGAGTTGAATTATATATGTCCTTCTATTATAACATTTGTGTAAAAAAAAAGAGAACAATTTAATACAAAAAATAAATGGCAACACAAATTTCTTACACCATTGGAATTGTGTGCTTTCCCATACAAATAGTTGGTCTTCATTTATTGTATTTTTTATTAGAAATTGACTTGACTAATTAGGATGACTTGGGTTTAAATCAAGTTATGTTTGAACAAAAAAAATAAAATAAAAAATTAATATGATATGATCTGGTCAAAAACTTGAATTGACTCACAACTCGATTAGCTTAGCTTGAAAAACACTCAATTAAAACTCATTATTAACTTGTTTTTTTTTAAAAAGCATTGCTAAAATATCCTTCATCAAATTCCATTAAAAAGAAAAAAAAGAAAAAAAACAACCTCGGATCCGAGCTTCAATTAATCAATTTCCCCAAGATTTGAAGAACAAAACGTGTATCACGAGGCTATAAGAACTTGGGGTGCCCTTTACGATAGTTGTATTCTCTAATTTAAGCAATATCAATTTCGATTAAAGGCTACCTTCATGAGAGAAAAGAAAATCAAGGCATAAAATATTTTCTACTTTGAATATTCCTAGTCCAAGTCTCAAGGTATCATCTGCCCCACTCTTCAATTGTGAGTTCTTTTCTAAATTAATTACTTTGAGTTGATGCTTTATTTATTTATTTATTTGATTTGATTTGAAGGGGTAGATTAAGGTTTGAATCTTGATATATAAATCAATATTCAATTCTTCAGTTAATTAGATAGTGAGAAATATATATATATATTTATATATATATAGTGTTTTAGAACAATAAAAATAGACAAAAAATAATAAACACATGTTTGGTTGAAAAGTCTAAGCCGAAGACATCATATAAATATATTTCTTGAATAATTTTTTAGTGATTTCTTGCATTTTCAAAACAGAAAGTATAGAGAGACATATTTTCTATTTTCATTATCTTTGTATCTTATATCATTATTATATAGTAACAAAATTATAGATATGATTACCATGAACATGCTTAATTATTATTAATTTTTAAAAAAGAAATAAGAATTATAGCAAATTCTGAAAGAAGGGAAGAAAGATTCACTACTAAATTATTGATAAAAGTGGAAAGTGTTTCATAGATTAATGAAATTACTCACTAAAAAGAACATATGCTACAATATTTGGCTAAGGTTGTACTAAAAAACATGTAATCTCATAACAAATAATCCAAAAAAATATTTTTATTGTTGTAGTTTGGTGGCTTTAATTAGTAAAATCAAATGATGTCCGTACAAATGATGTATGATTATGTAAATGTTCTACGTCATGATCATTTGGAATAAAGGGAAAGAAGAAAATAAAAGATAAAAGTGTCAAGCATGCATGTGCTTTGCCCCCCTCCTGTAAAGGCATGTTTGGCATGCTAGTTGTGTATTTAACTTAGTATTTAAATATTTTAAATTATTTTTTACATGAAAATAAATATAAATAATTTTTTTGTGTGTGTTACATGAAACCTCAAAGAAAATTGTGCCTTTCCCAATTCACAATGGTTAACTATATAATGTCATATCGGATTGTGAAATGGATTGTTTGTTTATTCTTATGGTGAAATGGGTTGTTTGTTTATAGTCATACCCAAGCTTGTTAATTTTGTTTCGTTCCGGCCGGAATGGCCGAACATTTTCATACCATTAAAAAAACCGAGACGAAACAGCGTTGTTTTCATCTCGGTTTTAATTCCGACCCGTTCGGAAATTCCGGCTAAATTTTGGCCGGAACACCTCGGTACCGTTCCGGCTCAAAATCATAATATTTCTTTTTATTTTAGAACATGTTGCTATCATAATCTATCTCGGATCCGAGCTTCAATTACTATCAAAATGGATTTAGTTTCTATAATAGCTATTTGACTTGTGTTTTGTTGCCGTTGAATATTTTTAAAAAATATATATGTAAACTCTTACGAAGTGTTTTTGTACATTAAAAATCTCAAGTGGAATTTGAAAATTTTATATTTTGCATCTAATTAAAACAATTATTAAAATTATTTATGCAAAATAAACTAACCAAATTCATGATCTTAGTCAATAAATTCACGGTGCTCAACAATTTCTTTATATATAATTTTTTATCTAAAATATACACCTATAAAATTAAGAGCTTGCAAAATATCAAAGTGATTATAAGAAAAAATCAAATCAAAAAAAAATATGTAGCTTAATTAATAAACAATCAAATATTAAGTGATAAAAAAAATACAATTATAATGAATTGAAAAAAGACTTAATCTCTTGAGTTAGGAAGGCTTAGAGCTCGTAAGCCTCCACAAAAAGATCCACGTGTGCCGGCATGTAGAAACCCACGCATTTGGGTCTTATTTTATTTTATTTTTTTGTAATTTTTTTAAAGGGCAGATGACAAGTCATTCACTCTTTAATCATTTGAAGAAAAAAATAGAGGTGACGGGTCGCCTTTACTGACCAAAGTATGATAATCTTATATAGTTGGAAAATTGTGCTAATATGTATCAGATCAAGGTTGTCAATATCGTTCTGGTCGTCGTTCTAGTTTTTCTGTTGAAACAGAACGTTTCAGTTTTGAAGTGTTTTGGCGTGCCGTTTCGGGGTTATACTGTTCATATATAATTAATTAATTATATATATATATATATATATGAAAAAAAAATTAATTTAACAAGTATAATTTAAATTCAAGATAAATTAACTTTAAATTATACAATACAAATACAAAGGCAAGCAAACATAATCTCAAAATTAGAAACATCTCTAAAATTCCAAAATATTATGATAGTAAAATGTTCTAAAATAAAAAAAAAATATTATGATTTTGAGCCGGAATGGTATCGAGGCGTTCCGGCCGGAATTTTCGGAACTGCCCGTAATTAAACCGAGACGAAAACGACGTCGTTTCGTCTCGTTTTTTTAATGGCATGAAACGTTCCGGCCATTCCGGTCGGAACGAAACGGAATTGACAAGCCTGTTTCAGACCAACAAAACTTTATTTTTAACTATATTTCGACCTGAAAAAATCATAAAATACCATAAACACCTTGTAAAACATATTTATAACCTCTAGCAACCCAAAACTTGTCTTCAAACTCGCAGTGAACCTAAAATAAAAATTCATTTCAAGCAAATTTAAAGGGAAAACAATACAGTATCTAAACTTAACTCATCAAAAGAAACCCATTAAAATCATAATCACTCTTTTTCATGGTCACAGCTAGTCTCAACCACGATTGTTTCTCTTTACCACCAGAATTCAATCACTCTCTCAAATCATGGATCAAAAAATAAATAAAAAACTTTGAGATCAAAATTATAGCCATAAATTGTTGAGGACTGAAATTTTATAATATAAAAAGTTGAAGGACTAAAGTGTGAATTTAGCTCTAATTTTAACAAAACCATCTCTTTTTATCGCGATTTTCATTTTAGTCCTCTTGTTTTTAATAAATGTGACTTAATTGACAATTTATTTGGGTCTACAAAAGTAGAATAAAAAATGAAAAAGAAGAAATCATTGTTTGTTATAAAAGGTGTGGAGAAATATCTTTCGCCATGTTACTATTCTTCAAGAAACAAAATTGAAATCAGCTTAAGATTTCAGTCTCATCATGCACAAACTAATCTGAAGTATAAAGCAACAAATAGAGGGATGGAAGATTCAAAATGGGAGACAAAAAGTTTGGATCTCCTAAAATTTATACAATTGCAGAACAGCTGTTTCAAGGCTTCATCTTTGGATGTCACAATTACCTAACCGAAGAGGATTGCAACAGTACGAGATAGTTACAATCTTTCTGACATCTTAATCTCTAGTCTTAATGTATCTAGACTTTTCAACTAGGGCATGTGAAATCTGCCTCATATGGTTACATCAATCACTTTCCCTTTGCCCCTGCAAATCAAACACCATGAGCCCTCTCGCTAGCTGCTTCAATCAAGTCTAGACCTGATAATTTCGTTTCTGTTTCGGTTAAAACAGCTGAAACGATTTATACCGGTTAAAAAAAAAGATAAAACGACGCAGTTTTTACCTCAATTTCGATGGATTTCTTAAACCAGACTTCCCTGATCAGAGACTTCTTCAGGGTAACAAGGGGAGGGCTTTTCATCATTCTTGTCAGCTTCAGGCTTGTGTCCCATGCCACCAGCTTCCTGCAACATTTTCACCACCCGTCGCATTGAGGGGCGGCCGATTGGAAATGCGGTGGTGCAGCGGAGACCGATTTCGAGAATCTTGGAAACCTCATCCCTTGTAACGTGAATCGAGCTTGGGGTCGACCACATGATCCACACCGTTTTGATCCAAGGTGGCGCAAACCCATTTCACCAAGTCTTTTTCTCCGAACTCTGGATCTACGGGAAGTCTGCCTGTCACCAGCTCTAATATGACTACTCCGAAACTATAGATGTCGCTCTTCTCATTCACTCTGAGAGTATATGCATATTCTGCATCAAATCAATTTCCAACTAATTCAATTACAGTAATGAAAATGTATTTTGCGGGTTTAACGGGTAAGTAAAATACTGACTGTTTTAGGACTCGAGACCTACAGTGCAGATCTCAAACCCTCTTTCATCACACCACGATATTAGGGACTTTTTGGAGCCTAAACGATTAGCTAAAGCAAGCAAAAACTATACTGATTCTCGTAAAAAAAAAACCTTATTTTATGGGTCCAGGTGAGCAAGTACAACCCTGGCTATCCTAGGTTTTACAAGAGGTGCACGTTCTGACTCGAACTCTAGACCTGCTGTAAAGATCTCAAGCTCTTTGTCATCACGGCATGATCCTCGGGGACTTTTCGGAGCCTAAACGATCAGCTAAAGCAAGCAAAAACTATCTTGGAGCCTAAACGATTGGCTAAAGCATGCAAAAACTATCTTGATTTGATCAGATAACTTCGTATTAACAATTCATACGGACACAAGTGAAATAATACCTGGTGCAATATAGCCGCAGGAGCCTGCAATAACAGACATTGATTCTGCTCCTCTGTTGTTGACTCCTTGAACAGCTTTAGCAACTCCAAAGTCAGCAACCCTGGCACCGAACTCTGCATCTAACAAAATGTTGTTCGATTTCACATCCCGATGAACAATCGGAGGAACACAATCATGGTGCAAAGTAAGATAAGCCCTCTGCTGCATCCAAAGCTATCTTGTACCTTGTTGGCCAATCCAACGATCCTCCCTTGCTGCCATGCAAGAAATCGCCCAAGCTCCCATTTGGCATATACTCGTATACCAGAAGCTTGCAATCTGCAGTACTGCAACAGCACCACAATCTAACGATGTTCTTGTGCCTAATCCTCCCCAATGTTTCAACTTCTGCTTCGAACTCGTCTTTCTCGGAGCTGTGATTTGTGTTGTCTTTCCTGCTCTCCCCACCTAGTTTCTTCACCGCCACCGTCTCGCCGTTGCTGAGCACTGCCTTGTAGACTTTCCCAGAAGCTCCACTTCCGATCACATTATCTTCTTTGAGAAAATCTATGATCTCAAACTCACTGAAACCAATCTTGTGGAACGACCTCCACTTCGATATGGTGATGACTTCCTTCTCTTTCTTGAAATTCTGGTACTTGAAGTAGAACCAGACAACACCGACGACGAACACTGTCGCAGCAAGTATGAAAGTTGACCGAAGAATCCACAGGTAACTCTGCCTCCTCGAATCACCCTCCTGCGGACAAAGATCTTTCAAATCACCGCACAAACCTGGATTTCCCATAAAGCTACTCCTATACATCTCTTTAGCATAAAATGGTGGGATCGCCCCCGACAGCATGTTGTTCGACAAGTTCAACTGGTTGAGATTCAAATCCTCCAGTTGTGTCGGGATCTTCCCCGAGAAGTAATTTCCGGACAGATCAAGATAATTAAGCGCTTTCAAGCTCCCAATCTCATCCGGGATCTGGCCAGATAGCTTGTTATTGGCCAAATTGAGCTCGTTCAAGCTCTTCCAACCCTGAATTCCATCCGGAAGCCCACCAGACAGTTCATTGTTTTCAAGCACAAGCATACTCAGGGTACTCAAATTAACCAAACTCCCTGGAATTGGACCTGTAAACATGTTATCGCTCGCCGAAAACTCAATCAACTTCCCTAGATAACCAATCTCCATTGGTAAGCTGCCCGAAAACTGGTTTTTCGAGATCTTCAACACAGATAGAATATAAGCAGAGGCAATCCTGCTAGAAACTTCCCCGGAAAATGAATTCTCTTCAAGTTCAAACAAGTAAACCTGCGGTAGCCCCCAGAATTGCTCCGGCACAATGCCAGTAAACCTATTATTCCTTAACCGAACCCGGCCTAAACTATCACATTTTCCCAGACTTTCCGGGATTTTGACCGGAAAATGAATTGTAAATCAAAATCAAGTCCTCCAACTGCCCTTTTGCACACAAATTCCCCGGTATGTTACCGGAGAATCCATTGTACGAAACATCCAGCCATTTCAATGGCGAGTTAAGCCCGAGCTGACTTGGTAACTCGCCGGTAAGTTCATTATTGAACAATTTGAGTTCATACAAATTTGGTGACTTTGCTATGCCCTCTGGGAAGAGTCCCTACAAGTCTGTTCTCAAACAAGTTGAGGGACTCGAGCTCCAACTGAGCCAGCTGAATTGGGATTGTCCCAGTTAACTGGTTCGTTGAGGCATCAAATCTTCTCAGCATGGTCAAGTTCGAAAATCCCAGAGGCAATTCACCTGATAAAGAATTTTGATAGAGCTCAATTTGCTCAATGTTCTTCAATCCAGTAAGCCAGCTCGGTATCGACCCAGTTAGTCGATTAAGTGAGAAATCAAGATTGGACAACCGAGTTAGCTTGCTTAAACTCTCAGGAATCGGGCCCACAAGGTTGCAATTAGCTAGCCAGAGCTCCACCAGGTTGCTCAAGTTACCGAACTGACTCGGTATCCGACGTGGTGCATAAAGGTTATAGCCCACTAGAAGATGCTGGAGAGTGGAAATGTTACCGAGCTCACTCGGTATTGACCCAGTGAGCAAGTTCCCAGCAAGTGAAATCCACTCCAGCTTCTGGAACTGGCCGAACTTCGCCGGAATAGCCCCGGAAAAATTGTTTGACGCCAAATTGAGTAGCTTGAGGTTGCTCAACTCGGACAGTGACGCGGGAATGGAGCCCACCAAAAGGTTAGCACTCAAGTCAAGGCTCTCGAGATTCTGGCACGTGGCAATGTCATCAGTGAGAGATGAGTTGATGGAGTTGTTCATCAGATTGATCGACGTCAAAAAGGGGAGGCGGCAAAGGAAGTTAGGGAAGGGTCCCATGAGCTCCGAGCTGGAGAGGTCAACTGAACTGACTCGGTGAGTCGAGTTGTCGCACGTGATACCATACCAGTTGCAGGGAGTGTCGTCCCTCTCGTTCCACGAAGAGAGGGAATGAGCTGGGTCAGAGAGACCGAGTTTGACTCGCTGGAGAAACAGGCCGTCCTGGTTCAGCGAGTGGGCTGTGAAGAGTAGAGAAAGAAAGAGAACGGAGCAGTAGAAAAACATGCCTTGTAATTTGTTTTCTTAGAGAGAGAAAGAGAGGGAAAAGTGTGGAGTTTCTGTTGTGGTTTAAGTTTTCGAGAGATTTGGGTTTTGAAGAAGGTGAAAGGGAAAGAGAAAGATGGGGTAAATTATAAGATCAGTCCTTAAAGTTTATCATATCAAATGAAATAGTCCTTACTTTATTACAAATAGTTAAATAACTAGGTTGGTTCTTGCGTTACTTTATGAGTTCATATTATTTTTCTATTAAAGTATTTATATGTTGCTAATGTATTTTATTTAAATATAAAAAAAATTAATAACTTGGGTTATAATCTGACCACCTAAGTAAGTTGATTTTATTTAAATCATATGAAGAAAAAAAAACAATGATAGCAAGCAGTAAAACATCTATATATATATATATATAAGATAAGTAAGGACCAAAGTAAACAAATAAAAATAATAGAATATTAATTTTGATTGAAGAGTAAAATTATAAATAATAAAAATTTTATAAAAGAATTAAGAAAAAAAAAGTAAAAAACCATAAGAATAAAGATAAAATTAAAAATATCAATGCATGATAAAAAAAAAAAAAAAAAAACAATTGCTTGTAGTGTCTTGTAAATTTATAGATACTAATAGGGTGTTTGAGAATGTGATTACAGTTATTTTTTAAAATAATTTTTATTTAAAAATATATCAAAATAATATTTATTTATTTTAAAAAAATATTTTTAATATTTGGACATCAAAATAATCTAAAAAATACTTTCCGAACACTTTTAAGTTATAATTAACTTTAAAAGATTTTGGGGTCGTGGATTTTTGTGGGACAAAAGTGGGGCCTACATGGTTGATTGCTACGGTTTCGGAAATGGGATCAATGAGGTGATTTTGCAGTTCAAAATTGGGAAACTATGGAGTCAATGGGAGTGCAAAGAGGTGATAAAAAAAAATTTCTTTTATTCAAATGCCTTTTATTTGAGGTTAGGGTTCATTTAATTGACAAATAAAAGAAACTTTATTCAATAGGATTACTAAATAATACCATAAAATCCAATTTTATTAAGTGAATATTTGGCACTATGTTTGAAAAGTATTTTTTAAAAATATAAAAAGATTTCATATTATTTTATTGAAATTATTTTTTTGATGTTTTTATATTATTTTGATGTGTTGATCTTAAAAAAATATTATTTTAATATATTTTTGAATAAAAATCAACCTAATATAAAAAGTTTGAATTATTTATATCATTAATCCCCCTATTTTCTTCCCATCCTTTCTTTGATTGGATTGCATTTTGTAATGGTATCCACATGTATATCGTCTATCACTAAACTTGCCCTTTAGGGGTTGAGTTTTAAATAACTCTAGGTGGAACAAAAAAATTAATTTGTTCTTTAATTAGGTATTTAATTGACAAATAAAAGAAACTTTATTCAATAGAATTACTAAATAATACCATGAAATCCAATTTTATTAAGTGAATATTTAACACTAAGTTTCAAAAGTATTTTTTAAAAAAAATTCAAAAAAGATTTACAATGAACTATTTCGGTTATTTTTTTGATGTTTTTATATCATTTTGATGTGTTAATATAAAAAAAATTAGAAAAAAATAAAAAAGATATTATTTTGATATATTTCTGAATAAAAAACATGAATTATTTATATCATCAATCCCCCGATTTTCTCCCCCATCCTTTTTTTGATTGGATTGCATTTTGTAATGTTATCCACATGTTTATCCTCTATTACTAAACTCGCCCTGTTGGAGTTGAGTTTTAAATAACTCTAGGTGGAAAAAATTAATTAGGTGAAGACTTGATTCAGTTTCTTTTATATATGAAAATTAAACTATTTTTTTACTTTTTAAAATAATTTATTTTAGATTGATTTTAGTAAATCTTTATTTTAAAGCCAAGTAGATTTTATTGTATAAGAATATATATATATATATATATATATATATATATATATATATATATATATATATATTAAAAAAAAAATGTTTGTTACTGAAAGTATAATATTCAATTGCAAGATGCAGCGAGGAGAGATAATGCATGTTCGAAAGTGTGGTTGAGATTATTTTTTAAAATATTTTTTATTTAAAAATGTATTAAAATGATATTTTTTATTTTTTTTTAAAATTAACACATGAAAATGATATAAAAACATCAGAAATATTTTATTTTAAAAAATAAAAATAATTTTAAAAATACAGAATGATGGGCACAAGACGGGTGAGTTCATCATCGTCAATAATTTGTTTATTTTACAAAGAGTATAAAAATGCAAAGCATGCATGGCTATGAATACTGTTTTTGGAGAAAGATGAAAAGCATGCATGCTGGGGCCTTGCCCGACGCGTGAAGTCCACGCACGTTGAAGTTTGACCGTTGAAAAACAACGGCGATGGGACTTTTCTTGTCCGGGCATCGTTTAATGAATTTTAGCAGCGGTTACTGTCGTCACCTTTCATCAATATCGAGGGACAGTTATAATTTATTTATTTATTTATTTCTCAAAAAGAAAACCGACTTCTCTTTTCTTCAGTTTTGTTTTTTTTATCTTCAAGATCAAAGACGAGAGAGTGTTTGTGGAACTAAATTTGTTGTTTTCACAGAAAAAAACGGTCGAAAATGTACAGAAAAAGATTATAGATGCATGTCAAAGACTTTAAAAGCATTTTTTTAAAAAAAGTTTTATTTATATTTTAAATTAAAAATTTGTAGTTTTTTCAGATTATTTTCATATATTAATGTCAATTTGTTTTTAAAAAAAACATCATTTTAATATATTTTTAAACAAAATTCAAAAACAATTCCAATCACACTATCAAACAAACACTTTATTGACCAATCGAGTTGGGGAAGGTGAATTGATTAATTAAATTCTAAGGAATGCAATATATATATATATATATATATATATATATATATGTTTATGAATATTAATAATTTCTATAATCAATTAGTTTTTTTCATAGAAAAAAAAAGCTCAGCGATAGCACGCAGAGCAAGTTCGCTCGTGATTTCTATAATAGAGCATATGAACTCAATATTATACACACACACACATTTATGAATGTTAATGGGTTCATGCATTTATTTTTTTTAATAACCGTGGATATTCGGGTTAACTTGCGTGTATCTTGATTAATTTTATGGATCTTGAAGTTAATTACTATATAAATCTCTAATAATTATCATACTGGCAATCAGAATACTTAAATTTAAAATGATACGAAAAACAAACTTCTTTAATCCTAAAATGGTACCATGGGATGGTTATTAATTTTCCAATTTTGATTGTAGGATTGACGACGAGACAATTATGAAGCTACAAGTTATTCAAAAGGCACACGCAAAATTGGCAGCAAAGAAAAGAAAGGAAATCTTTACCTTAATTTGATGAGCATCGAGCTACATGTGATCTTAGGATAAAATTTCCCAACCGATTGTCTCTTTCAAGGTCTAATATTGTTGTTGGAAATTGTTTCAGATGTTTAATTCTTTTTTTTTTAGTGGTTTTAGATCATTTTCATGTGCTGATATCAAAAATGATTTTTTTTAAAAAAAAACATTATTTTGATGTATTTCTGAACAAAAAACACTTTAAAAAACAACTGCAATCACACTGCCAAACAGACACTAAATTGAGTTTAATATTAACACTTGAAGGGGGGGTGTTTGACAACTAGACTCCATAATGCAATAATAGAATGAAAATGTAATCATAGTTAGATCTGATTCTAACATGACAGTTTATTTACCAAACTAAATTGAGTTCATTGTGAACATTGGATGTTTGACACTGCATTTTAAAAATATTTTTGAAAAAAATTGAAATTTTTTTATTTTTATTTTTACTTTAAATCAAGAAAAATATGGTGTTTTTAGATTATTTTCATGCGTTGCTCTCAAAAATATTTCTTACAAAATAAAAAAAATGTAATTTTTATACAATTTTAAACAAAAAAAATACTTTTAAAACAATCGCAACTACACTCCTAAACAAACATGAAATTATGTCCACAAATATAATTAATTAAAGTGTAAGAACTCGTTCGAGAATAGCATGATAATTAAGATAGAACAAGTGGAGACAAAAGTAGTTGTTGATGACTCGAATTTCTTTGACACGATAACCTCTCCCTCTTGTTATGTAATAATCGATTCGTGACAAAAGTAGTTTGGGTTGGTGGGAATAATTTGTCAAAAAAATATAAAAGCAAAGTGAGAAAATAGTTATAAGAAATACAAAGTGCTCGAGCACGTGGATTCAAAGATTTTCTCCACGAAAAAAACACAATGGTTGCCGTTGTTGACAATTATGATCCTCGTGGTAGCAAATTTACTTTTGATTTCGAGGGTGTTTGATGGTTTGTGAGTCAGTAGGATGTTGTTTTTTAAAATATTTTTGATTTTAGGATATGAAAAATGATCTAAGAACATTAAAAAGAATAATTTAAAATAAAAATAAAAATAAAATTTTTTATTTTTTTTTCAAAAGCGTTTTTGAAATGCAATGTCAAACACCCTATTAAGTGTCTATTTGGGATTATGGTTGCGGTTGCTTTTTAAAGTTTTTTTCATTCAGAAATACATCAAAATTATGTTTTTTTATTTTCTAAAAATCATTTTGACATCAACATATAAAAATGATCTAAAAATACCAAAAATATTAATTTAAAATAAAAAATAAATAATAATTTCTTTCAAAAGCACTTTTGAAACGCAGTGCCAAACATCCATTAAATATAGTTGCAGTTGTTTTTCAAAGTATTATTCCACTTAGAAACACATTAAAATAATAATTTCTAACATCTCCATGCTAAAACGAACTTAAAATACTAAAATAAATTTTAATTTTTTATTAAAAAAAAGTCAATCTTTTTTTCAGCACTTTTCAAAAATTTCACTTTTGAAGGAAGATCTTTATTTTCTTTTTTCCTTTTGTAATTGGTGGTGGGTAATTGGTGTCATGAGCCAATGATATGCAAGGTCTCCTCATCCTCTTTTTGACAAATGATGATTCAAAAAAGTATTTTAGAATGCAATATGTCTTCTCACAAGCACTAAACTACCATGCTTCAAGCCTATGATAGCTCATGAATGTGGGGTTTTGATTACTGATTTGTTTTATTTGATAAAAATTAAGTACGATGTATTATGGATCTATACAAGTTTCAATAAAAAATAATATAAATTATATATTGAGACTTCACCTAACAATTTAAATTTTTAGATAAGATGGTTTTGTGATAACCTCGAAATAAAAGTAGTTTCTTATATATAAACAAGAGTGATTTAGATGGGTTTCGTTATCAAATATAGATTAAAATAATTTTCAAGATTTATATTTGTTAAATCCTTGTATACAATTTGATAGAACGAGCCACCCATTCCTTTTCGTGTCGTGTTGAATAAAAATAATGATATTGTTTCCTCTTTTCTCCAACTTCACACCTTGAAAATGCACCATTTTTATATAAAAGGTGTTTGAGAATGCGTGTGAAAAATGCTTTTAAAAAAAAATAAAATTCTAAAAAGAAGTATCCTTAAATTTTCTGAAATCCTTAATTAGTTTAAAGAAGTTCAAGAAAAGATTTAAAAAAAACTCTAAAAAGAAATATTGCGACAAGATCCATTGCAATCCCAATAGACAATCACTTTCTTTGTTAGTTAATATATACCAAAACACCTTTTGAATTTTGGTCACCATGCCACATCAATCACTGCAAGCTTTGATTTTTCAAACAAATAGTCTAATAATTATTGATCCATGCTTCTTTTATGAATCTTGATTAGAAAATCCAAATCTCGAATCTTATAATAAAAGGTGAAATCATTATAAAATCTCTAATTTTGGAATTAATATTATGTTTTTTATCGACCGAGGAATGAATAGCGTATAAAAATATAGTTATCGATCTTGATTGAAAACCCATATCACGTATAAGATAAATTTATCTGAGTTGATCTAAGTTGACATGGATTAATTTAAAATATCATTTTTATGATTATAAAAAAAATTAACCTAAGTTTTTCTCGAGGTACTCTCGACATGAAATCTAACCCGGGACATGTTCACAAATGTCTTCACGTACTAGCCCTCAATTTCCAAGCCCATTAAATGCAACCATAGAATATTAATTAAAGTCAAAGAAATGCTGATTGAAGTGTTGACTCCTTTCATCAATATCTTTCATGGGGAGGCTCACTCAAAATCGATGAGAACTTGCTTTTTTTTTGGGAGTGTTTGATATTGTATTTTAAAAATATTTTTGAAAAAAATTAATTTTTTTATTTTTATTTTAAATTTAAAAAAATTAGTGTTTATAGATCATTTTCATGTGCTTGTATCAAAAATGAATTTTTTAAAAAATAAAAAAACACTTTTTGATGCATTTTTAAACTGAAAAAATATTTTCAAAAACAACTACAACCACTCTCTCAAACAAGCATTTCATCGCACATCCTTTACTAAAACTAATATTGTTGACATCTCACTTCTTATATTTGTAATTATAATAAAATAACATAGTTTTATATTCACTCGAGTTAACCTATTCAACTCATAACGTGAACCTTGAACCATGTTGGTCAGGTTAATAATTTTAATTTAGATTTAGACTATTATGTTAGTATCAATATAATAAAAATGAATTATCTAAGATGTAAAACATTTAACTAAATTTTGGTGCGTTTAAATCTATTAGTGATAGTTAAAAAAGACTTTGCAAATATCAACATAGCGTTGTCCCTAGTCAATGTCCTCAAAAAATCATGGTATGATGGCAAAAAACTTAAGATTTGTGTAATAAATCTCGAATTCGACTCAGAACATGTACTTATCCTAAAAATTTTATCCGTTCACCCGAATCCATAAAATATATTTTACATTAAATAAGATTTCCTCGAATAAATTTTTTTTTGTCCTGGTCAAATAAAACCGCCAGGCAGTAATTAGCTCCATTATTTGGTCCCATATCTTCACCTAAATTATTTTGGCCACACTTCTTGTCGATGGAGTCACTTGGGATGCTTTTTATGTCTTTTTCTACCTCGATGACTTCGAGACGTTCGGCACTGATTTCCTGGCAAGCTAATATCATACTTAATTTATTTATTTTTATCATGTAAAATGGAAAAATAAACTCTCATATGAGTTTTATATTATTTATATGCTAATCATGTGATAATTAATTATCTCCAATTGCTCTAATTGGTATGGCATGGACCATCAATTGTCATGTAAAATGGGAAACAAATTTTAAATAAATGATAAGGAGTGACATATGCACACCAACCAAAAAAAAATATAGAAAAATAAACTCTCATGTGAGTTTTATATTATTTATGTGTTAATCAAGTTATCATTAATTATCTCTCTTTCATTTTAATTAATCGTGAGAAGCAGACAAATTTACTTTAGATTCTAAACTCTATTTTTTTTATATAGATAAAACAATTAAAAACCCCTTTTCAGCTTTATCAAATCCGGACACAAATAGAATTCATCCCGATGATAATTTTTTTTTATAATCAAAATATCTGGACTAGTTTATGAACACCATAATTAATTTTCAGACTTATTGACATTCCTATAAACCCAGTAAATAGGTAAGACATCGCGGGAGTGATATACATATATAGTGGGGCTTGAACATCCCTAATGATAACGTAATAATTGAGATAAAGAGAAGAGCAAAAATCATAAAGTAAGCTAATAATATCATTGCGGAAGAGTATATTTACAGGAAATATATATATTCAAGGGTTGTATACTTAGTTTTTTTATTTATTTTATGAATGTTAGTCCTGATCTAACTTAGAAAACCAAATGCCGAAACAAACATTTTAAATTACTCAAGACTAAAACATATACTTAATTAAAAATAAATAACTTCAAGAAAAAAAGCAATCCTTTTGTGATATATCATTTTCAATAAAAATTCCAGTCATGTAAAAAAACGAGAAGAGGCTATTAATTGAATTTGTTTTCAAAGACTTTACAATTTTGTCAGGCATATTGTACAATTTCGCTACTATATAATTTTTTTTTTATGGTTTGAGAGTTAGTGTTTTAGGTTTTAGGGTCTTTTAGAGGTTGTTTTTAGAGGGGTTAGGGAGTTTTGAAAAATCAATGGTTTTTTTAGGAGTAGTGTTTAAGTTATTTTAGATTTTAAAATTAATATTATTATTTTATAGCTTATGGTTTTTTAGGGTTTAGGGGCTTAAAATATTTAGTGTTGGTTTTAGGTTTAGGGTTTTAAAGAACCTTTAAGCTTTTGGGCCATGCATGTCAAAAATGAATTTTGGAAATGAAAATGTTATGAATGGTTTTTTTTCAAAACATAGAGATGCATTTGAGATTTATGAAATCAATCTTCATGTCAAACAACATACATTAATGAAAGGGAATGTTGGAGTTCATAGCGCTAATGTACATTACATGTCCCCAAGAGACATGACGTTGTTGTAAAGGGCTTGAGATCTATACAATAGATTTTAAGTTCAAGTCAAGACGTGCAATTCTTGTAAGAGTCTGGGACACTCGGGGTTTTACTAGCTCACCTGGGTCCATAAAGTGTGTTTTCTAGGAGGTAGGGTTTCCTCAAATAAAATAAAATAAAAAATATAAATAGAATTTGTTCTACATATCTCGTGCCATAATTCTTAGTGTCTGTTTGAGAGTGTGGTTGAGGTTGTTTTTGAAAGTGCTTTTCATTCATAAATGCATCAAAATGATTTTTATTTTTATTTTTTAAAAATTATTTTTGATATCAGCACATTAAAATGATCTAAAAATACCCCCCAAAATTTAATTTAAAATAAAAAATAAAAAATAAAAAATTTTATTTTTTTTCAAAAACACTTTCCAAACATATTTCCAAACACCCCGATAGTCATCACGGGATAAAAAGCAATCACCTTTCAGAAATAATCACATTGGTTTTAGGATGACAGTTTGTAGTTGTGCAAGATGACAAGTTCACCAGTTCAATTACCTAGTACTTTTAAAAACTCAATTCCAAATATAAGTTGAAAAGAGAAATATCATATCACACATCACCATATATCAATTTACAATATCCCTGGCACTGTGAGAATGGCAAAGTGATGCTTGTTAGATTCTTCATTCCTTGGGTTCTACGAGAGTTTCTCAATGACTTAACTATCCAAACAAAGTATATATATATATATATATATATATATATATATATATATATATATATATATATATATATATATATATATATAATCCTTATTACCTTGTCTTCTGTTAAAGAGAAAAGAGGAGGAATCACCAAAAATGGGTTTTGCTGCCATCACCCATTTGTAGATCGCATGCTGTTTCTAATGGCAACCGCCGTGTTAAGAAATAATCTTGTCTAAAAATTTAAATTATTAAGTAAAACTCGTAGAATATAATTTATATTATTCTCTAATACACATCCTCAAATGAAAGCTATTTGATCTTAAAACTTACATAGGAACACACTAACTTGTGCTTGTTTTTTCATCAAATACAATGAGTGTGGTGGGATTCGAACTCATGACCGTCAGGTCAATAAAGCTCTAATATCATGTTAAGGAACTATCTTATCTAAAAACTTGAGATGTTAGGTGATGATTTATATTATTCTCTAACACACATCCTCAAGTGAAAGTCTTTTGGGTTTTAAGACTTACACACAAGCTCACACTATCTTATGCTTGATTTTGATCAAATAGAACGAATGTGGTGAGATTCGAAAAGTCTTTTGGGCTTTGAAACTTACACACAAACTCACACTACTTTATGCTTGATTTTGATCAAATAGAACGAGTGTGGTGAGATTCGAATTTGTGATCGTTGGATCAATAGGGATCTGATATCATATCAGAGAACTATCTTACTTAAAAATTAAAGTTGTTAGATGAGTACAGAATATAACTTATATTATTCTCGAGTATTGATTTATACCATTGTAAAATGAGAAAACAACTTTTTCCGGTAGGGAGACAAGTTGGCAATTCTTCCAGCCCAAGTTTGTGTCAAAACAACTATTACCCAGTTATCACCCCCGGCCGGCAAACCGTGATCCTACTCGTCCTCCTTCAAGATGGCCAAGTATCAGAGGCACAAAGCCCTTCCCTCTTCTACACACACTATTTCAAATTTCTAAAATCAAATGTTTGTAATTTACACCTAAATCTCATCCGACCGCAAGCATAAGCTACCTGGACCAGAGAAATGACCCAACCTGAGATTTCATAAGCTAGCAAGAATTATGATGAAAGGAGAGAATAATATATATATATATATATATATATATATATATATATATATATATATATATATATATATATATATATATATATATATATATATATATATTTGCACATCTAAAAATAGAGAAACGCTTCAGCAAACCGTGAGTCCCCCTCAGTTGTCAGCATATTTTCCAATTTAGTAAACTTTTTTTTCAAAAACAAAATCACCATTTTCTCTTACGAGCTCCAAATGATTTATCTTTATCTTTATCTTTAAAATCTGATAGAAGTAAAAATATAGTTTTTAAAGTAATTAACTTTCTATTCTTATTGGTTAAGAGCAGTTAAATTACTAGGTTGTCATATGACAAGCAACTCATGTATTTAACCCTTGTTTAAGGAAACCCATCAACAATAAATTTTTACCAACTCATTCATTGTCTCTTAACTTGTTTGACAACAGTTACGAACAGGTTTGAATACTTAAAAACAAAAACAAAAAAATCCCATCAACCTTGCACACAAGCTAGCTAAATTATCCTGGCTAACAAAAAACTGAAAAACCACCTCCTAAAATTCTGTGTTTTCTATCTGTCTTCATGCAAATTAACACAATAAATCCCTCAATTCCTCACAAAATCCTGAGCTGAATAAACAATTCAGAAAGAACACAGGAAATCGGAAGTGGGTTTACGTACGCCATGGATATTAAGGTATTGGTACAAGAAGGAGCAGAGATTGCACAGCCGTTTCTGGAAAATGCACTGCAAAAACCTGCAAAAACACCAGGTCAGAAGGCCATGAGGAAGACATTCAAAGGGACAGCTCATCTAGCCAGGCTTCTCCCCACAGGTTCAGTCCTCGCCTTCCAGATTCTATCTCCGGTCTTAACCCATGAAGGCCAGTGTCGATCCATTACGAGCCAGACGATGACGCTTGGTCTTCTAGCCGTGTGCGGCTTGGCTTGCTTTCTCCTGTGCTTCACCGATAGCTTCAGGGACGGGCGAGGCAAGGTCCGGTATGGGATGGTGACGTTCAAAGGGTTGTGGATTATGGATTCTCCGGTGGAACTCTCGCCGGAAGAGGCTGCTAAATATAAGCTGAGGTTTATGGATGTCTTGCATGCTTTCATGTCGATCCTGGTTTTTGGTGCAGTTTCGTTGTTTGACAAGAATGTTGTCAGATGTTTCTTTCCGACACCGACAGATGAGGCTAAGGATCTTCTTATTGCTGTGCCTGCTACGATTGGGGTCATCTGCAGCATCTTGTTTCTTGCGTTTCCTAGCAAACGCCATGGAATTGGCTGCCCTCTGTCGCGTAATTAGTTCATCTTTTTTCTTCGATTGTTTTTAGGGTTCATGTGAAAATTTTAATGGGAGTCGTTGTTCTTAGCAGATTCAAAGAAATTGAGAACACCATTTACGGATTAAGCAACAATTTCTTAAAAAACTGGCTGATCAGAGATCGTTAAGATATGAATCCATTAAACTGGCTGATCAAAGAGTAAAGCCATGCATGCCTCTCATTCTGCAGAAGGCGTACGTGTTCTTCAAGTTTTATTTCAACAGGGAAAAAGAAAAGGAGAAAAATAGTGGAAATTAAAGAAAGTGTTTGGGAGTTTAGTGATAATCAGTTTTTAAAATGATTCTTATTTGAAAATGTATTAAAATAATTTTATTTTTATTAATTGTGTTTAAAAGTGTTTTTGAAAAAAAATATTTTTATTTTTTGTTTTAAATTAAATTTTTCTGGTGTTTTTAGATCATTTTAATAGACTAATATTAAAAATAATATTATTTTAATATATTTTTGAATAAAAAAAATATGGTCCTGTAGGAATCTCTTTAGTACACACAATTAAATGAGCTGAGCCATGAATTTCATTGCTCTGTTAATTAACAAAATAATGATCTTTGTTAATATATAACATCTATGAATATGAATATTGCTGGGATAAACATGAATGTAATTATTTTTTATAGATTTTTAAAATTAACTTATCAGAATTATCAAAACATTCATAAAAATGATCAATTTAATATATTTTTAAATAAAAAAATAATTCGAGAAGCATTTAAAAAAAATACAAGGAATATTGATAAAACAATGAATCCTAAATATATTTTATTCAATAAATGGAATATTTTAGAAGAGTAACAATTAAATGTTTCAAAAATATTTTTTAAGTGATAAGAATATCGTTTTCCATAGCTAAGAATTTTCAAAAATATTTTTTGGGTAATAATTGGATGTGTATATAAGCTTGATTCATACATAAGATAGGTAATGTTATGTTTTTCATAGAATTTCACTTCAATTTTATTTATGTATATGAAATATATACAGTTAAATATTTATAAATTAATATTTTTAAGGTCATGGAAATTTATTTTTTTATTGATTAAATTATTATTTAAACTTTAAATTTAAACCACTCCTCGCAAAAACATTATTTAAATCAAGATTATATTATATATATATATATATATTTATTCTGAGAAGTAAATTGATCGCCGAATTGATATTTTGAATTAAATCGATTTATGAAATGAAAATCCTGATGAACATCATTTATCATTTCGCAGAAAAAGAATTTCTTTTTGATGGTTTATTAACTCCCATGAGACAAACATCTAGAATTCTTGATTACTAGTGAAGTTGATTAAGTATATGTTTGATATTGTGTAGTTTTTGTAGTTATGATTTTAAAAAATAAGTTTAATAAATATATTTTTTGTTGTTGTTTTGTATAAATAAATTTAAAAAAGTATATTTGGTTAAAGCTATTACAAGATTATTTTTACATGCAAAATAAATAAAAAATAGATTTTCATAAATAAAATAAAAACATATTTTATTTTTTATCATAAAAAAAAAACACTTTTTTTTATATAGAAAATGCTCCATGCAAATGCAAATCTTGATGGGTGTCTTCTTGCTAGACATAACATGCAAAATGGAGAGTAAAGTCTTCCACTTTTTAATTTTCTTAACACAAGGCCTTATTTTGAGCCTAGAAATTATATACAACAAGCTATGACTTGAAAAGAATAAATCCTCACAAGTTTTTTTTATTTGATTGTTGCCTCACAATTTAATCTTCTAAATATAAATCACTTTAATATCTTTTACTTGATTGATATTCATAATATTGTTTCACTAGTTCTTACATTTTAAAATCATAGTTATTAAACATGGGGTTTGATACAAGTTTCAGGCCATGAATTAAATGGATTAAATCATATTGATTTGGTTAATCGTTCAAAAAAATGATATAATTTTTTTATAAAAAAATAAATAATTTAATAAAAATGATTGATGTTGTTTATACTTAAACAAGTAATCAATTTTATTTTTATAATCTAAATAGTCTAGATATCTTATTTTTGGAGATGAGGCAAATGCATATTAGGAGGAAAAAGAGACAATGATACAACTAATTTTATTAGAAAATCCCTTACTTTTAGGAAGAAAAGACATCTCAATTTTTCTTTTAAAAAACAATCAAGAAGTATTATGATAACTTATATTTTTTTTATAGAAAAAAGTCATTTTAAAGGGATTAGATTAATATTTTTAGATTTGTTTTTCAAAGATTTTGATATGTTTGTGTTGTTTACTAAAATTGATCAAATTATTATGAAGTTTAGACTGTTAAGGAATCATCTCACCTAAAAGCTTAAGTTGATAGGTAAGGCTCTAGAATATAATTTATATTATTCTCTAACATACCCTTCAAGTGAAAGCTCTTTGAGCTTGAAACTTGCACAGGGCCACATTACCTTGTGCTTGATTTTTTTTTTATCAAATAGAATGGGGGTGATGAGATTCAAACTCGTGACCACGAGGTCGACAAGGTTTTGATATCATGTTAAGGAACCATCTCACCTAAAAACTTAAGCTGATAGGTGAGGCTCCAGAATATGATTTATATTATTCTCTAACATAGACTAGGAAGACCATGTCCAAACTTAATTGTATACCAAACTTGAACATTGAAGGTAAATGAAATGCATAAAGAATTTACATGATACAAGATATTTAAAACAAAACATGAATAAGTAGTTACCTTGAAAAGAATGAGCGAGTAGTTACCAGAAATTACCTTAAATAAAATGAGTGAATAGTTACCAAAAGTTATCTTGAATTTTTTTTTAAAAAAAAACAAGGCAACTAATTACAATAATCACCAATAACTTAACAAAACAACAATTGCATTGTAGTTTAATCAAGTTCATAAGATCTTTTAAAAAGGTAGGTATATAATTGTAAGCTGATTACCAGTAAACAATAACTAATAAATGATAATTTTGTAGATGATAATCAATCAAGTTTATAATTTTATTTGCAATAAGTAAACTTGTAATTTCAATTCCATAAACCAAAAATGCCAAAAAATATTCTACTATCCAAAATCTCCAATTCATATATATAACAATATCTTTATGAATGTAAGTATTTCTTTTACAAGTTATTGAATTTACTCTACATTCAAGTTGTTTTAATTATTTATTTTAATTTTTTTAGTTGAATTACTGTTTGTATGGAATGAATTTAACCATATTAATACTAATTTATTTAAAATCTCAATATTAAATTGCAAAGTATTTTTATTTTATACGAATACAAAAAAACCCACATCAAATAGTTTGTGTAAAAAACAAAAATGATTGAAGAGAATCCACCCCTTGATTTTGTTCTTGTTCAATTTTTCCATGATGCTATTAAAGAACTTAGAAAGTGGAGAAAGAAAATTAAAGAAACTTTGACGTTTATGGGAGTGTTTGTCTTCAATCAAAAATTTCAACATTCCAAATCGGAAAAAAAGAAGAAGCAACCACAACTTCATGGATCCTGATGTAAGCAAAAAGTTGGGCTACCAATTCTATTAATTAGAAAAATATTTGTTATTGTGTTTTAAAAATATTTTTGAAAAAAAATGAATTTTATTTTATTTTAAATTAGTTTTTTGATTTTTTAGGTTATTTTCATGTGCTGATATCAAAAATAATTTTTTAAAAATAAAAAATATTTTAATATATTTCTGAATAAAAATCAATTTCAACAAACACAACTACACTAAAAAAAACAATCAATAAATAATCAAAACCGCAAGTGGGGTCTTGACCTAGCGGTTGAAGGGACTTGTTTCTTTCCGGTTCAAGTCCCACTATGCACGCCTGTCACCCCGCGGTGCCTTACATACTCACTGAGTTTGTAGGATGTTCAGTGAGTCCGGAGATTAATTGTGATGCGCGTAATCTAGCCCGGACACCCCAGTTTATATATAATAATAATAATAATAATAATCAAAACCTCACACATGAAGGTCCTGCCACCAAAAGTTGTCGTAGAAAATCTTTTAAATTTTTTTTATGGCTAGTCATGGACGTTGAGGTGGTCTTGATTGGAAAAGTGCTGAGATTTATCTTATTCAATGTCCAACAATTAGATAAATAATAGATTTAATCTTACAAAAATACAATTCTCTAATCAAACAAAAATATAAGAAAGAAAATGGTTTGCACATTTAAAATTCTTATAGAAAAAAAAGAAAAAAACAGAACTATATTACTGAATTTAATAATAAAAAATAAGAAATAAATATGGTGCGGGGTCCAATGTTCAATTTATATAATGAAAGGTTGGTCCATATTTAGAAATATAAAGCACAAACCCACTCGTCCTTTCAAGCACGTTAAATCAAATCTCTTAAAAGTTGCATGGGAAAGCATGATTTTGTTGTGCCCTTCCCTAGTTTTAGTTTATATTTTTATTTTTATATAAAAGGTTGCCTTTTGGTTAAGAGATAATTTAATATCTTAATTGCACTTTAATTAGCTTTTTAGTAAAAAAACAAAAAAAAGTTTATATTAAATCATATTTTTACATCCCATAAATTATCACTGTGAAAATTTAAAAGTAGAAGATTATCATAAATAATAAATAATTAAAAATTCATTTTTTTTTAAAAAAATATTAAGCTTTGAAATTCAACATCAAACAATTCAATTAAAAAAAGAATAAAAAAATCATTAAAAAATCATTTGAAGTAAAAAATAATTAAAAATTCAATTTTTTTAAAAATATTAAGCTTTGAAATTCAACATCAAACAATTCAATTAAAAAAATAATCAAAAAAATCATTAAAAAATCAATTTTTTAAAAAAATATTAAGCTTTGAAATTCAACATCAAACAATTCAATTAAAAAAAGAATAAAAAAAATCATTAAAAAATCATTTGAAGTAAAAAATAATTAAAAATTCAATTTTTTTCAAAAATATTAAGCTTTGAATCAAAATAATCTAAAAATGCTAAAATAAATTTAATTTAAAATAAAAAAATTATTTTTTTTTATAAAAAATACTCTTAAATATAATGTCAAACAAGCACTAAGCTACTGTCTGGATCCTAAATTAATATATTAATTTCTGAAAAAAAAAGGAATTATTATCCTAGCAAGGCGTAACTTCCACGCGCTCCAAAAGGATAGAGCAGAATGAAAACTCTCGACACACATTTTTCTGGGGTAATAAAAGTACTTGAAGAGGTTTAGAGTTTAGACAAGTTGAAAGCAGTCCACTTAAAGAATGAACCGTTAAAAACGATGTTTTTTTGGATTAGGTCTCTCTCTCCTCTCTCTCTCTCTCTCTCAGAATCCAAACAACAACACAACGCCCCGTACGAAATGGATACTTTACATTATAGCCCTTCTAGATCTTCTAGTGTTTCAATTTGGTCCTTATAGTTTCTGAAGCCTTGCAATATCATCGTTAGAGCATCGAAATATCTTTTTTTATGGCCATCTGTTCATGTGATACCACTATTACCACCTTTCCAAGTATTTTGTTCTTGATTCTATTTTAGACTGTATTCTATTTTTATGGCCATTTGTGCAATTTGCATTTACTTATTTGACAATAAAGTGTTGCTATAATTTTATAAATTGTTTAAAAATTGCAAATAATGCATAAAAATTCTTGCTTTTTTTATTATATATATATATATAATAAGAATGGGTGCTTTTGAACACTTTTAATGTAAGCAAGAAACCATTTTCAAAATTGGATTTTTCCCCGTGATTGCTTTATTATTATTGAAAGGGATGACTTGACAGTCCAAAAATAAAAAACACATAATCTTGAAAATGTTGATACCAAAGAGGCAAAACTTGGAAATTAATAGTCTGTTTAGAAGTGTAGTTGACGTTATTTTTTAAAATATTTTTTGTTAAGGAATGCATCAAAATGATGGAGTTTTTTTTTAAATATTTTTAACACCAACACATGAAAATAATCTAAAAACACCAAAAACATTTAATTTATAGTAAAAAAATAAAAAATAATTTTTTTAAATGATTTTTGAAACACATTGTCAAACACTCCTTATATAGGTTAGTGATATGGATGGGGTGAATGACTATGATAGAATTCATAGACAAATGTATGTTGTATGTTGAGAGTGTGTTAGAAGTTGTTTTTTAAAATATTTTTTGTTTAATACGCATCAAAATAATTTTTTTTTATTTTTTTTATATTAACACATCAAAACGATATGGAAAAACCAAAAAATCAATTTAAAATAATAAAAAAAATAAATTTAAAAATACTTTTAAAACACAATCCTAAACACCTGCAAAATAATTCAATTATAAAAGACTAAATTTAGAGTTGGTAAATTAGATATGAAAAAGCTAAAAATAAAGATGCTTAAACTTGGAATCTATTTGGCAGATACTATAGGTTGTGAATAAAACTATTGGTACTAATTATTTATTATATCCGAGTTATTTGAATATTAATAATAAATCTTAAAATTGAGTTTAAACTAGTAGAATTAAAATATGAATTAAGGTTATTTTGCACTTCAAAACAACTATAATTATTAGATCAATGTTTTCATAAAATCAATACATTGTATATTTATTTAAATTACTTGTAAGCTATACTAAGTCAAGTGTTTATTAAAATTATTACCTTGGATTTTAGTGATTCAAATAAATTAAATAAAATTTATTAATTCATTTTTTTTTAAAGAAAAAAAGACTCCTTGTCGAGAAGTTAACAATTTTAGGAAAATAAAAAATAAAATAAAATTAAAAGCATGACAAAAAATAGAAGTAATACACCTAACCGACACTCTTTCCAGAAACCATGGAAGTTGATATTGTAAGAGGTAATTAGAGTACTTAATTGAAAAACGAAAAAACTAAAAGGACCAAACAATTAGTTTACCCATTAATAAAACATGAACAACAAAAGCTAGAAAGAGAAAGACATAAAAAAATTAACCTCTCCCTCCCTCCATCTCTTTCTCTCACACAACAACACTCATCTCTCTCTCTTCTTTGAATTTCAACAAAAAAAAAAAAAGTCTTTAGCATCATCTATCTGACAAATACCCAATTTTATTATTATTAGAACCTCAAATTCAAATAAAAAGAACAAAAGATTTCTTTAAAAGAAAAACCAAAATGAAGGAAGCAACTAGAGAGAGAAACACAACAATAGTATCACTTGTTCAAACATTAAATCAAACCTCAATACACCAATCTTCTTACCATCATTTCTTGTTACTACTACTTTATTATCATTTTTCAACACCACCAAAAACAATCTTTTTTATTATTAATTGCTCATTTGTTCTCTCATCAAATCGAAATCATACCCTCACATCAAAATCACAACACTCACCAAAACCGAAAGCATCACCACCAAAATTGATTATTCTTTTGGAGAGAGAAACTCTATCCAAAAATTCTTCTTTTAGAGAGAGAAAGTTTGAAGCTTTATCCATGAATCAACCTGTCAAGTTTTATTTTTTGAGATTTGGTGAAGTTTAAATTGATGGGTCTGGATCTATTCGTTGATTTCTGAAGTGGGTTTGTTTTAAAATCTGGTGTTACTGTTAAAGTTGGAAGCTTTTCAGTGATCTTGAGTAATGGAGGAAGCTGCTGCTGGTGGTGGTGGTGGTGGTGTAGAGGTCGAGGAGAAGAAAAAGACTCCAGGGGAGGGAGAAAGTAAGTCTAAGAGGAAAATGAAAACCGCTTCTCAGCTTGAGATTTTGGAGAAAACTTATGCAGGTCTGTTTGTTTCAAGTTTTGAACTTTTGCATTTTTTGTTTATGATTTTGCTTTAAATTTGCGAATTTCTTGTTCTTTGGTTATTATAATTTTTTGGAAGTTGAAAAGCTGTGGTAGCTTGTGAAATGTTGAAGTTTTTAATGGAGTTTGTAATTTGTTTCATTTATTCTGCTTTTTTAGTTCATTTGCACAGGTTGGGTTCATTTTTTTCTATTGTGATTTTGTAACAAATGTTTTTTATTTGAACTACTTTTGCTAACTAGTTTATACGATGTGTTATTTTATATATATATATATATATATATATATATATATATATATATATATATATATATATATTATTAGCTTGTGGTGATTTCATTAATTTTGTTGCTGATTTGGTGTAAATTTTTGATTTTCTTTTATTAGTGGATACATACCCATCAGAAGCAGTAAGGGCTGAGCTTTCAGTGCAATTAGGACTGTCTGATCGGCAGCTGCAGATGTGGTTCTGTCATAGGCGTTTGAAGGACAGGAAGGCGCCATTGGCGAAGCGCCCGCATAAGGAGTCACCATCCTCAGCAGGGATGCCAGGTGGAGTGGAAATGGGAGTAGGGACTGAAGTGGGAAATGAACATGGGTCAGGGTCAGCAAGTCCATTTGGGCTCGGCATGGATTCAAGGCGAGCTGTTGGGAGGCCAACAGGAGTGGCTGTTCCAAGAATTAGTGCTGATGTGCAAGCAATGAAGAGGTATTATGAACCACAGCAATCTGTAGCTGAGCTTAGAGCAATAGCATTTGTCAAAGCACAGCTGGGGGAGCCTCTGAGAGAGGATGGTCCGATTCTTGGGATGGATTTTGACCCCTTGCCACCAGATGCTTTTGGTGCACCTATAGGTAATGTTTGATTTCAAGTTTTGTTGCCTGGATGATTCTGCACTTTTTATTAGACAACTACATGTTGAAATTCACAGCTATGTGAAAAATTTGTGAAATAACTGAATGTGCTATAATTGACAATTCTGATCAGTAGATTGTAGATTGTAGATTGTTATCCTTGGCTAAAAGTATTTTGGGTTTGCACATCTTATGTGATTATCAATTTTGAGCCTTCTAAATAACTCTTATCGAATTGATTGAATTTGTGCCCTTTACATAACTCTCATTGAATTATGAGTAATTGTGAGATATATTGGCTCCAAGGAAGTTATAAATATTCTAGATGTTAGAATCAGTTGTAATTTGTGGAGTATGAATGCATGGAATCTTAATTTGCTAGAAGTTTTAATTAGAGATGATGGTGGAAGTGGTTTTATAGCAAAATTCAGAAAGTATTTTAAAATTAGAATGATCAATATACAATTCCACGAGGTCCTGCTTCTTTTTCTTTCTTTTTATTCAATCTCTGGTTTGTTATTTTTTTTATGCACTCAATGCCTGGTTTGTGTCTAGTAGCTTCACAAGTTATGTTGCCAAAACAGACAGATTTGTTCTGTCAGCTACCTTGAACAAGGGCACTGATTTTGTGGGATATATAGTAGGCATTGATTTTGTGGGATATATAGTAGGCATTGATTTTGTAGGATATATAGTATGTGGAATGTTCATATATGAATTAAAAGCACATCTTTTGCGCTTCCAATTTCAATTTTTCATCTTGTTTCATGTTGAACATCAATCATTCTCCTGTTTTGCTCAAACTTTAAATTACCTGTTGCAGTTTTTTGCTGCTTTATGTGCTGCTGTTTGATAGCATCTGATGAGCTTTTTATATGATTCTAGGATCAGCAACAGCAGGGCAGCAGAAACAACCTTTAAGGATTTTTGAGACCAACTTATATGAGAGACCTGATGTAAAACCCATCAAGGTGAAGATGCACTCTTACTCCATTTACTTCTGATAATTAAAACTATTTTTCTCTCATTTGTGTTGCTCTTTCCCCCCATGGCTTTTGCAATACTTTATATCACCTGGTTTCTGTCGGTGAGGTCATCTTCTTGTGAACTGTGGAATCTATACACCCCCTGTTTTAGCCCCTTGAATTTTGATGTTGATATTTTTCAGTTGGTGATATCATCTTCTGTAAGCTGTGGAATTTATTCTGCCTCCTTTTACCCCCGGAATTTTGATAGATAATAAATGGCAAGATCATGTGTTTCATTCTTCAGGGTACTAAAAGGACTCTGCATGAATACCAATTCCTCCCACAGCAGCCAACTGTTAGAGCAGAGGCATATGAAAGAGCTGCCCCATCCTATCCGTATGGCTCACCTGCTGATGGTTTTTCAAGTCAGGTGCCTAGTCTAAGTCTAATGCCTCAAGAAGGCAGGCAGGGCCATCTCTTGCCATCTGCTTCAGGAGAGTATGAATCTACTTCACAAAAAAGCCCTTTTACAAATGTTGGTATGGATGCGCAAGTCGGTGCCCACCCAATTACTGCATTGGACAATCCTTTTATGTCATCTGATCAGAGAGTGACCCATGATGAGGATGTTTTGCGCATGGAGAGGAAACGCAAGGTATTATGTGAAGCTTTTCATAAGTTTTTAAATGTAGACTGGTAAACAATGCTCTTTTTTGACTTGTTGCAGAGTGAGGAGGCAAGAATAGCTCGTGAAGTTGAAGCCCATGAAAAAAGGATCCGAAAAGAGCTTGAAAAACAAGATATTTTGAGGCGAAAGGTCTGGGTCTTACCATACAAGCCTTTCCTTTTCAAATATATAAGGTCGTACTGACAGTGTTATGTCACTTGTATTGGACGTTCAGAGAGAAGAGCAAATAAGGAAAGAAATGGAAAGGCATGACCGTGAAAGGCGGAAGGAAGAAGAAAGGTTGTTGCGTGAAAAGCAGCGAGAAGTAGAGAGATACCAGAGGGAGCAAAGGCGTGAACTGGAGCGCAGGGAAAAATTCTTGCAGAAAGAGTCTATCAGAGTAGGTTCATTTTCCCTATTTAAGACTGTCCTTTTATATTTTTCCTGTGAGGATAAATGGACACTTATTTTTTTCCATTTATGTACCCAGGTTGCAAAAATGAGGCAAAAGGAAGAATTGCGTAGAGAAAGGGAGGCAGCAAGGCAGAAAGCTGCTAGTGAGAGGGCAATTGCACGTAGGATGGCTAAAGAGTCAATGGAGCTTGTCGAGGATGAACGCCTGGAACTCTTGGAGCTAGCTGCCTCCAGCAAGGGGTTACCTTCTATATTTCCCATGGACTTTGAAACTTTACAAAATCTAGATTTATTTCGAGGTTGGTAATGTCTGGTTTGATCATGGAAACAGTTCTGATACCATTGCAAAATGTTAAGTCACAGCCTTGGAATATTTTACTGCTGTGCTAATCTTTTCTTAAACGTTGTACAAGGCTCATGCATTTATCTTTAATTTATTGGGGGTTAGTTTTCATTACACTTGAGCTTTACATGTTAAATTGCTTTTCAGATAAGCTGACCGAGTTCCCTCCCAAATCTGTGCTATTAAAGAGGCCTTTTCTAGTTCAACCTTGGAATGGTTCTGAGGAGAATATAGGAAATCTTCTTATGGTAAGTTTCTGTAGTTCTTCCTCTTTCTTGTTCCTCTCTACCTGTCCTGGAAGGATGGTAGTAGTTGAGACTGGAATGCAAGTATGCGACAGAACTTCCTTAAGTAAATGATCACAGTTCTTCTTTGCACACTTATGTTGCATCCATGGTGCATAATCTCATCTCATCTTTGCCATTATTTTGTGGAATGTGATTGCTGCTCTATAAAAAACAGAAGGATTTTGAAAGTTTTAGCTTTTCTTTGAGGCATACTTTATTATCATTTTATGCTTTTATTTCAGATATTGATCCTTTGTGTGTCTTTTGTATTTTGGTTTAAGTTGATTAAAAAATCATTTTGTTTTGTGTTTCTTCTGTCATTGACAGATGTTACTCTCTTTCAATGGTTCCCATCCCATTGTATTTTCGTTCAAATAGGCATAAAAATCAATTTGTTGGGACATTTCACACTCCTCATGCATAGCTGTGAATCATTCATGAATAACAGGGTTTCTGTTGGTAGATGGGTAATGAATTTTCATGTAATTATTTTGAAAATACCATGTGCGGTAGGTGGTGTTAATGAATTGAGATAAAATGAATTTGTATTACTTGTTAATATGTATTATCTCATTATCAATACATTGTTTTATTTTGTATCCCTTAAAACAAATCCCTCTTGTCAACCCAAAATCTCACCTCCTATATATAGGTAAAGGGTGATTTTATTGTTTCTTGTAGTTGCTTTTGTTACGGTGTCCATTATCTCAAGCAAGAATATCCATGCCACTTATTTCAATAAATCCCACTATAGAGGGTTTCTAGGCACTTTCTCTTTTTTTTTGGGACTTGGGAATAATAAATCTTAGAAGGAGTTGATTTTTCGGAAGGGAAATTCATCATTCCACCACTTCTAGAATGCCAAATGCACAGTCATTTCATTCTTTTCTTATTTTTGCTCCTCTCAAAGATTTTGAATGAAACTGTAAATTTATAGGTTTGGAGATTCTTAATCACATTTGTGGATGTTCTTGGGATATGGCCATTCACTCTCGATGAGTTTGTCCAAGCTTTTCATGATTATGTAAGTACCTGTGAATCTTTTCTTGACTGGTATCTGATATAGGGTTGCCCTATATTTTTAGAATTCAGATGTGTTTCCTGCTTCCTCTACTTTCAGGAACCAAGGCTATTAGGTGAGATACACATTTCTTTATTAAAATCCATCATTAAAGATATCGAAGATGTTGCCAGGACACCTGCAACTGGTCTGGGGCCAAATCAGAACAGTGCAGCTAATCCTGGTGGTGGACATCCTCAGATTGTTGAAGGGGTAAGTCTTCTTTGTTGTGTGTTGCTGTGACAATTTGATCTCCTCAATTATGCTACTTTTTTCCACCCTAAATTATTTTTGGCTTCTGTGTCAGGCATATGCATGGGGTTTTGATTTACGTAGCTGGCAGCGGCACTTAAATCCATTAACTTGGCCTGAAATATTGCGGCAATTCGGTCTTTCTGCAGGTTTTGGGCCACAAATGAAGAAAAGGAATGTTGAGCATGCATATCTCCGTGATGATAATGAGGTGGTTCCTTTTTTCTTTGGGTTATCATTTTACAATGCTGTAATTGTTCTCCTTATCATGTTCCAGGTTTGGTCATCCATTGCTGGGACTGGGATGGGTTATGACAGCTTGGACTGTTTTCTAATTTTGTTTTCTTGCTGATTCTAAAGACAAACATTTATGATAGTTTTATTTAAGTTATATGGCTGGCTGGCATATATCAGTTTTCTTGTTTTTCAGAATGCTCTAATCCATGTAGGTCGACTTATTTTGTTAACAGTTTATACAAAGGTTTAATTCTGCTTCAGTATTTGTTATATTGTGAAATAGGTTTAGTTTATTGCTTGTTGTGGTTCTTACGTTTTCTTTTTTCTATTCGTGGGCATATGCTGGCACTTGGCCTTATTTTCATTTCTTTTTAGTTTTTGAATCCTCTTGTGTGTGGTTGGCAACTTCTGTTGTTTGACTAGTTGATCAAATGTTTTTGCTTGACCACAGGTGATGCTAGCATCTAGCATCTGATGGTTTGAGATGTGCAGTTGTTTTTATTCAGTTGACAATTGTTTGAGAAATGTCAAAAAATGTAGCATGTTCATGGTGGCGCAGTTGCCTGCGTGAATGAGTTGCAGTTTTTATCCCAAGCTTGCGGAATTTCAATATATGTACTTCAGAAGCTTGGAAGAACACAATCTAACAATGCTTTGGATTGCTAAGAAGTTGCAGATTCTGTTTTCTGGAAGTAGCGTTTTGTCAGAATAAAAAAGAAAATGATAATTTTATGCATCAACCTTCTTAAAATAATACGAAAAGATATAGCATGCATTTCTATATTTCACTTTTCATTCCTGTGATTTTCCTTCTTCCTTTTTTTGCTTTGTCTGTTATTAAAACTCAGGGTAATGATGGTGAAGATGTCATCACCAATTTACGGAATGGAGCAGCTGTTGAAAATGCTTTTGCCATAATGCAAGAAAGGGGTTTTTCTAATCCACGCAGATCTAGGCATCGTTTGACGCCTGGTACTGTTAAATTTGCTTCGTTTCATGTTCTGTCTCTTGAGGGGAGCAAGGGTTTGACCATATTAGAAGTAGCAGACAAGATTCAGGTAATTTTATAGTGCTAGCTGTGTGTATTTTTCTCACCATCACATTAACTTGTCTTATCTATTTGCTTTGCCTTTTCTTTTCTTGGAAAGAAATCTGGTCTGAGGGATCTTACAACAAGCAAGACACCTGAAGCATCGATTGCTGCTGCTTTGTCAAGGGATTCTAAACTTTTTGAGAGAACAGCTCCATCAACATATTGTGTACATCCTCCATATAGGAAGGACCCTGCTGATGCTGAGGCAATACTTTCTGCTGCCAGAGAAAGAATTCGGGTATTTAAAAGCAGTATTGTAGATGGAGTAGATGCTGATGATGCTGAAAGAGATGAAGATTCTGAAAGTGATGTGGCAGAGGATCCTGACATTGATGATTTAGGTTCTGAATTAAATTCTAAGAAAGAGGCTCCTGATTCTCCTGAAATTGATGAATTTAATGGGAAAACACTCTTGATGAATGGGAAGGAAAGTGGTGATGTTCTGAAAACTCCACAACTCAGCCTTGTGAATGTAGGTGTGGGTTTGACTTCACTACATTCTGGAGGCACTAATGAGGTAAAGGAGGTTGCCTCATCCATTGATCGATCTGTAGATGTTGCTGAAATCCGCTCAACTCCTGAGCAAGGAGATGTAGATATTGATGAAAGCAACCCTGGTGAGCCATGGGTTCAAGGACTTGTAGATGGGGAATACTCTGATCTGAGTGTCGAGGAGCGTCTTAGTGCACTTGTTGCATTGATTGGTGTGGCAATTGAAGGAAACTCTATCCGTGTTGTTCTTGAGGTACCATTTCTTTTTGCTTCTGGTGAAATCTTAAAAAATGCAATATACTTTTCTCTAATTTCAGATGAGAATTGTTCAGGAACGCTTAGAAGCAGCGAATGCTTTAAAGAAGCAAATGTGGGCAGAAGCACAACTTGATAAACGTCGTATGAAGGAAGAGTTTGTCACGAGGACACAATATTCATCATGTACAGGGAACAAGATGGAATTGAACCTTACAATTTCTGCATCAGAGGGTAGACAAAGCCCAATGTTAAGTGTTGATGACAGAAGTAATGAGATGTCCGTGAATGCTTCTTTTCAGCAAGAAAGATCAAGTGACCAGCAGAGTGATATGAATTATATGACTAACATGTCTTCTGAAAGAAACATGCGAATGCAAGATTTATCTGCTGATCCAGATAATCTGCCATATCAACAAGCTGGACATGCAACTGAAAAGTCACGTTCACAGTTAAAATCTGTTATTGGTCACAGGGCAGAAGAGATTTATGTATATAGATCTTTGCCCCTTGGTCAGGATCGCAGGCGTAATCGGTACTGGCAGTTCACTACATCTGCTTCCCGCAATGATCCTGGCTGTGGCAGGATCTTTGTTGAGTTACATGATGGTCGCTGGAGGGTTATTGATTCTGAAGAGGTAGAAATTTCATCCTCATGGGCTTCACAAGTCTCTATGTATGAGTCCTACAAAACTGGATTATTGTGTGCACATGTATCCATGGTGTTGTTTTGATCATTCATGTGCAGTATGGATGATTTATACTGAAGATTGCGAATTAGTGATATTTTGCTGTGTGTTTAAATTGCTTGTGATAAAGAGGGTAATGAAGGCTGCCGCCACTTGTAGAATTGTGTTCTGCAGAGCTAATAAAATTTACAAGTTATTTGTTCAGGTCATTGTAAACTTTTGTACCATGAAACAATGGCTAGTCATCTCAATGTATTTTTTAAACTGCCCACAAACCCATTTTTTGTTATTCTGTTGTTTGTTTTCATCATTTGCATGGTATTTATGCAGGGTTTTAATGCTCTGCTGTCATCTTTGGATGTACGTGGGGTTAGGGAATCCCATTTGCATGCAATGCTGCACAAGATTGAGGTGCCTTTCAAGGAAACTCTCAGGAGGAGAATGCTTCATGCTATCAATGAAGGGAAAAGTAAAGGCCCAATCAAAGCTGAAGCTGTTGAAACAGCTGCTGGCATTGATTGTGGCTCTGGTATGGATAGTCCACAAAGCATTGTCTGTATTCCAGAATCTGAAATGTCTGAGACCTCAACATCTTTCACAGTCGAGCTTGGAAGGAATGAAATTGAAAAAAAGCATGCATTGAAGAGATTTCAAGATTTTGAGAAGTGGATGTGGAAAGAATGCTTCAAGTCTTCTGTATTGTGTGCCATGAAGTATGGGAAGAAAAGATGCACACAACTGCTTGGTGTTTGTGATTTTTGTCATGACACTTATTTATATGAAGACAACCATTGTCCTTATTGCCACAAGACATATGATGTCTCTCAGATTGACTTGAATTTCTCTGAACACATGGCTCATTGTGAAAGGAAGCTAAAGGTGGATCCTGACAGTGCTTTGTGTGGCTCATCTTTTCCGCTGAGGATCAGATTGCTTAAATCACTACTAGCTTTGATTGAGGCAAGTACTCCAATGTTATTTTTTGATTTAGGTATATGCTTGTTGCCACCATTACTATAATGAATAACAGCATGGAGAGCTTATTGCCTCATTATTTTTTCCTAAATCGTGTGCTTTTGGTTGGCAGGTTTCGGTTCTGCCAGAAGCTCTCCAACCTTTATGGACCAATGACTACCGGAAATCTTGGGGTATGAAGCTGCAGTCTTCATCGTCTGTTGAAGACCTACTTCAGGTTTATGTTTGGCCTTACTTGTGACATGAATTCTATGTTCTTCTGTCCACTTGGATTATGAAGATGCGAGCCTGGGATATTGGAACCACCGCTTAGCATTTGAGATTATATTAAAATCCAATGATGAAGATTATGTTTTCATGTTGAAACCAAAAGTCAAAAGAGGAACTTCATTTTTTTCTTCTTACCAAAATATCATTGGGTGTCAAGATGACACATTTAAAGCAACGAAAGTAGTATTCCATCAGAAACATCCGCAGCAAGAGTAAATGCCTGGTTATAACAATATGCTTTTTGTTTCAGTTTGAGAATATCATTAATGGATTGATTATAGTTATACAACTATCTCACCGCATCTTATTGAGTACATGATTGGTCCCATGGAATGTATTGTGAATGCCATGAAAGTGAACCACATTATTTTATAGGTGCAAGATTTTTGAATTGGTTCCAGGATATTATTGATAGATTGATTAGCGAGCCGTCTCAATACACCATAGCGAGTGCATAAATGGTTCCTGGAATGCATAATGAATATTGAAAAGTAAACCACATTACTATCACAGGTGCATGAGTTTGAAGTTTATTATGCCTGTCTACTGGAATATATTTTTTTTTTTTGAATTTGTTGGATAGGATCTATATTTAACATCATAATGAAGGTGTCATGTTGAGTGGAAGTTAACTGAAACCATTGTTTGTTGCATTTAGAGTATACCTAATCTTCATCCATTAAACTTGTAATGCCATAGCATAACATGTACTTGGTAATGCTGTCATTGTTCGACAATGTTATGCTGGGTAATTGTATTCCTTGTCCTTGCTTATTATCTCTCCTTTTAGATTCTCCTCGTTGAAATTAATTTGGAGGGTTTTTTAAGATGCAACTGTGCACTTCTCTTCCTCAGATTCTGACACTATTGGAGAGTGGCATGAAGAGGGACTATTTGTCCTCGGATTATGAAACCAGCAGTGAACTTTTATCATCTGACCCATCTAGATGTGCTGCTTATGGTTCTTTCAATACAGTAACAGTTCCTGTGCTTCCATGGTTGCCACAAACAACAGCTGCTGTAGCTCTAAGGGTCATTGAATTTGATGCTTCAATCTCATACATGCTGCATCAAAAACTGGAGGCTCACAAGGACAGGAGCACTGGGAACTTCATTGTAAGTAGTCCTTTGTATTGGAAGTTTTGTCCTGGATGATGTGAGATAAAACAAAAACCGCTTGCATGTGTTGTTAGTTCGAGTTACTTTGAAAAAGAAAAGAAAAGACCAAATGCCCTATAAATTTGATGTGCAGAGAAGAGCTGAGCGATCATTAATCATCTCATGTTGTAAAACACATATAAAGGTGGTAATTATGCTGTTTCATTTTGTCAAAGAAGCGTAATAATGCAAGCAACTTTCACACCTAGAACAAAAATTTCATTTGAAAATTGAGAGTTTACTATGACTATATTACTGACTTTATTCTTAACCATATCTTAGAAGCTTCCATCCAAGTATGCTGCCTTGAAGAACACCCCAGATCATGAAACCACTGAAACTCCATGTGAAGCTGGGTTATTTCAAGAAGATAATTGGGTTGATGTAGGGATTGGGTCAGCAGGACTGGGCCGTGGACAAGGGATCCGGGGCAGGGGTCGAGGTCGCACTCGTGGTGGGAGATCACAAACAAGGATTATTGGGTCCAGATCTGTATCTAGCAAGAGAAGTGTAGCCAGAAGTAATGACAGGTTAGGGAAGGTATTGTCATGGAAAGGACGACCTCGTGGTCGTGGAGGGCGTAAGCGTGGACGTCGCAGTGTGAGAAGTAGGCAAAAAGCAGTCAAGCAAGCTGCTGATTTTATTCCTGAGAGAAAAATCCCTAAAGAAACTATTCGTGAACAGTCAACAAAGTGCCTGGGAAGGGATGACTGGAATGGTGATGAAACAAGGTTTGCTGAGGATGCTGAAAATGCCAGCAGTTCCGAGTACGATGATGAAAATGAAAATATTCCAGCATCAGGAGATGAATATGATGATATGGGAGTTGATGACTACGCAGGTGGTTTTAATGGCAAGTCTGATGACATACAGGAGGGAAGTGATTATATTATGGATGGCAATGAAGATAATGATGATGCTGGAAATGAAGATGAAGATGAGCTAGGGGATTTGGATGTTGAGGAATACATTAACAGGGACCCAGATGATGGTACCGAATCCTCATCTTCAGATTTCAGTGACTAGAGAAATAACCTTGTTAGTGTAGAATATTGCTGAAGCATGAGAAATATTCAATTCCTTAATTTGTATTCTTTAGTGAAATCTACTTGCCTACACTGTAACTGAAGTGAATTTATTTATAGAGGAAGCAGCAACTGTGCATAGCTAAGAGAACCTTTACTGTATTATTGGAAATAGAATATCAACGAACAGTACACTTCGGTCCAATGACAATTGCAATGATCTAAAAGCTTCAATTTTTAGCTGTTCTTCTTTCTCAGCAACTGGGTTCATTTGTCAGCAGATTGGTTCTTCCGATATCGTGATTACGTTGGAATAGTCATGTTTTGGGTTGTAGAAAATCCTGAAATCTTGCTTAGTTTAGCATTCATATCCAACCATACCATATTGTCAGCTTAACAACTGGGTTTACATTCATTGATGAAGAGCCCGTTTGACTTTGCGTTGCAACTGGTGTTTTGCTGAAATTTGATTTTTTTTTTTTTTCATTTTAAATGAATATGTTTTAGTGTTTTTAGATCATTTTGATGTGTTGATGTTAAAAATAATTTTAAAAAAAATGAAAAAAAATATCATTTTGATGTATTTCGGCACGAAAAGCACTTTGAAAAGCTACCACAATCGCACTCTCAAACAGGTCTGAAAAGGACTTAAATGATCAGAGAAATGGCCGACAAATCCCGAGGAAACCATCAACTAGCATTTTACAGATACCAAAGATTTCATTTACTGAGAAATCACTAGTGTCAGAAGTTTAGAAGCAAAATTTCCTCCAAGTTTAGACCTTTTGCTATCAAAGAAAGGAAACGACGAACTATAATTAAAATCCAAGGTATCCAACTATCATTAAAATGGCAATTAAGAGGTTGACCAAACCTAAATTTAACATATCTCAGAAAGAAAGATAAGATGACATATGTACTACTGAAACTATCATATATTATTACCTTGTATCATAAATTGCAACTCACGTGGCATTTAAAGAATAACACTGGTTTAGATGTTGAAATCAGAAAAAAATTAGAAATAAAGTTGGGAGCCTCATCATAAGGATACCAGTCTCTCCTGTGTTTTGAGAGAGTCTTGACGTAATGTCATTCTCGTTTATCATCTTTGGAAAAAGTTCATTACATTCAATGTTCAGATAACTAGAAAAGATAATAAAGATTCGCCACAAAAAAAACTGGAGCCAATTTTTATTAGTGTGATAATGAAGTTCAGTACAACTTATCATTTTACACCGCTTCTGTCCCATAGAGATGAAATCCCTGTACTCCAAAACAGAAAAAGCTGCTTCCACAATGCCTTTTCAGGAAACCTTTGTTGGCATTTTGCAGAATTCAGTGAGCTTTTAACAAAATTTTCACTGTGTTCTGCTAAAAACCTCGATTGTATTATGCAATTTAGTAAATTAGTCACCAGATACAATAATATAGTCATCATCACTTGGTGACTCATCTAATCACTTTCTGCAACCACATTACCGAATTTGGTAGCAAAATTACTGAATTACATAATGCATCGAGTGTTTTGTAGAACTCAATGCTAAAAAAAACTGAATTATGTGAAAAAAGAAAAGCATTACAAGCGTGATGCGATCCCCTAAAGGAAAAGACATTGTAGAAATTGCCAAAACTGAAACTACCAAAAGCAGATACCAAACATTCACAATAAGTGCATCACATTGGTAATTCCTAAAATGAATATTCACAAAGAGTGCTCCACGTGCATCACATTCTAACATTAATCTCAAGCTCCCATAAGAGTTTTGATTCCTGCCTTCTGCTCTGCGGTTAGCCTTGTTGGAAATTTGACGCTAAACTTGATTCTTAAATTTCCTCTCTTTGTGGGGTCTTTTGGGATTGGCATCCCTTCCTTTGGAACAACCTCCTCATAGTTTGGATGAATCACAGAGTTGATAGGAATGGTCAAGTTCCTTCCGTCCAAGGTTGTGAGATTGACAGTGTAGCCTGTCAAGGCTTCAGCTAAGGAAATCTTCTGTGTGAGGATCAAGTCGTTTCCATCACGACTGAACATGGGATGGGGCTTTTCATCAACGACGAAGACTACATCTGCTGGTATAACATTTGGCATTTCATTCCCTTTCTCAGGAAAGGTGATCTTTGTGCCTTTCTTCCAACCTGGCTTTATGTCAATGGTTAGAATCTCCTCCACTTGCACAGACTTGCTACAAAAGATGAGAAGCAAAAATTAAGTGAAATGATCTAGCAACTAGAGTTCTGCAACAAAAAATCATTGAAAAAGCTTTTAGTGTGTGTTTGGTAATGCAGTGCAGGGTGATTTTTAATTGAAAATGTATCCAAATGATTTTTTTTCGTATTTGTTTTTATTTTTTATATTGACACATCAAAACCAACAAAAAGCATTAAATTGATTTCTTTGAAAAACATGCCAAACCTAGAAAAAATCACTAAGGTTTTTACTAGATTGTAAAATGATCTGCCAATTAATCCAACAGATCTCTAACAACCGAAAAAAGCAAGTTTTTAAAGCACAAAAAGAGCAGCATGTCATATCTTAGAAATAACATGCATTTGGTTTTTTTATCTACCTGGTAAATCCCATTATGCCATTACCCTGTTTGACATTGCAGTCCAACTGTGTTTTTGAAAATTTCTGATTTTTTTTACTTCAAATTAAGTGTTTTTGTGTGTTTTTGGATCTTTTTGATGTGCTTAAGTCAAAAATGAGTTTTAAAAATTAAGAAAAATATTATTTTAATGTATTTCCAATTGAAAAACACTTCGAAACACAACCTCTATTATACTCCCAAACAAACCCTAAAACTAAAATGCACCATTAGTTAGATACATACCAAGAGAAAAGGTAATAAACATAAAAGAAATTCTTAATAATACTCACCCACTTGAATCAACAATCTCCCTGGATATCTTCATTCTCTTGCTAGCTCCCTTATAAAGCTCTTCAAGACTACATCTCAGCTTATTCTCAACTGGAGCAGCCTTCCTAGGAGCACTTTGATGCATTGATCCTCCACCTTCACCATAAGACTTGAAGATATCATCACCAAACATCCCACCAGGAAACCTTGCCCCTCTCATGCCTCCAACACCACCACCACCACCACCACCACCTCCTCCCATCCCTCCATATGGATTCGAAAACCCAAAAAATTCAGCAAAAATATCATCAGCATTTCGAGGATTGAAACGAAACGATGTGGGTCCTTCTCCAGTAGAAAAGAATGAAGCTCCAGGACCAGCACCACCAGCACCAGGTGGTGGTACTTGACCCTTTAAACCCTCTTCACCATATTGGTCATACACTGCTCTTTTCTGCGGATCACTAAGAACCTGCATAAAAAAAAACATAGAATCAGTACAAAATCAATCAAACAATAAATCTTTACAATTGATTACAGAGAATTCCTTATGCCCGTTTAAGACTGAAACTTTGGACATATAACTAGCAAGAAACAGTTAATTCATCATGGCAACACTAATAAAACAAAACAAAACTAAAATTCCCTAACCTTACGCAAAAATTTCAGTAAATTGAGAATCTTTATCACTGCTTCTAACTGGACAGTCTACAGATCCAATACACAGAACCCACAAGGTTTTATGGTTATTAACGCCATGAAAGATTGAAACTTTGAGGTTGTGACCAAAATCTCACATAGAATCCTGAAACCACTAGAACCCAACACCGGAAAATGCCAATAAAAGAGAAATTCTTTTATATATTTTTAATCACATCATGAAAAAGAAAACAATAAAAAAATCACAAATTTCAGCAAGATTATCAATACAAAAACCCAGATCACAATATCTACAATGCAATACATACACACATCTACAAAAGAAACAGAGCAATCATAGCCCACAAATGTCAGCAAGGTTTTCTAATTTCAAAACAAATCCAGATCAAAAGATCTTATATTGAAGCAATTGGAGTCAAAGGTTAAGTACATAAATCATAGGCTTCAGAGATTTGCTTGAACTTAGCCTCAGCTTCTTTTTTGTTATTAGGGTTCTTATCAGGATGCCATTTCATGGCTAATTTCCTATAAGCTTTCTTCAAATCATCATCTTTTGCAGTCTTATCAACTTGCAATATCTTGTAGTAATCCACTCCCATGGTGTTGCTGTGACCTCTTCCTCCTCTCTTTCTCTTCTTCACTCTGCTTATCCTTGTTAGCTGCTTGTTTGCTTTTTGCTCTGTTTATATATGTATATAGTGATGTGATGATGAAGGTGGTTAAGGAGTAATCTATGGGGTTTGTTTGGGTTAATGTTATATTTCTTACTATATATATTCCCTTATGGTCCCTTTTATTTATTAGTTTACCGATTGCATCCTTATACTTTAATCTGTTTTTGTCTAGACTCGGGTCAATGTCGCTTGAATCGGGTTGATTATTTTTAGATTCTTCTTATTTTTCAAGCATTGTTTTTCTCTTGAATTTCATAAGTTCAGCACCACCTTCCATCAACTAATGGAAAAATCGACAGATGGACCATATCTACAGTGCATTTGGAGCGTAAGAATGGATAAAAAAAGAGTAAAGGGACTATATTGACAAAATGTAAATAATAAAGTATGAAATATACAATTAACCCCATTTCCCCTTTTGCGAAATTGTCAAGTATCACGGACGTGCTGGTAACGAAGAAACATCAAAATTACATTTTTAACCCCCAATAAGTTTGCGAATTAGTCCTTAAGCATCCCCCAAATTTGCCCCTCCTTCAAAGAAATACATTAATCATAAACAATTTGGTTATATAATTTTAGAAAACGCACAATTGCATCCTTTTGTTTTTCAAACCGATACAATTTTAATTGCAAAAATTAGGTGCTTTTCATATGAATACAAGATGACGTTTTCATATGATAATCTTTTGAGGTAATCTGGTTGGGCTTGGAATCTTTGGAAAGATTCCAAAAAATTTATCGTATCACAAAGAAATCAGTTACAGGGTTTTCAAAATGCATATAAAATTCATTTTGGTTAGTTTTTAAACTCCTAATGAGATAAAGACTACGAAAAGATATTTACTTCGAACCTTAGAAAAGATCAACACAAAATATCTAGCTTAGGAAAAAACAATCAAACAACAATGTAACTTATCTTAGATAAGATGCACTTGAGGTGATACATCTTTCCCTTGCACAACAAGTCATTTTATCCAGACTCGCAGACCAATAGGTTTCCTAATAACCTTAATACTAGGTGGCGACTCCCAAATATTTATAGTACAATAATCAAACAACAATGCAACTTATCTTAGATAGGGTGCATTAGGGGTGATGCGTATTCCCCTTGCAAAACAAGTCCTTTTATCCAGACTTGCAGACCAATAAGTTTCCTAGTAACCTTAATACTAGGCGACGACTCTCAAATATCTATAGTCGAACAATCAAACAACAATGTAGCTTACCTTAGATAGGGGTGCACTGGTGGTGATGCATCTTCTCCTTGCACAACAAGTCCCTTTATCTAGACTCGCGGACCAATAGGTTTTCTAGTAACCTTAATACTAGGTGGCGACCCCCAAATATTTATAATTGTCACTTTACGACTATAAAAACACCCCCTTTATCCGTGCGTCATTCTCCCCTTCAAAGGGGATGGCATGGTACGAAGCGTGAAAAAAACATTGTCATGACAGTCACCGTTGTCACCTCTCATCTATAAGCTCGTCGTCGTCACTTCTCAAGGTTAGTTAACTTAGTGAATTCAAAAGGTCTATTTTGGTCGTGTTAAGCCTCAGGTTATGTTAAAAATATGAAGATTTTTTTAAATTGTGTTATTAATTCTAGTTTAATGGTCAATCATGTCTCAAAGCTATAGATGGTGGTAAGCAATCATGCCTCAATTCAGAAACAATTACAATTTAATCTGAAAACTTTATTTATAGGTATTTTAGTCTCTTACTATTAAGTTCTTTAATTTTTTGTTAGGGTGATTTTAAATTGAACGTGAGGTAGAAAATTGATTTAATTAGTTGAAGAGAAGATTCAGATTGTTAATTTTGTGTTGGTAATTGAATTATTGTGTTGCTTTCTCTTATGAAGTTGAAATTTAGAGGTTGCTTTATGGAACATCGTTTAACATTGTAGTTCAAGTATATTTTTATAATTTTTTAATATTATTTTTTTTAAACAATTTAAAAATATTTTTTAATTTTTTTACTGTTATTTTTAATATGATAATATTAAAAAAATAATTTCAAAACAAACTCTAAATCATATCATAACCCGGATTATACAGTCAAGGTAAAAAATATTCTTTATGGGTTGCAGTGTTAGAGAATAATATAAATCATATTATGGGGTCTCACTTATAAGCTTAAATTTTTAGGTGAGATGATTCTTTAACATGATATCAGAGCCTTGTTGACCCAGCGGTCACGAGTTCGAATCTCACCACCCTCATTTTATTTTATAAAAATTAAGCACAAGGTAGAGTGGGCATGTGTGCAAGTTTTAAGCCCAAAGAGCTTTCACTTGAAAGGGTATATTAGAAAATAATATAAATTATATTCTGAGACCTCACTTATAAACTTAAGCTTTTAGATGAGATAATTTCTTAACCTGCAGTGCATCATTATTGGGAAAAAGGAAAAGCCAGCCCACGGCCCGGAGATAGTCTTATCAATAAGGCTCCTAATAAGCAAGCCCGAATTTTGTGGGCCAGTTAAGATAAATCCACGGCACAGTTTATAACGGTAGTACCAAGAAACACCAGATCTAAACCCATTAAGTATATATAGCGTAAACCCCTAGCTCTTCTATCCTCCTCGCTCCTCTAGGGTTTCTAAACAGCCTACCAGTCATCCCCTCCCTCTACAATTCACCAGCCTCTCTTATTTCTACTCGCCAGTCGTCACAGAGATTATCTCGTTGAGACAGCCGATTGAGCCAAGAGTTATTGCAGAGAGCTAGAGATTGCTTGAGACAGCTGATTGCTTACAAAAAGGTATGTTATATCATCTCTTCTGCAACTTCAAGTAAACTAATTTACTATATCTAGAGGGAATCCTGGTGAACTGTGAAGGATGAGTGGCTTTGTTGTGAATTTTATGTTGCCTTTGAAGAGCTCAAATTCCATAATTTAAAGTGTAAAGTGTGGTTTTTTTTTTGTTGTGAATCGAGGGTTGAGACATGGAAGTGTAAAATCATGATCAGTTAGTCCTTTTCATTTTTCAGTATTACCCTTTTGCATTATCTTGCATTTGCATTATCTTGCATTTGCATTATCGGTTATAGAACTAGGATAGAATTATATCTCAATAACATGTCATCACCATCTATCAATGCAAGACCTTTTTTTTTACACCCTTATTGGCTTGATTTTCCATACTCACGGTTCTTGCTGAAATTCCATTTTATTTGAACAAAAAAAAATACTAAGAAGCTGCCCTAAGATTTCTGGGACACAATTGACAATCAATGATTACAACGATCGGGTGACTGTTCCTAATCATAATGATCCTCTTAGTGATTTTAACGGGGTGGTATTTTCATTTATCTCTAGGAAGCTATCAGCAGATGCTGCAAATAGTGTGTTCCGGATAGTATCTGCCTGCAAAGTTAACAAGGGTACAGTAGTAATGATTTTCTTCTTTATGAACTCTCCCTCAGTTTTTGCTGGACTGAATTTCATAAATATGTTGCCAATATCACATCAATAATTTTCCCTTGCGTATATTGCATCTTCTGTGAGGTTCTCTGTATTTTAGAACTTTTCATGATGGAATGATGTGTTAGGTGAAGAGAGAACAAAAGTGCAGGCAATATGTTATGAGCAATGCTATCAAACTCGCAGTTCAACTTGTAAAATCATACGATTTTACGAGTTGAACCTATAAAACTGGTTAAATCAGGGTTAAAAAAATCAAACCCCATTAAAATCGATCCAAACTCGGTAAAATCAGGTAGAATTGTAAGATCGGACTACATTGGTGTTAAGTGTTAATATAACGGGCCCTGGGCATCTTTCTTCCTTGGCCCACGCATTTGCTTCTCTTTTTTCACATTTTAGTTTGTTTTTAATATATAAAATAACTCTCTCTCCCAGCCACCTTGTGCTAGCTGCTAAAACCTCAAAATCAAGAACCCTTGATTTCTAAATCAATGGAAGCCAAATTAGGGCTATGCCGAACAGATTGTGAAGCTATAATTACACATGAAAAACACAAAGAGAAGATTCTTAAGCTCAAAAGAAGGTCAGCTTTGCTTCCATTCCAGCTTCAAAGATCAAAGCCTTTTCAACTTTTCAAGCTACTAACCAAATTGGGTCTTTTGAAATGCAGGTGGTTGTTAGGACTGCCTTTTTCAAAATCCAACGACAAGAAGTTTCATAAATATGTGTAAGCCTGTTTCTTTTTTCTTTTCTTTTTCACATAAATTTTGTTACTTTTTATTATGATAATTATAGTAATGTTTTTTTTTTGTAGTGTTTCTAGGTTTGTGCCTGAATCTTTGCAAAGGGATGATGATGTAAGTTCAATTACAAGGGTTTTTGTTTTTGTTGGAAAATATTTCATGTTGAAGTCAATAGATTATTATCAATAATGAGTAATTAGAAGTGGGTTTTTAGTTTCATTGAGGAATACTTATTGTTTGAGTCAGGGGAGTTTGTATTAATAGAAGTGGGTTTTTGTTTTTGTTGGAAAATATTTCGTGTTGAAGTCAATAGATTATTATCAATAATGAGTAATTAGAAGTGGGTTTTTAGTTTCATTGAGGAATACTTATTGTTTGAGTCAGGGGAGTTATATTAATAATGATAATTTGCAAGTGGGTTTTTAATTTTATTGAGAAATAGTTAGTGTACAAGTCAGGGTGATCATATGAACAACTAGTAATTGGAAGTGGGCTTTTAGTTTTATTGGGAAATAATTAGCGTTTAAGTTAGGATGATATGTAGTTTATACTCTTTATATTTGTTGTATATGTGTGGAATTTCATGGAGTTTTGTAGAATATCTTTTTTTTCATGGTCTCCATGTGATTGGAAAGGAGGCGTGAAAGGGAAATATGAATTACATATTGTCCTCTCCGTTCTAATTAACTGGAGAATTCATATTGTTCAGTCCATATTAATTAATTGGAAAAGAATTTGGACTTTAAGATAGTTTAAAAGGTGATTATTTTATCTTACTTGTAGACGCGATTTATATTATCTGTGAACCCTTGTGCATGAATATGTGTTTCTCTATTTCTTGCGTGGCCTGTTATAACATCCTGAAATTTTGACATTCATATTTTTGCATGTTTTGTTTTGTAGATATTTTATGAGAAAGTGAAAGAGTATGTTGAAGAAGCGTTTGGCTTATGTAATGCTAAAAGAGAGGCTCATATCGTTCCAGACTCTAAACTTTTACTTGACAGAACCAAGATGAAAAGAATGCTCTTATCACGCTTGGATGCTCTGAACAATAAAGGGCTTCACCTTGTAGCTAAGTTGCTTACAGGAGGTGCAGTCAATTTTGAAACAGCTCGTAAAAAAATGAAAGAGGTGATTAAACAGTCAAGATTTCTCAGGGATCAAAATTGTGATCAAGACCAAACAGAAATTTTGATGCTGCTGTATCACCTAATCAATAGCCCTCAAAATTTTAGAGAGAATTGTTTGGCATTGGCGAATTCCACATTTCAATCTCATCATTCTGCTGCCATTCAAGTATTGAATGGACTAGAGGACTTGCCAACTGAAGCCCTGCTTGCTATGCGCAGAAAACTTAGTGGTGTCCCTGCAAGCATTCCCTGTTTACTCAAGAAGAAATATAATCGCCGTCGAGATAGTGTGATTCATTACATAAGGAATACTAGCGAGAAAATGCTTTCAGAGACTGGTGGAGGGGAAGAGCTGCAGGAACCGCTAGCCAAATCACTTGCAATTGCAGGTTTATCTGTAATGCAAACATCAGGCTCGCTAAATTCCTCTGTGACTGACTTCAGTCAATTCTCTCCAGAAATAAAAGTCTTGCAGAATGAGATATTGAAGGCTATCTGGTTACTAGGAAAGAAGAAGCTTAAATTACAAGAGGTGCAAACCTTGCAGCTTCTGCTGGACCCAAATGCTAATGTACCGAAAGGAAGTCTGCGGACAGCAATGAATAAATTGTTAACAGAATATCTTTTTGAGTGCAGCGAGTTTAATACCATTCCTAAACCTTTAACAGAAGCTCTTGCTATTATCAATAGGAGCTCTTGCAAATCCCGGAGTGGATGCCACCCGAAGGAGCAAATTGAGGAAGAGGTGGAATGCATTTTAGGTTTAAGTTCTGAGATAAAGCAGGGGGTTTGGGATATTTTTCCTCACCATGAACTTGACGAGGATTTTGCTGATGCATACGTGGAAGAGTCAGAAGAAAGTGATTGTGGAGATGATGATTTTATCTCTGATCATCACAAGATTGGTGAAGGTAAATCATATTCAATTGATTGGAATTACCAAGAAGAGAGTTGTGGGGAGTATATACCACTGGACTCCTCTCCACCTATCTCAAACCCTGACACAAGTTGTGGTCCTACTCTGTTCCATGAAAGAAGAATTCATAATGCCATGCATAATGAAGATGTCAATGAGTTGAGTATAGCAACATTTGGGACATCTAGTGTAAATGAAGATGACTTCTCCCTGCACCATTCTCCAAATGGAAGGTCAAAACACCATTCTTCAATTAGAAATCAACCTGAAAAGGGTGCTGCAATTGATCAGGGAAACTCTCAGGATGGACAACCACCTTCTACCTTGTGCTTGAAAGGGGAAAAACATAAGTGGTAACCTATACCTTGGCATCCAAGAAGTCTGTGACGAGACGAGTATGGTTGCTTACAATCTCATTGGTTACTTAATGGAGGGGCTGGCACAGAAAGAGGGCCTGGATTTAGATTGGGAGATATTTCATATCTCAGAGGTGATAAGTCAATCAAAGAAAATCAAGGTAGTGAACTTCTTTTTTCTATGGAATATTTTCCCAATATTTGTCTAATTCATCATTTTAGGGATCTGGTTTACATAGTTTGCATTTTTTTTTAAAGAAACAAATAGTTACTAGATAAACTTACTAAGGAATTGATTGAGGAAGTATGGTCCACCTGGTATTTACTTTATGAACCTATATTGCCTATGCTAGGAATGCAATTACTGAGGTCTCCCATTTGTATTTGCAGAAGAAAGAAGGATATCTTCTGAGAACAATGTGGCTGGTTCACATATTGCTCAAATTGTTGAAGAGTTACTACCTTCCCTCCCGCAGAGGTATGTAGCAGCTTCTCTAAATTACTGAATAATAGAATTTGATTCTCCTTTCCGTATCTTACTCGATGCATAATACTGGTGTGTCCAGTCCAGATTTTGCCGCTACTTATTTCTGTCTTGATAAAATGCTGATAATTTTAGTATTCATTGATGCAATACCACAAGTTATATAATGAAACTGAGCGTTTTTATGATACTGGGCTTAAATAATGTTAATACATGCAACATTATGAAGAGATAAAATTATGTAAAATGAACTATAATGTATCTATATCTTTTTTTGTTGATTGCATCGATATTTGGGATCTTATTACTGCAGTGAGAGCAAAAGGTTGAAAGAGTTGATGGCCTCATAGCAAGAACTCTTCAAGACTTATGTGGAACATTTCAGAGCATTCCAAAAACAAAAGAAAAAAATATAACAAGCGGCTTGGTTTGTCATTCAAGCTTGAAATTTTAAGATTTTATCCATTCTTACGGCCGGGGAAGCCATTTTGGACGACAACAAAGATGGGTAACATCCTCATCAATTATGATTGATCATTATACAGAATTGCCACTATATAGAGAATGTTTTTTTTTTAATTAAATTTGATAATAAGTAGGATAATATGTACTTATCAGCCCTTATTTTTCTTCTTGTCTATTTATTGCAGAAATTGAGAGAAGGATTTGAGGTTGAAAATGTCGATGCGGATGAATGCTCAAAATTTACAAACCTTCAGATCTCAAAAACTGGAAAGGTACAATTGTTTTTACCATGGAAAAATGGAACCCTGTTTCCTCTGGTGGCTGCTTTAGGGGGTTGTTTCCTCTTGTTCTTTCCCATTGTTTTTTTTTAATTTTTTTCCTGTCCTGGCTACTTCTCTCTTGATTTTAGGCATCGTTCTGAATCACAGCAACTGCAGTTGTGCTTGAGTTCAACCATGCAGCAAAGATGGTGAAGAAAGCCAAGCTGGTTGGTCATCCATATAAAATTTTCAAGAAGACTGCACTTATTATGAATATGTTTACTTCAGATGTTGAAGTAGCTAGGTTTGAAGGTGCTGCTGTTCGCACTGTCAGTGGGATCCGGGGGCAGGTGAAAAAGGTAGGGCTGCTACTGAAGAAGCTTATATTCATTGTCACTGTTATATTATTTCTTGTCCCTAATTGTACCTTTCACCTTATAATATGCAAAGGCCTGTCTGAAGCTATCTCTATCTGCATTTAAACTGACCAGGTTGCAAAAGATGAGATTGGTAACCATCCCACAAAGAAGGGAGGGGCACCAAGAGAAGGGATTGCTCGGTGCACCTTTGAGGACAGAATTTTGATGAGTGACATTGTTTTCCTGCGAGCATGGACTCAAGTTGAAGCTCCTTGCTTTTATAACCCGCTCACCACTGCCTTGCAACCTCGTAATAAGACCTGGCAAGGGATGAAAACTATGGCTGAATTGAGGAGGGAGCACAATCTTCCCATTCCTGTCAATAAGGATTCACTCTACAAGGTAATCTGTGATGGTGGAGGTGGTCCGGGTCCCTAGTTGCTTCCCTGCCACCTTTCTTTCCTCCTGAAAATGCTGTAAATGGAATTTGTATTTGAATATTGTTAATAAACCATGTGTTTATGTGTTTTAACAGCCAATTGAAAGGACACTGAAGAAGTTCAACCCATTGGTGATTCCCAAGTCATTACAAGCAACTCTTCCATTCGAATCCAAACCCAAGGACATACCCAAGGGACGGCCCACACTTGAAAGGAGAAGAGCTGTTGTTATGGAGCCTGATGAGCGTAAAGGGTTTGGTATTTTGAAGAGTCGTTTTAGATCAATTGATGGAAAATCTTTTTGGTCTTATGAAACACAAGTAGATGTTGTGCTTGCATGTTGTATTATTCATAATCACATAATGGGGGTTGATCCTTATTCATTATGTGATTATGAATAATACAACATGCAAGCACAACATCTACTTGTGTTTCATAAGACCAAAAAGATTTTCCATCAATAGATCTAAAACGACTCTTCAAAATACCAAACCCTCGCTCAATCGCGGTTCTCAATGAAGAGTGTCGAAGATTAAATAGCTCCTTTTCATTTTCTGGTGAATGTTCTGTAAACTCATTCAAGTGATATCGAACTCCACGAAAAGGAGAAATGATTCCTTTTTGAATACCATAACCAGCATCACCATGATAATATTTCCCTACAAATTAAAAAAAAAAACCTATTACTATCTTTATGTAGTAAGACATTTTATATGTTTATGCATATAATACATACTTTATTATATACCTTCTAAAATTTTAAAACCACTAGATCTTGATAATGCATCAGCTAAAACCCGTGAATCATGGGCACTTCCTTCCCAGCTAGCTAAAACGTATATAAACTTCAAATCAAAAGTTATAGCTGCTAAAACATTTTGTGTTGTTCCTTCTTTTCGTCCTCGAAACTTTCCTTGAATCTCAACAGGAACATTTGCAGGAACATGGGTACCATCAATTGCTCCCACACAATCCTATATAAACATGACAAAATAAATTATAACCTTTTCTTCTTAATGTAATTAATTAATTCATTAAAAAATATTGGTATTGTGTTTCATACCTTAAAAATAAGGATAGAATCTTCTATTATTCATTATCTCTGCTGGAACTGTATCCTCTGGATCTTTAATAAGGTGTTTGTATAACTTTAGAATTGCTTTTAAGACAATTCTAAAGTAACGATGGATAGTTTCAATAGACCTATAATATATACCACTAATAACCCTAAATCTTTGGTTTTGGCCTACAATTTGTAAGAACACAATTACTTGCTCCCTAATAGACACATTTTGAGTTGATCGTAATAGGTTACGACTTGTGAGAACATCACACAATCTATATAATACAATAGGTTTCATACGAATTTGTTCAACGCAATGTCGATCACCTCGATTCAAAATGCTGTCAATATAGAATTCTCGTTGAGCAATTGCATTTATACGTGGTTCTCTTGGTATATAAATTCTATTTCTTTCTTCTTCAATAATAGTTACCCTCAGTAGCTATCACGATAGCATAAACTGCTCCCATGCATACTGCATTAATTATTTTACTATCCATAACATGAAAGTGTAGTTTTCTGATAACAAATACCTAAAAAATGTAGGGAAATAAATATTAAGAAAAGCATATAAAATACTTTACACAATCAATACAATAAATTATGTTCAAAGAAGTCGACAATATACAATTCATAAGTTCACAATGATCAATAAGATCAATCATTTTAATTCTTAAAAATAATGTCATTATCGAATAATTAAATAAACATAAGTTTCGAAAATCACCTGTCATTTCCCCTCTCATTCGGTTTCCCCTCTCCCCCCCGACAGTTTCCCTTCCTGTTTGAGTCTCTCTCTTTTTGTTCTCTTTGTTCAGGAAACAAGGTAGGACTGGTTGGGGAAGCTGCCGAATGTGCAAGAAAACTTGTGTTTTTTTATGGGTTGCTTGTGATAAATTTGGTTGGGTTTTTCTGTGTGCTTGTTTGAATGTGACGAGGAGATGAAGAAGAAAACTGGGTATGGGAAAAAAATTGACAGGTAGCTTCCCCAACCATGATGGATTGTTTATGCTAACAAATACAAATACTGAGAGAAATTGTTTTTTTTTCGAAACGGACAACAAATTAACCAATATCAAGGTTTTTTTTGTTATAATTTTTTACAGATCTAAAAAAATATGAAGAAGATAAAAAAAAACATAAAGAGATATAATAGAAATTTGAGGGAAAAAAAATACACGAAATGCAAGTGTGATTCTCCAAAGCAGATCTTCTTTGCTTTTCAACTATTTTTTCGGACACAAAGAGGAGAAGATGTGGTTTATCAATAAAGGAAAGTGTTTTCCTTTTGATAAGGAAAGGAAAACACTTTCCTGCGGGTGAAAGTAATTTCCTTGTTGACCAGAAAGTTAAGGAATTAATTTTACTTTGACTAACTTTCCGGATGGTTGCCAAACATTGGAAAATGAGGAAACTGAATTCCTGGAATTCAGTTTCCTTGAAACAAACAAGGCCCTAGTGTTTCTATGAGGAACTGCATTTTCTTAATGGTGATTGCTGATAGTATTTCTTAGAGAATGATATAAATTATATTTTAGAACTTCATCTAACAACTTAAGCTTTTAGGTGAGATGGTTCCTTAACATGATATTAGAGCGTTGTTAACCTAACGGTCACGAGTTTGAATCTTACTAATCCCATTCTATTTGATAAAAATCAAACACAAGATAATATGGGTCTGTGAAAGTTTCAAGCTCAAAAGACTTTCACTTGAAAAGATGTGTTAGATAATAATATAAATCATATTCTAGAACCTCATCTAACAGATTTAAACTTTTAAATAAGATAATTCTTTAATAGTATTATACATACTAGTCTTGTGTTTTTTGAGTGTGTTGATATGATAGGAAGCGATGAGCACCAGCCTCTAGATGCTTGAACTTGAAAAGAAAACTAATCGAGACAAATCTTACTATCTATAATTAAAAATACCTGACAATGAGATACTCAAATAATCGAAGGAACTTTTTCGTGTACCTCAAGCCTTCACCTTTAGGATTCCTATCCACTAACCATTCTTGTTCTTGAAGTAATCCACTTGCATTCAAAAGAAAACATAGATTCAACAACCAATCGACTGGGGCCAATTTTTATTGCAACTGTAATATAGAAGTTTATTACACCTCCTAAAATTCAGCACATCAATGTCTTAGAAAGATGGCCTTCATGCTACAAAAACTCTCAAAAGTGATGACATATATAACAGGTTGTGGATTCAGAATGACCACTACGAAATACTGCAATCTTTCTAATTTGTATTCACAAAACTTCATTTCTGTGGAGGTGTAGTGTATTGAATGCTGGCATTGATGATCTCAAGGACCCAAGAGCCTTTTGATTCCTGCCTTCTGCTCTGCAGTTAGCCTTGTTGGAAACTTGATGCTGAACTTGATTCGCAAATTTCCCCTCTTCGTCGGGTCTTTCTGGATCGGCATCCCTTCCCTTGGGACAACCTCCTCATAGTTTGGATGAATCACAGTGTTGACTGGAATGGTCAAGTTCCTTCCATCTAAGGTTGTGAGATGGACAGTGTAACCTGTCAAGGCTTCAGCCAAGGAAATCTTCTGTACGACAACCAAGTCGGTACCGTCGCGAGTGAATAAGGGGTGGGGTTTCTCATCTATAATGAAGACTAGATCAGCCGGAACAGTATTTGGTTGTTCATTCCCTTTCTCAGGGAAGGTGATCTTCGTGCCTTTCTTCCAACCCGGTTTTATGTCAATGGTTAGAATCTCCTCAACCTGCACGGTCTTGCTGCGAAAGACGAAAAGTAAAAACCAGTGAAATTGTCTTAACAGCTAATGCTCTGCACCAAAAAATTCATCCCAAAAGCTTTTTTAAGGCTTTTACTAGATTGTAAAATGATCTGGAAAGTAACACCATGTACAAGCATAAGCAGAATTTCAAATCGCGAAAACACGAGCATTTAATGTTTGATCTGGCTCTATCAGGTAATGGTTAATTGAAAATCAAACAGGAAGGAGTAAATGTCAGAGAGATTCTACCAGCAGAACAGTAGTTACTTAACATACTAAAACAAAGTTTCTCAATACTTACCCACTTGCATCAGCGATATCTCTAGAAATCTTCATTCTCTTGGTAGCCCCTTTATAAAGCTCTTCAAGACTACAAGGCAGCTTTTGCTCAATTGGAGGAGCTTTTCTAGGAGCAGCCTGATGCATCGACCCTCCACCCCCTTCACCGTGAGGGCTAAAGATATCATTTCCGAATAACCCACCTGGGAACCTTGCTCGTCTCATGCCTCCACCACCACCTCCCATCCCTCCAAATGGACCCGAAAACCCGAAAAATTCATTAAAAATGTCATCGGCATTCCGAGGATTGAACTGAAATCTCGTCGGCCCATCTCCCGTGGAGAAGAATGAAGCTCCACCTGGACCAGCTCCACCTGGACCAGCACCACCTGGACCAGCACCACCAGCACCAGGCGGTGGTACTTGCCCCTTTAGACCCTCTTCACCATATTGGTCATATACTGCTTTTTTCTGTGGATCACTGAGAACCTGCATCAAAAACATTGAATTTCAATACAATACCCATCAAAGGACTATCAAATCCAGTTCTACAGCAAATTCCTTATTCCATTATAGAATGAAACATAAAGTTAACGCATCATTCAAGTTCACATATCTTCAGATAGGAAACAGAGGATTCCTTATCATAGCAGTAATTAGAAAATCAAACTTCAAATCCCGGTAATTTAGCTACCAAACCCCCATAAAGATAGAAACTTTATTTCATCTAACATGTACAAAAGCCATCGAATTCATATATTTTCAAATAACAAACAGATAATTCCTCATCATAGCATTAAAAAAAGAACCCCAGAATTTTAACCACATAATCCCAACTAAAAAGACTTCTTTTCTATAAACATGAACGAGAACAACAAATCTCATTAAGATTATCCAATCTTACAGCAAGCCCAGATCACAAAATTTAATCTTGGAAGTGTTATTGGCAGGTACATACCTCATAAGCTTCAGAAATTTGCTTGAACTTGGCTTCAGCATCTTTCTTGTTATTCGGGTTTTTATCAGGATGCCATTTCATTGCTAATTTCCTATAAGCCTTCTTCAAATCATCATCTTTTGCAGTCCTATCAACTTGTAATATCTTGTAGTAATCCGCCCCCATGGTGTAGCTGCTACCTCCTCCTCCTCCTCCTCCCCCCCTCTTTCTTTTCTTCACTTTGCTTATTCTTCAAAAAAATAATAGAAAAAGGCTGCTGCTTGCTTTGGTTTTTGGTTAGGTGATGATGGAGGATATGGTGGAAGAGTCATGCTGGTGGAGTTTTTGTCTTCGTGATTTGAGAAACATGAAGAAGGTTCCAGAAATGGCTACACTGTTCATTTTTAACTTCTTCAAGTTCACTTGCAAATTACTGAAACCACTGTTAAGTTTAATCAAAGAGAATTTCATGCTATTGTATAGAAATGTTACTGAAAATATGAAATTATTTTTAAAAAGTAATTTTTTTTATTTAAAAAAATATATTAAGATCAATATTTTAATATTTTTTAATTATCATTTTTATATTAATATATTAAAATAATATAAAAATATTAATTTTTTTTAATTTAAAATAAAAATAAAATAAAATAATTTTTTTTTTCCCAAACACGCCCTAGACAGCGTCGGCAAAACCTTTTCCAGTTTCTTTCGCCGTGATCGTGGACTATCTTTCTTGGGTAATGTATTATTGGTAGATATTTTGTATGTAATAGTTTTTTAAATATATTTTTTTATTTAAAAATATAATAAAATAATATATATTTTTTACTTTTAAAAAATCAATTTTAATATTAATATTTTAAAATAATCAAAATAATATCATCTTAATATTTATTTTTTAATTATAAGATTAATTCGAGTGATCGTAACCATCAATTTATGATTTGAATCTTGTTTTAAATCAAGTTTTACAAGTGTGAAATAAATAATGAAAAGGCAACAAAAATCCTCCAATTTAAAGTATTAGTAAATTAGTTGGATCTAATTGGCATGATCTTTAAGCAATCTAGTTGGTCTAAATGGCATAATAATCTTTAAAGCACATGTTTTACACTATGTTTTAAAATAGTTTTGTAAAAAAATGATTTTTTAAAAAAAAATTAATTTTAAATTAATTATTTTTAAAGATTTTTAGATCATTTTGATGTACTATTATCAAAAATAATTTTTTAAAAAAATAAAAAATAATAATATCAATATATTTATAAACAAAAAAAAAACTTTGAAAATAATCTAACCACACTTTCAAAAAATCTCTAAATTGACTCTAGCCCATGGTAAGGCTCGAGGTTTAGCTTTATAGAGGCATCCTAAATCCAAGATATTAACTTGGCTATAAACATGGTTATTGATATCGTTTTGTATCAGGTAAAAAACAAAACAAAACGATATCATTTTTGTCTCGTTTTAAATACCGGTCCGTACCGGAAATATTAGTCAAATACCGACCAAAACATCCCGGAATTACTCTGGATGTGCCGTTTCGGCCACATGAAAAATTCATTTCCGCATTAATGTTAATTAGACGGGCGAGAGATTAGTTGTTGGTCACATCACAGTGTTAGTGATGTGACCAATGAATATATATATATATATATATTGTTTATGAGATGTATTGAAAATGTAAAAATAAAAATTAAAAAATTAAAAAATATATATTATAAAAAAATAAAATTGATATCAACTTTGATTTTATAAAAAATAAAATTATATATTTTTTTAAGTTTTTTCATATATAATAAATTAATTATATATGAATAGTATAACTCCGAAACAGCACATCGAAACGCTTCAAAACCGAAATATTTCGTACTAATAGAAAAAACACGAAATGGCAACCGAAACGGTATTGATAATCTTCATTATAAGTGTTAATTTCTATGGTTTTGGTTTAAACATATAATTTTTTTAAAAAAAATATAGATTTTAAGATAGAATTCTTGGTGGGACCATGCAAAATTATAATGTATATTAATTATCAAGATATTTTAAAAACTATAGTAAAAACAAAACGTATACCACATAAATCTCGGCATTGAAAAAGAATTACACCAGTAGAGATTATCTGTGGGAAGACAAGAGCACCAGCGAACACTTTCCTAACTCCACGTGTCTTCAATGTATTTTTTGCTGACGTGTCAAGATACCCTTCTACACCAGCAAAAGGTTTATCAGTTTTCCATAATTTTAAAACAAAATTGAAAATAGGCTTAATTAGGAGAATAAATTAAAACCAAATAACTTTAACACATCATGATTATTCTATTACCATCCTATTTTTTTATATAATTGTTTATTAAATATTGAAAAAAAATTAATTTTTTTTATGAGAAAATATTTTTTAGCAACTTTAATCCATTTTATTTTTATGTAACGAGAGGATTATTTCTATTAATCCAAAAACAAATTATATATAAATTTAAAGGCTTTTATTGGGCTTAAGTTGTAGTTGGATGCTAAGTTAATTTGTTCATGGGCAATTTGTGACATTGAACAAACTAGAATAAAAAGAAATATGGGCCTAAATATGGGCTCAATTCAAGGCCCTAAAAAGCCCAAAGGTAAGTGATGTTTGAAGGTGTGCTTTTGTATCTAGCAAGTACCATGAGCCTAAGAACTGTAACATTCTCCGACATGTCGTTTACTTGTCCAAAACTTTTTGACTAATTATTCTTCAACCCTTGGCATTTGAACACAGTTATAATTCAGTCCTTGAATTTTATTGACCGCTGTTTTATTTAAAATATTTTGACCTCTACCACATTGTTTTTCTCCAAGTATTTAGATTTTCAAAACGTTTGTTGGTTTTATATAAATAAAAATAGATATTTTAATAAAATAATAATTAAAAAGAATCAAGATTAAGTTATAATTTTTCAAATACCAAAAATGATGAACATGTAACTGCATAAAATTTCTATATATTTAAATAAACAAACCTATCCAAACTTATCAAATAAACATATCATAGTGTTATTAAATTCAGCTCGACTTGGTAAATCAATTTAAAACACGATTGATTCAAAACTTGATCTAGTTCGAGTTTTTTTTTAAAAAAAAACTAAGTAAAAATTGATATGATTAATCTTGATGATCCGGTAAAAACCCATTAGTTTTTTTTATAACTTTTTTAGCGATATAATTTTAATTTATTGTAAAAAATCTCAAAATAATATTTTTTTGAATTGATTCGAGTAAAATGATTAATCTTGTGACCTAACTCTTGAACTAGGTCATTAGTACATTTAAAAGCTTTAACATGCATTTGTTTTTTTTTAAAAAAAAAAGAAGCAGCTTGAGACCACATTTATATAAGAAAAAAAATCATGTTGCTTATTAAATATGTACAGAATAATGTAATTAAATCTAGTTTGACGTTATAGGTTGACTTAAAACATGATCGATCAATAACTCTAAGCGTGCAATTTAATTTTCTATAAAAAAGAAAACTACGAAGCTGTTTGGGAGGGTGGTTGTACCGCCGTTTCCTCAAAATATGATTTTTTTTTATTTTAAATAAAAAAAATTTGTGTTTTTAAATCATTTTGATGTGTTGATATCAAAAATGATTTTTAAAAAATAAAAAAAAATATTATTTTGATATATTTCTAAAACAACCGCAACCACACTCTCAAACACCCTCTAAATCTAGTTTGACGTTATAGGTTGACTTAAAACATGATCGATCAATAACTCTGAGCATGCAATTTAATTTTCTATAAATAAAAAAAACTATATAAAATCAATCTAACTAAAAACAAATCAAATAAATAAAATTGAATTTGACTTTTTATTTTTTTAAAAGCAATATTATCATCTTTATTTTTGTAAAATAAACCTCGAAACAATATGGGTGGATATGACAAATTGAAGGGCAAATTGCGTATTTCAAGGTGCATGTTCATCTGCTATTCTTCACTCTTAGTGCCCGTTTGGTTTTTCTTTTCTACCGGTGGTATGAAAAAAGCACACAAAGCATCGTTTAGTTAAGGGTGAAAAAACAAGTTTTGCTTGTAGGGCCCACCTCCTTTCACGTTCCAAACCATGGTTTAGGGAAAGCAGGAAATTCCTGCTTTCCGTGGCGTTGCAAACCGGTGGAGGCTTATATATATATAATGGCATTGCAAACCGGTGGGGCTGGGAGTTTGCAACGCCATTATATATATATATATATATATATATATATCACAATATAATTTTTGTCTCGAAAATCTAATTTTATTTTAGATGATATTTTACTATTGTTCCGGGATAAATTTAATTCGTGATAAAATTACAAGTAGCTTGATGAAAGAATAAAAATAAGTGTCTAATTTACTTGAAATATTAATTATATTTTATTATTATAATTATTAAATCTATAATATTTAAAAAATTATATATATACATATGTATATATACACATATATGCCTTTTAAAGTAATTTCATAAGTTAAAAGCAATATGAAAAGTTTGGTAACCAAACACTTTAAAACTGCTTTTTTTCAACCTCAAACTCAACCACAGTTTTAACCAAACATTTCACTACTTATTTTGAACCGCAGTAAAAGCACTTTTTATGAAATTGTTTTTTTTCAACCTCAACCACAACAGCAACCGCAATATCAAACAGACCCTTAGCCGAATATAGGTTTCCAAAACTGGTAAGTTTTTTTTCAGTAAGTGATATAGCCCTGAACACCTATTACTAGGCCTGAACCTTATTTGGACCGGCCTCTTCCAAGAAGAAGCGCTCTCTGTTGTCGTTTGTACTTTTTTAATTTTATTCATTTTTGTTTTCGATGGTCTTGATGTTTTTCAATAATTTAATATACGTTACAAGAATAATATAAAATTGTTAGATTATGATGAGTTTTTGATATGATATGATAAACATTAGAAATAGGTTTTATTGGAGAAAAAATATATTTAAAGAATAATATAAAAGTATTATTGGAATCTCTTCTAATAATTTAAAATCTTGAGTTAAAATGAATAAGTCTTCAAGGAATGTAGCATGATGATAGAAGGTTTGCGATTTATACATCAAGTCTCGAGTTTGAGTAAAGACGTACATCCCTTATAAGAGTTTAAGACAATCAAGATTTTATTCGATTATCTGGACTCACAAAGTGCATATTTTCATAGATAATAGCTTTACTCACATCTAAAAAAAAATAAGTTTTTTTTTATGAGATATAGCATTTTTCGATCCCTAAATTCAATTTTCAAGATTTAAACTCGATATTTCAAATGAAAAATCTAACTGCTAACATCTCATCTAGCCCCTTTGTAAATGGAAAATAATTGACATTAAAAGCTAGAATTATTGGATAAACCTAATTCACTACAAGCACTCCATAATTATAAAATCAAGTTCTCAAATCAGTTTTATGGTAAATCCTACTATTATTCATTACCTGGACGGGTAAAAAATTACAGGTAAAATTTTAAATGTTTCCTAGATGTGGCGCAATGTAGCAGGTTTGCAATCTATGCAGTTAATCTCGAGTTTGAGTCAAAACATGTATTTTTTATAAACATCTGAAACAATTAAAGTTTTACTTGCTCACACAAAATACATTTTTCCAGAAAGTAGGTTTCTCTGAAAATACACCCTAAAGAAAATGTATTTATATATATGTATGTATATACACACACTCACGAGCATGTAGACAAATGTAAAGACACGTAAACACATTCAAAATACTCTATACGCCACGAAACTCTTCGATCTGAAATATTTCAGTGGAAGACAGAAACGTCTTCTGCACACACGCCTGCTGATGCCAGTTGCCATGTTCTTGAAATACCATATCCATTGTTGGCATGCAGGTTTTGTTGTTTGCTATGGATGATTCAATTTATTTCATGTTTTAATTCAATTTATTTTATTTTATTTTATTATTATTATTATGATTATAGATGATTTGATGTAGATAATTTATAGAGCATCTTCTGTCATGCATTATCTATCTAGATGAGAGCTCAAGGACTGCTGATGATTGACAATTCATTAATGGATGATTTATATATGTGGGGTAAATATTGACTAGAAGTTAGGTCTAGTAAATTAATGTTGCACTTGTTTTACACAAAACATTTTCTTGAATTGTAATTTTCTAAGAAAAAAAACTAATGAATTATTTTCTTTAATAATGTTTGTTAAATTTAACTCGATCAAAACCCTAAATTAATAATATTATTACGAGTTGATCAAATCTAATTGAATCAACGTAGTTTCGATCAAACTCTTATTAGCATCAAATATTTTTTCTAATTTTATATTATTATTGACTCTCACTTTTATCTATCCATCTATATTGAAACTAAATTGTTAGTCTTGGAGTTAGTAAGGGTTTATTTAATTAATAAAAAAATCAATTCGTAGTACTTTGTTTTTTTATTCAACTATCTGTCCCCATCGATCATTGGTAAATATATCGATACATCTAATTACAAATGTGATTCAAGTTAGATTTTTAAATCATAAATCTTTAGATAACTCGGCAAATAATTAGAAAATAGTGATTATAAGTTGACAGGAATAATGAAAAAATGGGTAAATATAGAAAAAATAACAGAGAATAATATAAAATTTATTATAAGGTCTCGCCTAACTGCCGAAATTTTTTAAATAAGATGGTTTCTTAACATGATATCAGAGCTTTGTTAACTCATTGGTCATGAGTTCGAATCTTTATCATTCTCATTCTATTTGATAAAAATCAAGAACAAGATAGTATAATCATGTACGCAAATTTCAAGCCCCAAAAAACTTTTCATTTGAGAGGGTATATTAGAGAATAATATAAAATATATTATCAAAATACATGATTAATTAATATCCAATTATAAAATATAGATGAATTCATGAATATAAAACGAGTTTACACGAATATTTTAATGTGTGGCATCCTTGGCTACACGATCTTGTTGCGTACATGCATGCACCCACCACTTGACCCTTGTATTTTTCTTCTATATATATATATATATATATATATGAGTGCATGGAGGAAGATGAAAAGCGTCCTCGAAACATCATTTCTTTCACGGTCTCTCACTTCATAAGGGACAGCATTGAGTAATGGATCGACTCCATTCGCAAGTCGTCCCCAAAAAACATCCCCCACACATGAAGACTTTGTCCGAAATTATTGAAATAAAGTACAAATCTTATCAACATGAAGACTTTGCTCGAAATTATTTAAATGAAGTACAAATCTTATCAATGTGACACCCGATTGTTTTGATAGTAGAGTAGAAATGGATAGCAACTAGCTAGTAAAAAGATTAAGTGTTTTTTTTTATTTAAAAAAATAATTGTTTTATATTTTAAAAATATTAAATTAGTGTTTTTCTATGATTTTTATATAGTGATGTTAAGAATAATGTTAAAAAATCATTTTGATAAATTCTTAAGTGTAAAGCATTAACAAACATTCACTAGAATTAAAAAATTATCTGTTTTTGTTTTTTTTTTACAATGAAGGTATTCTTGATAGATTTTTAATTAAACAAGCCGTCAATGGATATTATTATTGATATTAGTGATTGGGTTTTCTACTTTAAGATTTTTAATTCGAATCTTGAAAGGGTAAAGATATGAATGGAACTCAAAATCATGAAGTCTTTCTTGATAAAAAAAAAACAAAAAGACTTAGTGAATTTCCAACGCTCTTGTTATACTATTTTTACAAAAGAAATACAAAAAAGTAGAAGTAAGAAGATTTTTTTTGTAGTATTACTAAATTTAATCAAGTAGTTTAATCCTTGAAATCTTCTAATCTGACTCGGTACATAATTTGAGTTTCCAATTAAATTACATGAGAATTGATTCAAAGTAAATCAATCAATCATTTTAATGGGTCAAAAAACAATTTGGATGACCGATAAAAACATGACATAGTTTTTTAAAAAAACTTCAAAATTACAATTTTGTTTCAAATATTAAAATGATACCATATTGGATTGACTTTGGTCACTCTATAATCTGGATTATGAACTTCAATGCGTTTAATAAATTTCTTGTTTATAAAAATTATTTTAGTTAATTTTATAATAAAAATAAATGTCTGCAAAAATCGAACACCAACCTTAAAAAGATATTTCATTTGAGATTGTGATAATCTTCTAGAAAAAAAAAACAGAAATAAACCATGAATTCTATTTTCAACCAATATAATATTGAAGAAAAGTGAAAAAAAAAGAATTAAAGGACCAAAAACAAAAACAAATCATGTTTGATGAGCAAACTCATCAAACCCGTGAATAGAGTAACCCGAGTTCACATGTCAACTCACAAACTAGGTAATGGACTTTATTAGGATTGATAACTCAAAAACTTGGGAACCAATGCTTACATACAATAATATAAAGTGAAGATCACATGCATTAATATAGATGTGTAAAATTTGTTTATTTTTAACATAGTAGAAAAATAGAATAATGTTGCAATTGCTATAATGAAATATAATTTTCTTTTAGTCTTTTTTATAATATTATTTAAAAAAAAGTGTAAAAAAAAGAAAAATTACAAAAGAATAAAGATGAAACCAAAAAATTGCATTAATAGACCAAAGTGTAGAGTAACAAATATTTCAAGTGTAAATAATAAAAATAATATTTTAAAAAAAATAGAATAAAATTGACGGAGTGTAAAGTGAAAAATATATCGATTATAATAAAAAGAAGGAAAAAATCTAAGCAAACTTTGTTTTTTCTATTCTAGATTTGTCACCACTATAATATATGCATAATAATAATAATAAATTTACAATTATATCATTTTATAGTATATGAAAGTGAAAACGAGAAACAATAAGAAATTCGTTTCTAATCATGGATCTGCCCCAGTTAAGATCTCAATCTTATTACGATATCTAATAACGAGTCCCAATGATTTATTTTATCTGATAGTATTTTTCAAAAGTATTTTTTTAAAAAAATAAAAAATAAAATATTTTTATTTTTAACTTTAAATTAATAAAATTAGATGTTTTTAGAAAAAAAAATATAATTTTAATACATTTTTGAACAAAAAATACTTCCAAAAACAACCACAACCACAACCACACTCCTAAACAGTTTCTTAGTGCGTGAATTCTATATTTTTCTTCCTAAATTTATCATCATTACAACAAAAAAAAGTCAATAAATAACCATAAAAATTATCATTAGAACTATCCATCCTGGCATGGATGATCATCGAAATGAAGACGGGGGGGTCCCAAGAAACTGAGGTTGATCCATCACAGTTTGTTTTTCTCTAAACAAGCATGTGGGAGACAATTTTAATGGAGATTTTTAGGGTTTGGGGGTGGGGGACCTCAAGATGGAGGAGGGTTTTGGATTGTTTTGGAAAGATGGATGAAAAACGGGGACCTTCATTTTGAAAAAGAAAGTTAGATTCCTAACTACAACATAATCACCAGCAGCTGCCATTATTGTTATTTTAGGGACCCATCTGTAACATCCTTGTCCTTGTCTATGATATGACCATTACCAAGACATTAATGTCCTTTTTAGTAGTAAGTAATACTTATCAACTTATGATTTTTTTATTTTTTTAAAAAAGAAATTTGTTCTCTTCATTTTGTGTATAAAATGTTTGTTTTATTTATTTATTTATGTTGCTGTCCTGGTCCGTTTGCGTATATCTTGACTAATCTCACAGGTTCTGAAGTTAACAACCATGTAAATTTTTAGTGACTATTATATTAACAATCATATAACTCGAATCTGAGACCACAAGGAGAGCAAACCTCTTAATACTAAGAAAAAAAAATGTTTGCTCTTTTGATATGGATGCAAGTTGCTTCAACTTTGCAATTCAGATACAATTAAGCTTTTAGTCATGAAGAATTAAGTGTTTGTTTGAGAGTGTGATTAAAATTGTTTTTGAAAGTATTTTTTCGTTAAGAAATGCATCAAAATAATTTTATTTATTTATTTTTTAAAAAATTATTTTTGATATCAACACATCAAAATAATCTAAAAACACACTAAAAAGTTTTAATTTAAAATAAAAAAATCAATGTTTAAAAAAAAAAACGCTTTTGGAATGCAGTACTAACCAAGGTTTAAGAGAAGAAGAAAGAGATTTTTTTAAAAAAATATATACGAATAGAAAACTAAACTAATAAAACTTGAAACCTAGTTAAGAAAAACTCTTGAAACCTTGAATTGCCTACTAAAATAGGCAACAATATAAAGAAATTATGATAAGGGTTAATGCTTATGGTCATAGAAGATTAAGTAATTGTTTATGAGTGTGGTTGGGGTTGCTTTTAAAAATATTTTTCGTTCATAAATAAATCAAAATAATTTTATTTTATTTTTAAAAATAATTTTTGACACCAGCATATAAAATAATCTAAAATTATTATAAAAATTTAATTAAAAATAAACAATAAAAATAAAAAAATTTTCAAATTATAGTGTGGTGGGGAAATCAACTTTGAAAGAATATCAACATCAATGTGGCCCACTGATTTTCTTCCAATAAATTAATAAAATTGCCTCGTTGTTAGCACTCTCGAACCTCTTGACACGAAGAAATTTCAACATTATCTCATGTCACTTCTGGAAACGTTGTCGGATATCTTGTTTTTTTGTTTCTGAAATTGACCTATTTATTTATTTATTTATTTATTTATGCATTTTAGGGTTCTAATAATTTTTTTATTTTCTAGAGATTTCGTGGTTGAGATTGTATACCATATATAGCGTATTATACATGCTGCTTGGTGTGAACAAAATCAAAATTATACGCTGATGGACGTGAATTTTTAATATTATCACAAAATCATGCCAAGATTTTGCGAGGGTGGTAGCCTGATGTTACTATCTCATTTCATTTTCATGTCTAAATTAAATCTATATTTTCTTCCAAAATATTATATATTTTTTTCTAATTAGATTTAATATATTCTGCAAGATTTATTAAATCAGAATTATCTATACGTTCAAAGTTTAAAATCATATGGAACCATGGTTTTTTTTTCTTTCTTTCTATATGCTACGTAGAAAATGATTATTTTTACAGACTTGAAAGGAAAAAAAAACTCTGCTTATTTGTATTCAATTACTTCATTCCGCAACCGGTGTTTGATACTATGTTATAAAAATATTTTTGAAAAAAAATGAATTTTTTTATTTTTAATTTAAATGAATTTTTTTTTGATATTTTTTAGATCATTTTTTATGTGCTGATATCAATAATAATTTTTAAAATATATATAAAAATCATTTGAATGCATTTCTGAACGAAAAACACTTTCAAATGAAATTTATTCTATGGTTTTATATAGTTTTGCCAATATTTATCTTTCTAGCTTATTCAATTTAAAAATGAAATTATTTATTTATACTAATGATGAATCGATAAAGGTAGAATGAGATTTCATCAGCTGGGGTCAAAGAATTAATGCACATTTAATTGGTTAAATAATGTCATTAGCTATCAAGACAATATTGGTGAAGAACTTCCAGATAAAAAATAATTTTTTTATAATTCCCTTATATATCTTGTTCGTTAATTTTAATGATTCAAGTTTTGTGACATAAAATTGAACGGAGAGCAACTACCTGTCGTTGGTTTCTTTAATGAACCACAACGACATAATTAATGTTAATGGTCAATGAAAGATAGATGCTGAAAGTTTGAGTAGCATTCTTAGACAATGGAGGTTCGAACAATATTAATTTTGTAGAGCTTGATTCCGACCAACCCAATATTAATTTTAATTGATAGATTTTTGTTTTATTTTTTAATTACTATGTTGTAAATTAGTGTTTTGTGATTTATGTTTTAAGAGTGGTAGATAGTTAGGAATATGAATATGTATATATGTATAAATCGCTCTTTCTTGTATGAATAAATTGATGAACTTACCATATATGATTTGAAAATATTGAGATGTCTAGGTTTTTCTCCCAGCTAGAATCACAATAAAGGTCCACTTGTAACTCTGAATGTGTCCAAAACAATACATCGGGCGTCTACTTTTAATAGATTTGACAAGATTTATCTAGTAACTTTGGCTCTATTGAATAATATATTTATGAAATTTGTTTGACTTGAAAATTTACCACAATATATTTTCATGTGCCTAGTATTTTTCTGTAAAATTTCAGTTAGATCCAATATATAGTTTGAAAGATTTGATCACTCTCACAAAACTGATCAACAAATATTTTTAGGTCGATTTCAATCTTGATTTGGTTCATATCAAAAATCCAGTGATCATGTAAAATCGATCTAATTTTACCGATTTTGCACGAGTCAAGTCTGAATTTTACTGGTTCTGAGTTTTTAGTCCGATTTTATATTTAAATACATGTTTTACGAGTTAATTCGAGATTTTGATAACAATGATGGAAACACATTGGATCTACTTAAATCAATCCGATTTAACATGCAAAACTTGCTAGGATAATTTTGAAAAGAAAAGATATAAAGTTAAATCTCCAACAAACTCAATTTGAAGGGCGATACTGATAAAACAAAAAACCTCAATTTGAAGCTACTATCTATTTTATCTGTGTTTTTTTAGTTTGATCATCTATGTTTCAATTTCATTCTCTTCTAAAAAAAAGATGTAATTGACTATGAAATCTAGGCTCAATTGAACCATTTTATTAAAAATAAAATTTGAGGAGGATCAAAATAAAAATTTAGAAAAAAATTGAATGCTAGAATCCACAATATTAATTTATATATATATATATTCAAATGAAATGGACTCGGTGAAATGTAGTTGAAATAAGATTTCTGTGTGTGTGAGTTAAATCGATGGGGACCACTCAGTATAACTCGAGATTAAGCCATCCTCACAGTGGGTTCTTCTTTGTGTGTGGATGCTTTGAGCTGCCGGGTCAACTCACGGGGATTTAACTAATTAGAGTAGTGTGTGTAATAATAATGCATTAATTAACAATGTGTATATTTAGGATCAAAGAGTTTTCTAAAGTCAAAAAAATTAAGGTCTTGTCCAAAATCATTTTTATTTTTTAATGTTTTTCTATTTTTTTTTAAAAAAAAATTCATATATTTTTGAATAAAAATCATTTTAAAAAATAATTACACTGTGATGTGATAGGCAAATCAATTTTATAGTCCAATTTATTTCAATCTTATTATTTACATATTCTATGCGTAATGGTATTTGTATTTTTCTCCTCTTGGTTTAATAATAAGATCCAATCTTGTTTTTAAAATTGATTTATTTTTTTTAAAAAAAATAAATATATGAAATTAATTATTTTTTTAAAATATTTTTTAGTATTAAAAATAAATAAATAATATATTAAAGATAAATAAATAAAATATATATTGTTTTAATATATTTTTAATTAAAGAATACTTTTCATCGCATAACGCGTTTTTTAGCTAGTTCTTACATGTTCAAAAAAGTTTGATTGATTTGCTTGTTATGAACTTTGTTGTTTTTTTATTTATTACAATGGTGCCAGAGAGAGAGATATTTGATGTAAAACAAGATTAAGTTTTTTTTTAAAATAATTTCAAAAGTATAGCCGTGTATTTATGAGAGTTTCTTTTATGGATACCGATCTTAAAATTTGAATTTAATAGATCAAGAAAATGAAGAAACCTTTTTTTAATTACTAGGCCAATTTATACCAAGTTGTAACTTTGATATATGTTTTATGTCAGAATTTTATTTTTCATTAATGTGGGTGTCCGGGCACTTGAGCGTATCTTGACTAATCCCACTGGTCCTGAAGTTAACGACTATGTAAGTTTTTAGTGATCATTATATTAGTAATTATAGGACTCGAACATGAGACCACAAGGAGAGCAAACATCTTCATTTCAAACTCTTACTACTTGGTCAACTACTAGATGGTTAATTGAGTGATAGCTATGTGGTCAAAGCATTAGCTTAGCAATTGAGTGAAACGACACCACTTTCTGATATGGAAAAGAAGACTTGATAGAATGCGATTAGCACATCATCCTAAATTAGAAGGATTGGTTGCCTTGTTGAATATGTTGGCAAAATTATTCAAAGTGACTTTTTCTCTCAATTAATTACAGTATATATAGTTGATATTATTTATTTATTTTAAATCTATTTTTTGGCATAACACATAAAAATATACATGTAAGAGTTAATTTGACGTAAAAACTAATATAATTTTCTGTAAAAATATAGTTAGACCCTAAACTCATAAGTTCAAATTGGAATTTGGATTTGAACATTGAATTAATGAACTATAGGAGAATTAAAAATAACCTATAAAAAGGATGGCTAAGATTTATTGAATCTCTGTAAATCTCTACATTATCTATTTTAGGATTTAAATGGAAATTGAAGTTTTTAGTATTGAATAATCTTTTTGTAGGAGAGATTTTATGATGTTTATAACATATATATATATATATATATATATATATATATATATATATATATATATATATATATATGAAAGAGATAAATACAAAAAAAAATAGAGAGAAATAAGAGATAAATGATTAAAAAAATAATTTTTTTTATAGGAGAGAATTCTTGTTTCTTTTGATGAGACCGAAAATGATTTTCTCTATCATTTTTTTTATCTCTCTAATATGCCGCCTCAAATATCAAATAATTATAGCTTGGACAATAACAAGTTAAACATTGCAGAAAATAACTAAAATAACATGAAAAAGTGATGCAAATGAGAGCGAGGTTTGTTACAATTCAAAATCATAATAGAAAATCATAAGATTAAGTGATAAGAATATCTATTTTTCTAAAAAGGGTTTTTCATCAATCTTCTCTAGTTGAAAGGAACTCATCTTTGAGTGTATATTTTAGTTAGAAACTATTATCTACCATGAACATCATTTTATATGTGTTAGCCACCTTATTGTAAGTCCTTAATATCTCTACATGGGTCACCTCATCATATATCCCTAACACAAGATATTTGTATTGGCTTACCAGTTATAAATTTCTAACACAATATTTTTGTGTGCTTCGCTTCATCATGGATCTCACCATTAGAACTTTCAATAATAGCAATTAACACAAATGGAGTCAACACATTGTTTCTCTAGAGTCGCTTTTTCTAAGGAAACCTTCTTACATTTTCTACACGGGCACATCTTATTCTACGATCTCTTTTAACAATGATTATTCAATAATAATAATAATTAACCATTTGAAATCATTGAGCTCTAATTATGTCCTCAATGACCTTTAACCATTATGATTTGACAGCATATAACAAAGAACATTAAGAATCATTTAAATTTGATACAAATCAACTTAGACAGAAACAAGGTTTATTACAAATCAAAACCCTTGAAGACCAAGAACACTAAACACCCAAAATATTTAATTTGTATTCATCCAACACCCAAAATATTTAATTTGTATTCATCCAAGTCTCTACTTGCCAAAAAACCTATAATAACTTTTTATATATATTTCTAAAAAAAAACTCATGCATCAAGATGTTAGAAACACGACATAAATGCTATAAGAAATTTAAAAAAAATTTCAAAACTAACCAACAAAGTCTTTAGTAAAATGATAGAAATCCCATTAAAAGGCTAGAATTAAACAACACACAAATGACATTACGAATTCAAGCAAATACATGAATGATATTTTTATAGTAAATGCACATCCTATTTTTAATTTTTTTTTGGTAGTTCGAGTTTGTGACATTTCTTTCAGAAAAAAACAAATAAATAAGTAACCCCCCCCAGGGGACCAAATAACGTTGTAGCAAACAAAACTATGAAAAAAACTTAATAAAGTTAATATCTATCATTAATTTGGCAAAACTATAAACATTAGTATCATATATATATATATATATATATATATATATATATATATATATAGATCTTTTAATTTATGCTAAATAATAAATACCCAAAACCCAATAAGTAAATTATAAATATTTATTTATTTTTATCTAGTTCGTAATAGAAACTCACATCTAATAAAAAAAAACCATGTCGCAATTATTGTTAAATTAAGCTCACGAGCACTTTTCAGATTTTTCAAAATAAAAAAAAACAAAAAAATAAAAAGAAATCCAAATACAAAAAAATATTATTATTATTATTGTCTAGCATGCCCAAACAAACAAAACATGAAAACAAACAAACGTCCATATAGATCTCAACACAAGATGTGGTTGATATCCATTCTCTCCACTTACACTGCAAGAGAAGAGAACAAATTAAATTCACCTTAACATACATGCTGTCTGCCTCCTCTCCATCTCACTTTCTTCTCCCAATTTCTTCATGCAATAAATATTTATACCACCACTATAGTTGCACTATATCCATATATAGTATATTTGATATATCTATATAGTGTGGAGATCACTTGTAAGCTTCTTTTTTTTTCCAGGTTCCTTTCGAGTTTTTTTCTGGGATTAATGCTAGCTGTGTCACCCTTCAGAAACACTGCAACCACCAAGGATGAGAGCCAAGAACAGATGGAGAGCTATTCCACTATTGTCAATGGAGATTTCCCGGACTTCTGTGACGGGGACCTGCTCGAGAGCATCGATTTCGATGATCTTTTTGTCAGTATTAACGATAAAGATGTGTTGCCGAATTTGGAGATGGATCCTGATGAAATCCTTGCTGAATTCTCAGTTAGTGGCAGCGGCGGAGAGGAATCGGAGATGAACACGTCTGTGTCGACTGAGAAGGTGGAGGATGATGGAATTCGAAGGAAAGACGATGAGGAAGATAAGCTTTCAGCTGGTCCCAGGTTTGGGCTCGAGTTTGAGTAGTGGAGGAGAGGAGGTTGTGAGTCAGAAAGACGAGCCGGTGGTTGTTAATCCGGTGCCCGGCGAAGATGGTGAAAAGGGAAGAAAGCCCGCAACACAAGGGAGAACGTCGACAGTAATCAAAGGAAGAGGAAGATGAAGGTGAAACAGATTTGATTAAGCTCTTTATTAGTTAATTTTATTAGGGTTTAAGTGTTTTTCAGTCATGAATATAAAACAAAAAACTTGGATTTTTGAAAAAATACAACTGAAATTCTTAATAAACAGAAAATTATTAGTTAAACACTAGATTAATTCTGTGGGGTTAACGTATATATAGATTAGGTGCCAACAACCAAATACATGGCTGCTCAGCAAACATCATGGGGGCCAAACAGGTCACGAGAATCATGGGAGACTGAGAATTATTATCCATAAGATCAAAAGCTGTTTTTTTTTTTCTTTTTTGGTTGAAAAAAGTTATCTCTGGTTTTCTTTTTTACTATTTTATTAATATTTGTTTTTATGGGTGCGTGGTGAAAAAGGTTAATCTTCTTGAATTGTGTGCAGGTGGACTGGACACCGGAGCTGCACCGGAGGTTTGTGCAGGCGGTGGAGCAGCTGGGGGTGGAGAAGGCGGTGCCGTCGAGGATTTTAGAGCTTATGGGAATTGACTGTCTCACTCGGCATAATATTGCTAGCCATCTCCAAGTATATACTACACACTCATGAAAATTCTTCTGCTCTGGGAATTTTTATATGAAATTTGTTAGAGTATAATATAATCATATTCTGGGGCCTCATCTATAAGCTTAAGCTTTTTAGGTGAGATGGTTCCTTAACATGGTATCAGAGCCTTGTTGACCCAGGGGTCACGAGTTCGAATCTCACCACCCCTATTCTATTTGATAAAAAAAATCAAGCACAAAGTAATGTGAGCCTGTGCAAGTTTGAAGCTCAAAGGGCTTTCATTTGAAGGAGTGTGTTAGAGTATAATATAATCATATTCTGGGATCTCATCTATAAACTTAAGCTTTTAGGTGAGATGGTTACTTAACAAAATTTTTTTACTAATTAGGAACTTGATGAATATTGTGTGCAGAAATATCGATCGCACCAGAAACATTTGCTAGCGCGTGAGGCGGAGGCGGCAAGCTGGAGTCAAAGACGACAAATGTATGGAACTGCCGCCGCGTCTGGCGGAGGTGGAAAGAGGGACATGAATGCATGGCACCTGCCACCCACCATGGGGTTCCCTCCTGTAGTACTCCCATGCACCACCACTTTAGACCATTACATGTATGGGGACATCCCTCCATGGACCAGCCGCCGATGCACATGTGGCCTAAACAACTAGCTCATTCTCCTTCACCTCTGCCGCCGCCGCCACCTACATGGCACCACCCGCCACCGGGCCCTCCATACTGGCACCACCACGCCCACCAAAGGGTATGCATGCATGCCCTAATTAGCTCTTTCTTTCTATTCAATCAATCAAATGATAGAAAAAAGAAATGGGATTGCCTTTTCTAATCTAGTTGTGTTACTGTTTGAGCAGGTTCCAAATGTAATTAGCCCAGGGACACCGTGCTTTCCACCGCCACTAGCGGCTGTAAGCATCGATCTTTGCTACTCTTTTGGAGTTTTTAAAGTTGTCTGTATCTTGAGTTTTGGATCCATGTAGAAAACCAGCGTATGCTGAAATTATTGATAGCTTGTATATAATTAGCAGCTTAGTAATTAATGGATAATCTACGTATCTATTGCAGAGATTCCACGCGCCTCCTGTCACAGGAATCCCGCCACCCCATGCCATGTACAAAGTAGACCCCGGCGCCGGCGCCGTCGCAGGCCGACATAATTCAGGCCCCAGCCCTTTCTTAGACTTTCATCCGGTGAGCCTCCCTCTTCTTCTTCTGATCAGGGTTCAATTTATGCTCTTTGCCTTAATATCTTGGGTTCAATTTCAAAAGGACGGCGGGAGAAACTTAGCTCTGATGAACTGATCCAAACGTCTACTTCTTATCGATCGTTGAGACCATGCAGATAAAATGAAGAACTTTTAATGTGTGTTTATTTGTATTTATATTTAATATAAACATGTTTTCGAAAAACTTTATCACCAATATAAACAATTGTATTAAGAGGTTTGTTTAGAATGATTTTTTGGAAAACGTTTTTGAAAAAAAATGAATTTTTTATTTTTTATTTTTTTAAAATTAAAAAAATTGGTATTTTTAGATTATTTTAATGTGCTGATGTCAAAAATGATTTTTGTTAAAATAAAAAAAAACATCATTTTGATGTATTTTTGAACGAAAAATATTTTCAAAAACAATCTCAACCACACTCCTAAACATGCACTAAATAATAATAAATTATTCTTGTTATTCACTGTCTAGATATATAACGAAAGAGCTTTTTTTTTATGAGATTCCATTTCTTTCTTTATTATTTTCTTTCTTTCCTTTTTTTTTCTTTCTTCTTGTTGAGGATAGAGAGTTGTAACATCATAATTCTTGGCATTGAAAAGTTAATCTTAATTCATTTTTACGTCGTATATTGTACTATTAATATAAACAATATTAATATGGATAGATAGGGTTGACCCGAGTGATCCAAATCCATTTCCCCCTTCAAAATATATTGCTTTAAGTCAGAGATTTGAATAAAAATGCATCTATCTATCTCAGTGAACTTGATCGTCTAATAATTCATGGCAACATGTTTTCTGCAACAGTCAAACGAGAGTGTCGACGCAGCTATCGGAGATGTTTTATCGAAGCCATGGCTGCCGCTGCCTCTCGGACTGAAACCTCCGGCCACTGATAGTGTTCTGGTGGCGCTGCAAAACCAGGGAGTGGCGAAGATTCCACCACCATGAGCTTGAAGAACCCTAGAGAACATCCTGAATTCCAAGCCAGTTTCTTCATCTCCAGCCTTCGAGACCACAAAAAAAAACCCTAAATTCGACGAAATTTCGTATATTAGATGTGAATATACATCTAATGAGTTGGTTTTTCTTCTTCAACTCCCCCCTCCCTTCATTAGTTCTTGACTAAACCTTCTTGTTCTTGTTCTTGTTCTTGCAAGAACAAACTTTGTTCATTAATCAACTTACATGCTAGTTTTTGTTATATTTCATATATATATATTTTCATATTTACATCAATCAACCTCTCAAAACAATTAACATCATAGTTTTCAAGGAAATTACCTGTTAACAGTTTGGAGCTTCATAAGGAATATAACATTGGATATTCTATTCAAATATCATAAAGTAAATCTAAATGTCACGCTATTTGATGTGTTATGTATTGACATATTTTATATATAATTTATTTGCTTAAGACGCATATGATTTGACCGTTAGAGACAAGATAATAGCGTATCATAAGTAATATTTATTACATAAGTTAGCTTAAAAGGCTAAGCAATATAAAAACAAGCTAATATAATAGTAGTAACAATGGTATTATAAGATTTCCATTCTCTTGGAATTTGCATGGTATTTTCTCCAAAAATATCAAATGGAAAATGTTTATTCTAGTAAAAAAAATTACTTTTAATATTTAATAAATAAAATAAAATAAAATAAATATTATACATAACTTCACAATATATAAATTTTGATCTAAAATTATTGTGTTGCAACTAAAGAGGTATGCCTCTTTATATGTATGCATTTATCTCCTTCTTATTCATTATTTAACTTTTTTTTCTAAATAATAATATTTTTCCTTCATTAAGTACAATCAGGACAAAATAACACTTCAACTTTTTTCTCTATTAAAGGATAAGATTCATGAGCTATAAATATCCCATAAATTCTTCAAGTTTTAAATTTATAATCTCTTCATTTCTCAATATTTTTAGCATGTATATTTTTATTGTCTATCTTTTTCCTTCTAAATATAACTACTTAAACATCTTATAGTCTTTATATCTACTAGGACATATCTTTTGCAAGTATCAGTCACTCACAAAATTGACTCTCCAAGCACCTACGAGAATGGATTAGATTGTTAGAATCAAGAGACTAACCATTTATCTATCATATAAGTTTTGCTATTAAACTACTTTAGTGTTTTTCTTTTGGAAAATCATCATTGTGTTCCCAGGAGGTGTGACGTAATGGCAAAACAAGTCTCAAGTTCGAGTCAAGGTATGCAATCCTTGTAAGACCCTGGGATAGCCAGAGTTTTACTTCCTTACCTGGGCCTTCAAAATACGCTTTCCGAAGATGGAGTTTCCTCGTATAAAAAAAATCATGATTGGAAATAAATATTTATTTTAAATAAAATGAAATTCATTTGGAGAAATTTTGAGATGATGAAGCTGAATAAATCGCATTGCCGTGTAGAGGAATTGGATGAAGCAAAACGGGATGAGCATTAAAGTCCTGTCTGTTTAATTTCTTTATCTCGCACATAGAGTAAGTGTATTTTATTAGTTACTTAGACTTTGTTCTTTAAACAATCAAGATATTATTTGAGCACTTTTAACAAATCATGATTAAATCTCTTTCAAATTATGATTTAGACCGGATATTTACAATGAAATGATGTATGGGCATCAACTTTTTCTTGCAATCTCTATTTAGGACCACCAAGAGATGGTAATATTGTTCAAATCTAGCAGATAGGGACCAAATTGTAGTGTTACTTAAACCATATGGACTAGAATAATGTTTTAGCCTTTAAAATTTAGGACCTCTTTGTTTCTGCGGTTGTATCGTCGTTTGTTCAAAATTTATTTTTTTTCATTTTAAATGAAATTTTTTTTGGTGTTTTTAAAATCATTTTGATGTGTTGATGTCAAAAATGATTTTTAAAAAATAAAAAATATCATTTTAATGTATTTCTAAATAAAAAGCATTTTAAAAAATAACCACAACCACCCTCCCAATCATGATCTTATCGGCCACAAGAGTGCCGCACATTGGTTTCCTGACAGGTCAGAAGGAGAGAGTACGTTGAAGAGAAAGGTGACATGACGTGGCAGTCCCACATAAAAGCACTATGACTGGATGACATGCCCTTTCAAACGTCATGTCGTCTTTGAGTTGACAAAGCATGAGAAATTGGTGAGTGGATTGTGTGTGTGTGTATATATATAAAGCAATCACGAATCTACAAATATATGAGTCAGCAATCGTAAAAAATTAAACATATTTGAATTAATATAGTTACTATTGTGTAATTCTTGATGTTCATGGAGTTTTGATTTTTTTTTAAAATCAAAATCATCTTTTGCGACTATGCTATATCATAGAAAAATATAAGGAAGGCATTTTTAAAATTATTTATTAATTTAATACATAGTTGTAAGACCTATCATCGAGCTCAAGTTATTAAATAATCATGTTAATTTATGAATTGGATTTAATTATTGTTGCTCAAAATATGTTATCATAGTTTTTTAAAGAGATTTTCTTGATCTTATCTTAGCCAAGTAAACCAAGATGTAGATACCATCATATCACTTAAATTTGACAAAATTATTATAAGAATACTTTGAAAAAAAATCTAATTTCAAATAAAACTTTAAAATAATAAATTATCAAATTAAGCCATGAAGTTTTCAAGGAGTGCGATATAATGGCAGGAGGCTTGCGATTTGCACAATAGATCATGCGTTTGAGTCAAGGCATGCATCCCTTTAAGACCCAAGAATAAATTGGGTTTTACTCGCTCAACTGGGCTCACAAAGTACACTTTCTGAAGAGTAGAGTTTCCTTGCATCCAAATAAAAAATTAAATCATGAACAAAGTTTTAATAACTATAGTTTTACATGGAGGATGTTGGAATTGTAAAAAACAATCTCCATCTATGTAACTATAAAAGATATATAAGAACAATCATAAGTGCTCCTCAAATAAAAATACATTTAAAATATAATATAAGATATCATGTGAAGTAACAATGGCTTATAATCAAGCAAATGCAATTGATTATAAAACCAAGCTTGATCATACAAGAAAGCAATTTCAAGCTTTTGTCCACAAACTAGTTAGTAAAATTAATAAGTGATAAATAATAATTAAAAATATAGGGATGATTCCTCTCAATTTGATGGAAATGGACCAAATTAATCTATGTATAACTCATGAAACTTCCTTCAAAACCCAACTTATACTTCTCATTAGCGTTTTTAAAACAAATAAATGTTTCTTTAGTTAATTTAATGTGTTCTATTTTTATAAGAGGATAGTTTTTTTTCTGGTTTATTTTATTATTAGATTTTTTTTCAGTAAACTGATTTTAACTTCAAAAATTCTAATTAAATAATTTTTGTGAAAATGAATTTTTTTTTCAATTTTTTTATTTTATAGGACGGGTGTTATTCTTTTTTTAGAAGAGGTGTCTTTGGATTTAGAGGCAATTTATGAGTGGCAAAATAACTGAGAAACAGTAATGTGAAGATGGAGAGGATCCATAATAAAAAGATATGGAAAGATTTTCAATGCCTTGAAAAGGGCCCATTGTCTTCTAAGTAGACCCACAGCCGGGAGCCCATTTCCCTTGAAAAGGGCCCATTGTCTAAAGAAACTTCTTCTATGTAGACCCACAGCCTGGAGCCCATTTCCTTGGAAAAGGCCCATTGTCTAAATAACCTTCTTCTAAGTAGACCCATAGCCTGGAGCCCATTTCCTTGAAACGGGCCCATTGTCTAAAGAAGCTTCTTCTAAGTAGACCCACAACTTGTAGCCCATTTTATTTTTTGAGACACTTTCCATATCCTCTTCTATTGATCCAGCACATTCAATATAATTTTATTTTTTCTAGTTCATTATTTCCAAATATTATATTATTATTATTATTATTATTATTATTATTATTATTATTATTATTATTATTATTATTTTGCTATCATTGTCTATTTTTCTAATCAAATCATTAGTTTTGAAACTTTCCATATCCTCTTCTATTGATCCAGCACATTCAATATAATTTTATTTTTTCTAGTTAATTATTTCCAAATATTATTATTATTATTATTATTATTATTATTTCGCTATCATTGTCTATTTTTCTAATCAAATCATTAGTATACCCGATCTTATTTGATCTAATCAAGTTTTTAACATGAATTTTCTTACATATTTAAAAACACTATCATATTTGAACATTTGTTTTTACATTAAAAAAATATAGACCAACCCTCCGCGTAGCACGAATTATTATTTTTAATAGCATAATATATACACACACACTATTATATCTTTCGGGTTATTATTGGATTGATTTTGGGTCAAAATGAAAAATATCTATATTATGTAATTATATACATATTTAATGGAATGGATTAAATTACCTCCTAACCATCTCAACCGCAATAGTGGCTGAAGCATCCGATGACCTGTTTGGGAGTATAGTTGATATTATTTTTTGTTTAAAAATGTATTAAAATGAAATTTTTTATTTTTTAAAAAAATTATTTTGACATTAACATATGAAATGAAACTACTCGATTGCTGGAGTGCGATTAATACTATTTTTAAAAGTGTTTTTTTTTCTTCAGAAATGCATCAAAATAATGTTTCTTTATTCTTTTTAAAAATCATTTTTCATATCAAAACAGAAAAATGATCTAAAAACATTAAATTTTTTATTTAAAAAAAAATAAAAAACCCACCATTTAATTCCACTCTGCCCCTTCATTGAAAGCAAAAGGAAGTGCTGTATCAAATGGAATGTTCCAGTGAAGTGCTTCATCAAATGGAATGTTCCAGTGCTCCACCATTTAAAAATGAAGTGCTCCACCATTTATCTAGGGAAGTGCTCCACCATTGAACCCAAAAATGTCTATAAAAGACTATCAAATGGAGATGAAGCTTCGAACACAGCAAGAACAGCCTGAGATCGAGTTTTCTTGATCTCCAATGGCTTCTTCTGGTAAGCTTGTGTTTTTCTTCTTTTTTCTAGTGGTTTTCTCCTCTATCCAAGCTAGAGAGAGCAAGTTCTTCAGTAAGTTCACACGTTACAGCATCACAGAAAACACTGCCAAGAAAGAATCTACCATTTCTTCTGCGCCAATTCAATCTCCTACACCAGCACCAGCTCCAGAAACAGAGTTTCTACCGGATTTTCCATGGAACTGGCCAGGTTTAGCACCAGCTCCAGAAACAGAGTTTCCACCGGATGTTCCATGGAACTGGCCAGGTCCAGCACCAGCTCCGGCAATAGAGGATCTACTGGATGATCCAGTGCTAGCACCGGCACCGGCACGGGTCGTTGGCGAGAGTGATAACGGCGATGGCCTTTTCAGTGAGGACTCAGGAACTTTCCCTCGTAAGGAGACTTCCACCACCACCACCACCACCACCACCACCGCTAATGGAAACGAGCTTCTGAAGGAAGAACTAGATGGTGTGCACTTCAACAAGAAGTATGAAAATGGCAACTACAACAACAATGGCTACTCTAGCAACTACAACAACAAGGCCTACAAAGTTGACAGTGGAAATCAAAACAGCAATGGCTTCACCAACAACAATGGCAACAATGGCTACAAACTAGCTGGTGAAAGCTACGAAACAGGGAATCAAAATAGTGGGAATTAATGGCTTCACCAACAACAATGGCTATGAGAATGAGAGACAAGGGATGAGCGACACGAGGTTCGTGGAGGGTGGTGATTAAGTCATGAACAAGTTTAATAACTATAGTTTTACAGGGAGGATGTTGGAATCATAAAAACAATCTCGATCTATGTAATTTTAAAAGATATATAAGAACAATCATAAGGGCTCCTCAAATAAAAAAAAATATTTAAAATATAATACAAGAGATATCATGTGAAGTAACAATGACTTGTAATCAAGCAAATGCAATTGATTATAAAACCAAATTTGATCATACAATAAAGCAATTTCAAGCTTTTGTCCATAAACTAATTAGTAAAATTAATAAGTGGTAAATAATAATTCAAAATATTTGATGGAAATGGACCAAATTAATCTATATATATAACTCATGAAACTTCCTTCAAAACCCAACTCATACTTCTCACGAGCGTTTTTAAAACAAACGATTTTTTATTTAGTTAATTTAATGTATTCTATTTTTACAAGAGAATCGTTTTCTAGTTTATTTTATTATTATTATTATTTTCAGTACACTGATTTTATTTCAAAAATTCTAATTAAATAATTTTTGTGAAAATGAAATATTTTTTTCAATTTTTTTTATTTTACAGGACGGGTTCTTTTTCCTTTTTTAGAAGAAGTGTCTTTGGATTTAAAATACAATTTACGAGTGGCAAAATAACTGAGAAACAGTAATGTAAAGACTGAAAGATTTTCAATGCCTTGAAATGGGCCCATTGTCTTCTAAGTAGACCCACAGCCTAAAGCCCATTTCCTTGAATTTGGCCCATTTTCAAAGGAAACTTCTTCTAAGAAGATCCACAGCTTGGAGCCCATTTTATTTTTTGAGACACTTTCCATATCCTCTTCTACTGATCCAGCACACTCAATATATCAATATAATTTTAATTTTTCTAGTTAATTATTTCCAAATATTATATTTTATTATTTTTGCTATTGTTGTCTATTTTTTTTTATCATATCATTAGTTTACCCATCTTATTTGATCTAATCAAGTTAATAACATGAATTTTCTTAGTTATTTAAAAACATTATGATCGCTTGAATATTTTTTTACATTAAAAAATATAAATCAGTTCACATTATAGCACGAGTCATTATTTCTAATAGCATAACATATATATATATATATATATATATATATATATATATATATAAATGGATTGATTTCGGCTCAAAATTAACAATATCTATATTATGTAATTATATATATAAAAAAAATTTATATATTTAAGTGTATGTTTGAGAATGTCGTTGAAGTTACTTTTAAAAGTGTTTTTTGTTTAAAAATACATCAAAATAATATTTTTTTTATTTTTTTTAAAAATTATTTTTTATATCAGCATATTAAAAGTAATCTAAAAACACTAAATTTTTTAATTTAAAAAAAAATCAAAATTTTTCAAAAACATTTTCCAAACACATTTGCTATTGGATTAAATTACCATTCCTACCCTTTGACATCAAGGGAGACACAAAACATGACACGACAGTCCCTCAATTTGAGGATTAGACTTCCAGAATCCAAATCATAGGGTCAAAGAGAGAGAAGAAGTTTGGTCAGAAAGTTTGAAATTGAGCTCCGGCCATCACGCCGCCGATCATCATATGTTCTTCACGTTACTTAAGACATAATCTAACTAACCCATGATTAAATTTATTTGGTCAACTGGGCCACAAGAAACATCATCCCACGATGTTAGAGAATCCTGTGGACTTGTGTTCTTTTCACTGTTTCAAATTGCTTACAATATTTTATTGAATAAAGCTAAAAAAAATCCATAATTCAAACAGTAAGTAATAAACGGTTAATTTTCATTGTTTATTGCACCGTTTGTGGTTTTGTTTTTTCTATTGATATAGAATGTTTCGATTTTGGTGATTGTGTTTTTCTACTAAGGCCAAAACGACACAATCTGAATAATACCGGTACATTTTGACCGGTATTTGACCGAAAAATTTGAAACGAATCGAAATTTAAACCGAGATAAAAACGACGTCGTTTTGTCTCGTTTTTTTCTGATACGAGACGTTTCGGTTTGAACAGTGATTTCGGAGATTGTTTTCTATTGTGGCCGAAACGGCACAACCAAAATAATACCGGTACATTTCGGTCGGTATTTGACCGAAAAATCCAAAACGGACTGAAATTTAAACCGAGATATAAACGATATTATTTTGTCTCGGTTTTTTTTTACTGGTACGAGACGTTTCGGCCGAAACGGAACGGAATTCACAACCATACTTTATTGAGGTATTATAAATTGGAATAGTAAAATTACTATTTTGCCTCTCCTAAAAAAACTTAAACTCGGCTGGGCTAATTTCTTTGTCTGTTCAAATTAAAATTTATTCCGATTATACTCAAATTATATCGAATTAGCCTGGAATGTTAATATAGATTTTTGGTACAAATAGGATTTAAACTACTCTGCCGCTTGGAATTGTATTCCAAACAGGATTTAAAAAAAAAAAAATTTATATATTTTTTTAATCGTTTTGATGTGTTTATATAAAATTTAAAAAATATATTATTGTAATATATTTTTAAATAAAAAATATTTGAAAAAAACAATCGTTATCACACTACCAAATATCTGCGATTCAGAGATCTGTTTCTTGATGAAGTGCTATGACAAAAATTCATAAATGGCATTCACAATCAAATTAGAAATTGGACAAGAATTAAAGCAATCTTTTCATTTCTCCACCTCCCAATTTAATGAACAAACCTACTTCTTCTCTGCAATTTCAAGCTATTGATATCATATATGATGATATTTTACTTTAACATCAAGAAATAAGACATCTTATTGAATTTCTAAGATTCGACCCCGCTCTCATTTAAGTAATTTCTTGTAGATCTGCGTTAATCGAGTAAAATCCCAATTGTTTTAAATTTTTATAAAATAAATATATTTTAATTTGAACTCGAGATCTACAATACATATTCGAAACTATTTCCACCAAAATTCATCATCTTGTAGAAGCACACAGGCTATGAAACCCACTGTCACCTCCATATCCAAAGTAAATCTTCAAAAGCAGTAAACTCTAAGAAAAGGAGAAAAGAATTACTATCTGCAGAAAGCCCTAAAGTGGTAGCTCTCCTAGCAGACCAAATCAAAGTAATGTTAATTATGAAATATGCCCTACCATCCTCCCTCTTTAGCCTCTCACTTTCCTTGTTGAGGCCTAACCAACTCAACCACCATATAGTGGCTAAGACTCTGTTTGGGATTGTGTTGCAACCGATGTTTTCAAAAAAGATTGAATTTTTTTTCATTTTAAAAACCGGTGGTTTGATGTTTTTAGATCATTTTGATGTGCTGATATCAAAAATGATTTTTAAAAAATAAAAAAATATCATTTTGATGTATTTTGGCACGAAAAACACTTTGAAAAGCTACCACAATCGCACTCCCAAACAATCCCTAAAGCTACCTATTACCTGTTTTGTTAAAATATTTTTTGTTCAGAAATATATTAAAATGATGTTTCTTTAAATTTTTTTTTAAATATTTTTGATATTAACACATGAAATGAAGCTACCGATTGCCTGGAGCGTGATTGATGCTGTTTTTAAAAGTATTTTTTGTTCACAAATGCATCAAAATGATATTTCTTTGTTTTTTTAAAATTATTTTTGACACCAGCAATAGAAAAATAATCTAAAAACATCAAAAAAAAATTATTTTAAAATTAAAAAAAAAAACCCACCATTTAATCCCACTCTGCCCCTTCATTGAAAGCAAAAGGAAGTGCTTTTTGTCGTCTGTATTTTGTTTTCTAATCAAGATTTGGTGCCATGTTTTCTAATTTCACCAGACAGTCTCAATGAAAGCACATGCAGCATGACTCTGCTGGCCATGATCTTCTACCCCACAATTTCCCTTTTCCTCAATCCACGCATCATTGTGCGGGCTGCGAAAAAACATCACTCGATGGTCTATAAAGGATCATCAAATGGAGATGAAGCTTCGATCACAGCAAGAACAGCCTGAGAATTTTCTTGATCTCTTGCCGGTCATCTCTCCAATGGCTTCTTCTGGCAGGCTTGTGTTTTTCTTCTTTTTTCTAGCTGTTTTCTCCTCCATCCAAGCTAGAGAGAGCAAGTTCTTCAGTAAGTTCACACGTTACAGCATCACAGAAAGCACTGGTAGGAAAGAATCTACCATCTCTTCTGTGCCAGTTCAAGCTCCTACATCAGCACCGGCACCAGCTCCGGCAACAGAGTTTCTACCGGATGTTCCAGTGCCAGCACCAGCAATGGAGGATCTACCGGATGTTCCAGTGCTAGCACCGGCACCGGCACCGGTCGTCGGCGAGAGTGAAAACGGCTATGGCCTTTTCAGTGAGGACTCGACTTCAACCACCACCACGACGGCTGCTGCTAATGAAAACGAGCTTTTGAATGAAGAACTAGATGGTGTTCACTTTAACAAGAAGTATGAAAATAGCTACTACAACAACAACAACAATGGCTACACTAGCAACTACAACAACAAGGCCTACAAAGTTGGCAGTGCTAGATACGAGACGGGCAATCAAAACAGCAATGGTTTCACCAACAACTATTACAACAATGGCTACAAACTAGCTGGTGAAAGCTACGAAACAGGGAATCAAAATAGTGGGAATGGCTTCACCAACAACTACGACAACAATGGCTACAAACTAGCTGGTGAAAGCTACGCAAACAGTGAATCAAAATTAGTGGGAATGGCTACACCAACAACAATGGCAACAATGGCTACAAACTAGCTGGTGAAAGCTACGAAACAGTGAATCAAAATAGTGGGAATGGCTACACCAGCAACTACGACAACAATGGCTACAAACTAGCTGGTGAAAGCTACGAAGCAGGGAATCAAAATAGTGGGAATGGCTACACCAACAACAATGGCAACACCAACAGCTACAGCAACAATGGCTATGAGACTGAGAGACAAGGGATGAGTGACACGAGGTACATGGAGGGTGGTAAGTATTATTACCATGTGAAGAACACTGAGAGACAGGGAATGAGTGACACGAGGTTCATGGAGGGTGGTAAGTACAGTAACAATGTGAATTATTATCCAGTTAATGAGTACGATTCAGGGAAGGTAAGCACTCAAAATCAGGGTTCATATGGAAATGTTGAGAACCCTAATGAATTCAACACCATGGAGGAGTACGACAGCCAGGAGGAGTCTTTACCTTGAATACTGTTATTGCTGTTAATTTGTAGAGAAAGAAAAGTTAAAGAATTACAGAGGGAGAGCCTTTCATATATATTTGAAAGCAAGGCTAAGTTAAGAGATCAAGTTATCAATTTCCCATTTCATGTTTCATTTTCTTGTTTGGTTTCGGGTTTTGGCAATACTTTTTATGGTTTGCGACTCAAAAGGGATGGAGGGTTCTGCAGTTTTGCATTTTCCAGTGAAACTTTGTACTATCAAGGATCTTTAATTTGAGCATCCATTGAGTTCTTCATAACTTTAGCAGAGGAATGCATGAACTGAAGTAAATCTTTCATTAAAATCTTATTATTGTTCGAGAGTCTGATAATATATGATCCCCAATAGGCTTGGCGTGATGACAGAGCTTGAGATCTGCATAACAGGTTTCGAGTTTGAGTCAGGCGTGCATCTCTTGTAAGAGCATGGAATAACTAAGATCTTACTTGCTCGCCTGAGCTCACAAAATACGTTTTTGAGAGGTGAGGTTTACTCAAATAAAAAAAAAGTGTGATAATATATGGGTGAATTCTGCAATGGCTAGAGCTGTAATAACTCTTTTGGGACTAGTAAAAAAAGTATACAAGCTAGCCGATTAAGCAGAAAAACCCCTGCCTGCCAACAAGTTGAGCATTCCCATCATTTCTTACCAAGCTAAGATGTTAATTTCAACTTAAATTTGTACGGATGTTCTTGAGCTTCTCATGTAAACAGGATTAGGTACACTAAAATTGCATTAGTTCTGCCAGCAGATAGTGCCTGAAAGCACCAAAACAGTAGAGCAGTGTTTCGAGCAGGCCAGGGCCAAATTCACCAAAATGCAGTGGAAATTTGGCCTTAATTCTTGAAATGCACTTTATCGAGTGATGAGGCGATGATCAATGGCAATTGATTTGAACACAGCTTGCAGGAAAAAAATATGTTTCAAATGCTGGCCATACCAGGCTTGTCAATTCTGTTCCATTGTCATTAAAAAACCGAGACGAAAGATGTCGTTTTCGTCTCGGTTTTACTTCCGGCCCGTTCCGGAAATTCCGTCCAAAACGTCTCGGTACCGTTCCGGCTTTAAAATCCTCTTTATTATGATTAACTTATGATTTTTTTTTCTAATTTTGAGATTATGTTTGTTTGACTTTGTGTTTATATTGTATAATTTAAAGTTAATTTATCTTGAATTTTAATTATGCTTGTTAAATTAATATTTTAATTTTTTTTTTATATATATAATTAATTATATATAAATAGTACAGCCCCGAAACGGTACGCCGAAACACTCCGAAACCAGAACGTTCCGTTCCAATAGAAAAACCGGAACGGCGACCGGAACGGTATTGACAACCTTGGGCCATATAGGGTTCCAAATACCAGATACAATTAATAGTTTACAATTGCACTTTATATATATATATATATATAAATTACAAGCTATAAAAGGAAGAAAATACAATCTAATCTTCAGCCCCTACCATATATACATCTATCTATAGATATCAACACAGCTAGCATATCCCAATCTGTAAATCTGCTGCCATTAATTCTGCAGAGCTGGAAATCTGCCATCAATTCTGTAGAACTGAAAATCTGCTAGCTCTAAATGTATAGATTGATATTTCCTTATTTATATGACTGGAAATCTGCCATTAATTCTGTATAACTGGTAATCTGATAGCTTTAAATGTATATCCTGACCATAAGAGTGGTGAGGTTCTGAAGCCGCCTGCAGTCCAAAGATTTCAGATTTTTCAGATCGTAGATTTCAAGGGACTTAAGAGTGGAAGGCAGCAGGATTTTCTCAGGAAATGTACGAATGGTTAATATTCAGTTGATAGCCAATATTTTTGTAATTTTACTTTTTGTATTATTATTTTTAATATTAATATAAAAATCTTATATACATGCTCTCAATTAGTAAGTAGCCAGTAGATAGTCCATGGGCAAGTGGTCCAACCCTTTTTCGTTTGTGTGGTTTTATTTTATTCGTATGGTACATAATTTAAATAAAAAAGATTTATTTTTTTATATGGTCACTGCCATATAATTGTTGTTCATGCACTATAATAATTTTAAGGACTAATCGGGGAGAGTAATAGTGGGTTTTGTCCCCAAGTGACGTGATGATAAAGAATTTACAATCTGCATAATAGGTTTCAAGTTCGAGTAAGAACGTACACCCCTTGTAAGAGCCTGTAATAACCGGGATTTTACTCGCTCACCTAGATGCACAAAATATACTTTCCAGAGATGAGATTTTCTCGCTTTAAAAAAAAAGTAATAATGACTTTTTTTCTAAATGATAGTGCGTGTAAAATATTATGATTTTTTTTAACTTTTGGGTTTATGATGTTTCCTTTTTCTAGATATTCTTGCAATGTTTAATAATTATTATTGATGAATATTTCTAAAATAAGATCATTTTCATTGTTCATGCACAATAATAACTAGGTTGGTTTTATTTTCACCGTATTATTCTATTAAAATTCAAGATTATCAATAACATGAACTTTATTGAGTTTATTGTCACGTCCACATATCTTATGGACCTCTTAATTTCTTGAATTTCATATTTTTTCCTGCCCGAGCTCGTTCAAGGAGGAGGGTTGATTGACACTACATGTACATCTATTAAACATACAAGTGCAAAATGTTCCACAAATGCAATTTTTGCCCACACAGTCTTGCGGTACATTGCAGCTGAAAACGGCTATCGGGCCTCTTGCTTCTCCCAGGTGAGAGCCTGCAATGGAGAAAATACTCAGCATAGTATTCTTCTATGGAAAAAAACACACACCAAAATACTTGTTATTTATTTGAACATTGTGATGATGATTTTACCCTAATGAATTGGCTATGTGAGATAATAAGGTCTTTCTATAATGTTAATGAGGGAGATTGATTTGGGACAAGTAGATCTTTTAAATATTTTAAGAGGATGGTGAAATGATTAAATTACTCTAAAAGTATGTTTTTGATTAATTGGCTTTTTGTATTTACATTATGGTTTTTTAGTTATGAACAAGTTGGATAAGGAAACATTTGGTATTTTAATAAAAATAAAATATAATTTTAAAAACTAAAAAAAAATGTGCATGCATCACATGTGCTAATGTGACCTTCGTTCCACGATAACAAGCAACACACCTTGGAACACGATAATAAAAAAATTGTGTTCATCGATGTTTTTTGGTATCGTGTCGGTGGGCCCTCCCTCCCAGATGGTGTGTGTACCTTACTCACCTCCTTCAATATTGGATTTGTTGGGGATTTGGTTTTGTTATTTTTAAATATTTTTTCTATAGGGTTATATAAATCTTATATAGAGTTAGTTTGATAATTAAGCTCTGTATTTCATTTTAACTGCTTTCTATGGGGTTATTCTAATGTTATGGACAAGTCATAGATTTCGGGGGCTATTTGGATTGGTTTACTCGAGTTGAATTTTTTGAAAAGAGTTTCGAATTTCATCCTTTAACATTTGATTTTGTTATTTTGCTTTCCATGGAGTTATCATATTTTCATTTCTTTTATCAAATAAGATCATGAAGCCTTTTTAAAAATGTTAAGATGATATCTTTTCATGATAGTCACTATTCATTTTTATAGTTTATTATTACTAATTTTTACTCTATTTATCTATCATCATTGTTTTTTATTATATTATTACATTAATCAAGTTTGTATTGGATTCAAAAACCAAGTCAATGATCTAAGTTTAGGATTCTTCTTGCTTTTTAAAAATTTAATATGGAAGAAAAGATTTGATCTATTCAATAGGACATCAATCTAGTATAAAAATATAAAAAATAACACACACACACACACACTATTTGAGAGAGAGAGAGAGAGAGAGAGAGACTAACAAGATGCAGCAGCCAACAACACGACCAAAAAAACCATCTTGATTGAGGACTTCTCCATATCCTGTGAGGAAATGTTATAGCTTGCAAATATCAATTCCTTGTGTTTCTATTTCAAAATATTTCATAGGCTCTTCTTGATGCTAAATTATATATAGGAGGGATTGCATGGCTTAAATGGAAAGAATATCTACTTAGTTTTGGTGGATAAATTACGTACCTTGTTGAGCTCGATTTTGTTCAAACCTCCATTAATACTCTCATTTTTATGATACTTTTCGTGGATATATATTAACCAATAAGCTAAAACGGGTCAGTTTGTTCCACTGTACCAATAGATACAGATTATTGTGGATTGAAATAGTAATATTATCATTTTACCCCTGAGTTCAGACAATAAACAGTTGCCTACACGAGTGTATTTTTGAATTTTACACTTTTGTGTGTAGTAAAATTATCATATTACCGTCCAATAAGACAAAAACCACGAGTTGCATGCAAGGGTGTTTCTAGAATTTCATATTTTTTTGAAATAATATAAATACAGATATGCCCTCAGAAAAGACAAATTCAAGAGTTGGTTGTAGGGATGTTTACATAATTGATGTTTTTTGAAATATTTTTTTGCAGACACTGTGGGCACGTCTGACTAACGCGTCGATGGTTTTCTTCCTTACGCTCCCTCTCCCTTCTGGCAGCACGTGAGTCATCATCTGATTGTGAAAATGTGCATCTGACGTCTCACCTGATGCGCCACTATGTCCACTTTCTCATGCTAGTGTGCATACAGATTACAAGCAATTAAAGTAAGAAAATACAAGTTGATCTTCAACCCCTACCATATATACATCTATCTATATATATCATACAACTCGCATATCCTAATTAAAGAAAATCAACCTGTAAATCTGCTACCATTAATTCTGTAAAATTGGAAATCTGTCATCAATTCTCTATAGCTAAAATTATCTTTAAATGTATAGATTGATATTTTCTTATTTCTATAACTGGAAATCTGCCATTAATTTTGTATAACTAAAAATTTGCTAGCTTTAAGGGCCTGTTTTGTATTGCGGTTGCTATTATGGTTGAGGTTTTAAAAAAAAATAGTTTCATGAAACGCACTTTTAGTTGCGGTTCATAACTGAAATTGAAGTGTTTGGTTAAAACTATGGTTGAGTTTAAGGTTTAATAAAAAACAGTTTTGTGTGTTTGGTTATCGTGTTTTTCATATTGTTGTCAACTTGTGAAATTACTTTAAAAGGCACACACACGCATGCATATATATATATAACACTAGTTTCTGTAAAACACTAGTTTTTATAGTTGCTTCTTTTCAACCGATGGTTTGACGGTTTTAATGTGTGGACCCCATACAACTGTTTCTGTGTTTTAATACATAACCAAACACTAAAACACTAGTTTTTTTTTTCAAACTCAGTTATAAACCATAAAAACAAACAAACACTAAATATATATCCTGACCACAAGAGTAGTGAGGTTCTAAAGCTGCATGCAGTCCAAAGATTTCAAATTTTTCAAATCGTAGATTTCAAGGGACTTAAGGCATCAGGGTTTTCTTGGAAAATATCTTCAAACTTCAAGAGAAGGGAGTGATGGCAAACCACATCCTATTGTACGAAAGGTTTTAGCTTTAGATATTCATCCAGTGCTTTGACACCACGATTCCCTGCATCGACCTTGTCAAGAATATCTTCCATAAAAGATTTACAACCCTTTTTTGAGTCCATGGCCAAGTGGTCCAACCCTTTTTATTTGTTTGGTTTTTTTATTAACGTGAATGTTCGGGTCAACTTGCACGCACCTCGATAAATCTCATGAGCCTTGAAATAATGACCATGTAAGTATCCAGTGGTCATCATATTAGCAACCACAAGGCTCAAACCTAAGATCATAGGGAGAGCAAACCCTTTAGTCTCAAAATTTTACCATTGAACCACCTAGTAGATGGTTTGTATGATTTTATTTTATTCGTTATGGCATGAACCTTATGAACATAATTTAAATATTTATTTTCTTATATGTCACTGCCATATAATTGTTGCTCATGCACTATAATAATTTTAAGGACTAATCAGGTAGAGTAATAATGAGTTTTTTTCCTCTTCCAAATGATGGTTCATGTAAAATATTGTGGTCTTCAAGGACATAATGTAATGGCAAAGGTCAAGGCTTGTGATCTGCATAACAGATCTTGAATTCGAGTAAGGACATACACCCCTTGTAAGAGCTTGGAACAGATGGGGTTTTACTCGCTCACATGGGCTCATAAAATACATTTTTCCGGGGATGAGGTTTCCTTGCATAAAAATAAAAGTGTAAAATATTATGATTTTTCTGGATATTCTTGCATTGTTTTATCATTATTATTGATGATCTCTTGAAATAAGATCATTTTCATTGTTCATGCACAATAATAACTAGGTTGGTGTTATTTTCACCGTATTATTCTCTTAAAATTCAAGATTATCATTAATATGAACTTTATTGAGTTTATTGTCACATCCACATATCTTATGGACCTCTCAATTTCCTAAATTTTATTTTTTTTCTACCCGAGCTCGCTCAAGGAGGAGGGTTGATTGACACTGCATGTACATCTATTAAAAATACAAGTGCAGAATGTTCCACACATGCATTTTTTTCCCACACAATCTTGCGGTACATTGCAGCTGAAAATTGACTACCGGGCCTCTTGCTGCTCCCAGGTGAGAACCTGCAATTGCAAAATTACTCAGCATAGTATTCTTCTATGGAAAAAAACAACAACAAAATACTTTGTGGGCCCAGGTGAACGAGTAAAATCCCTAGTTGTCCCGAGCTCTTATAAGTGGGTGTATACCCTGACTTGAACTCGAGATTTGCTATGTAAATCACAAGTTCTCTGTTCATCACGACTCTTGAGGACCTATCATAGTATTCTTCTATGGAAAAAAAACACCAAAATACTTGCTAACAAAAGCTAACAGTGAGGGAAAATACTATTTACTATGAGAGTAATTGATATTTATTTGAACAATATGATGATCATTTTACCCTTAATGAATTGGCTAGTTGAGGTAATGAGGTCTTTCTATAGTGTTAATGAGTCATTATAAGATTGATTTGGGAAGAGTAGTTTTAAATAATCTAAAAGAACTACAGTGAGATAATTAAATTTACTCTAAAAGCATGTTTTTATCTCAATTTGAGAGAGAGAGAGCGAGAGAGACTAACAAGATGCAGCAACCAACAGCACGACTAAAAAACCCATCTTGAATGAAGACTTCTCCATATTTTGTGAGGAAATGTTATAGCTTGCAAACGTGAATTCCTTGTGTTTCTATCTCTAAATATTTCATAGGCTCTTCCTGATGCTATATATATATATATAGGAGGGTATTGGATGGCTTAAATGGAAAGAACATCCATTTAGTTTTGGTCAATAAATTACATACCTTGTTTAGCTCGATTTCTGTTCAATCCTCCATTTATACACTCCTTTTTATGATATAGATATAGATATAGAGAGAGAGACTCTTCTTTTGTTTTTCCTTTTAGGGCCAGTCGAAAAGACAATTCAATACTTGTGGTGAATATATGTCTGAAAATGACCAACCTTCATGTGAATATCTTCGCTCTTTCGATTCAAAATAATTAGAATTATATCCCACCAACTAATAACTTGGAGCACATTAGGGTTCTTTTCATTGATCAGATATTTTAGTTAGCTTACCACAGTCTCGTTCGCCATCCAAGTTCATCGGCTGAATCATGCGTTATGTGCACGTTGTATAGTCACAGTAGCCCCAGATGGCCTGAGAAGTGCTTGGCAGGCTCTTCTTGCTGGTGGGCAAATCCATGCATGTTTAACCAGGAAATCATATCATTATTTTTGGCTAAATAGAAATGAAATTATTGCCTTAGCTTGTGTCTTATTTTCACTCCTCAACTAACATTTTGTGTGTGTGTGTTATGAAATTGGATTCAAATGTATCCCAAATAAAACACACGACAATCATATATGTTTCATCACAGTGTGTGTTTAAAGAATTTATTAAAAATCTTAATAGAACTTGTTGAACATAATTTAGATAATTTTATTCCTTGATTTACTTATATTGTGGGCAAAAATGTTGCAAGAAGATGGCAAAAATGTTGTCACTACATAGTTCCAAGTATAACAACAACACATGCAAGCAAACATCTCACCCTGTCAGGATCTCTTGACCTGCTGCATCGTTGGCCAGCAATTATCTCTTTCAGGTTTCACCATTTCTTTTCACTTTGCTATCATCCTCATTTCATCATGGTCATAGGCCATCTATCGAGTTTAATCCTGAACATGAAACCATCACGAAAAATAATGCTTTTAGTATTTACGTAGCTGCTAAATATTCTGATCAACGTTTTTCTTTTATAAATCTCATAAAACTCCAGTGAATTACCATTATGAAGTAATAACTGATAGACAATGTTAGCAAGATCACTGTTGTTCTTGTTTTCATTTCTTAGTAACTTTGCTTTAAATACAGAATCTCAAATTATTTTAAATCTCAAACAAGAAAACAGGAATTATGATCTTGGGCTGGCATTTTCTGAGTCACTTTAAATCATGCACGACTTAAGATGGGATCTGTTTATGGTAGCCTTTGTTTTTGAACAAACTGTTGGAAACCTATCTCTACCTAATGTAGTGATGGGCTGTGCGGTGAAGATCTGTTGTTGTGAAAATGCCATGCTCCAAAAATAGAATTTAAAACAGGGCAGATGCAAAGCTGAGAAATTAGTAAATACCTGAGCATGTTGGACAAATGACAGAAGAGTGTTCTCGCCCAATTCTTCATCCTCTAATTATAAATTTTTATACTGCGGATGTGAGAAATTTTGGACCACTCCTCCCCTGTCTCCCTTTCACACCTTGTGGCCAGCAAAGGACAATCGATAATCTTAAGATATTCAAGGGATGAGGGCAGCCCTTCTTCTGGAATGGACTCAAGAACAGGAGAACGCGAGATCATCAATTTGCGCAGAGAGGTGAAGTGTTGAAGCCCCTTGAAGTTCAGAGATTTAAGATTTCTGAGATCTGAGATTATAAGAGACACAAGGGAGGAGGGCAGTCCCCTCACCTGGCACGAACTCAAGCATGGGAGAACTAGAGATATGCAAGTTACGTAGGGAGGTGAGATGTCTTAGCCCCTTGCATTCCAGATCTTCAAGATTCCAGATTTCAAGGCTTTCAATGGAGGAGGGGAGCATGTTTTCTGGAAGGAACTCGAGCTTAGGACTTTTGATCATCAATGTTCGAAGAGAAGTGAAGTGATGAAGCTCCTTGTAGTCCCAATCTTGCTGGTCCCATAACTGAAGGCATTCAAGGGAGGAAGGCAGCCCTTGCAAAGATGCAAGCTTTGGACAGCCCCAGATCTTCAATTTGCGAAGAGAGGTGATTTGCTGAAGCCCGATACAGTCCAGAGATTCAAGTGCCCTGAGATGAAGGTATTCAATGGAGGAGGGAAGCGCCTGTTCTGATATGGACTCAAGCATAGGGCAACTCTCGATGCTCAATTTGCTGAGTGAGGTGAGGTGATGAAACCCTTTACAGTCCACAGACTTCAGATTTCCCAGACGTTTGATTTGAATGGGTTGTAAGAGTAGATGGGCAAAGTCTCCTCGTCGAAAGACTCCACATCGTTCCCAGAAAATCTGAAGCATGAAAGAGAAGGGAGTGCTTGCAAACCACATAGCTTGAGTTTGATACAATCCACAATGGAAAGTTTATTTAATTTGGAGGGTAAACCTCCTTCAGGAAACGAATCAACTTCTGGAAGTGATCTCAATTGCAGATCCTCGAGGGAAGGGAGGAGGGAATGCATGTTTTCTGGCAACGACTTCAAATACAAGCAACCCTCCAACACGAGGCTTCTCAAATCTTTGGCAGCTATTCCTCCTTTGGGGAGAGACACCAGATTAGAACAGTTTCTGACAGTCAAATGACGTAGAGCAGGAAGAGATCTCTCGCCTGAACGGAGAGATTCGAGATTGAGACAGTGTTTGACTGTAAGTGTGGATACCTGGGGTAAGAGGTCTAGCTGACAGCAGATAATTGAACTACATCTATCGATTTCAATATCTGTGAAAGAGGAGGGATCCACATTACTCATTTGCTCCATTCCCTTTAGTTGCTGATATTCTCTGAAATTGAAGGCACCGCCCACCGCCGTATGATACCGATGCATTTATACGACCATTAGAACCACCAGATACATTGATTTCGGTGAGCAGGGGAGCCTCTGGAATTGAAACCACAAGCTGGGGACACGCTCGAATCTCGAGAATCGATAAAGAAGGAAGGTGATTTAGGCAAGCCGTTTGTTAACTCGGGACAACCTGCTATCAAGAGCTTTGCAAGATGAGGGAAAGCACCAGCTACATCTGTATTCCACTCCTTCCATTTTTTCATGCCCTTGAACTTTAATATTTTGAGGGATTTAAATGGCTTCTCCATCAAAGAGTCACTTCCATAGAACTCAGAGCTAACTGCTCTGACTTCATCGAATCCTTTGATTTGGAGCTCTTCTAGACATGAAAGCTGCCCAAGTGGTGGTAAGGAGAAGCAGTTTTTACATCCAGAAAGTTTCAATGCTACCATATTTGAGAAAGAAGAGTTTCCAAACCACCCTGGAAACATTGTTCCCCCATAACCAGTAATGGCAAGCTGCTTCACATTTTCAGAAGGCTCCAATTTCTCAAGCACGTCCCTCTCCTGTTGCGTGTTATCCATATTGCCATCCCATATCAACTTCAACCTCTCAATCTTCTTCTTACCCTTCAAATCGGCATCCAAAGCATCTTGAGCATTTGCAACATCTCTGAGATTCCGAATAGAAAGTTTTTTCCTTATACATGAGAGCTTCCCCAACTCTTTCATGCTAGACCCACTCTCTTTTCCAACAACGTAATATTGCAGAGTTCGAAGCTTTGTGAGTTTCCCCATTTTTGGTGGCATCTCTTTCAAATTTGTCCCTTCAATATCAAGATGTTGTAAGCTGTCCAAGTTGGAAATGTTGGATGGCAACTCAATAAGATGCCGACACTCTCTTAACAGTAAGGTTTGCAAATAGTACAAGGAGCTCACATTTTCGGGCAACCGTTCGATTAATGTCTGAGAAAGGTCCAAGTGCCGCAGATGTTTCAGGTTGCCAATGGAATTTGGCAACTGTGAAGATTTATAGCTCCACCGATATAAAGATAGCATTCGCAAGTGCTTAAGATTTGTCAACATGCCATTCAGTACCTCACTATCAATCCCCCCCACGTATGTTAGTGGAGACAAGGTGCGCAAATGTTTGACTCCATGAATGCGAGGAAATATTTTAGAGACTCCATCATGTAGTGTTGAAGTGATTGATAAATGACGAGTCCTTTCTGGAAGCGTGCATGAGTTTTCACCCTCCAAACCCAGAGCCCGATTCTCCATCCATGACAAACTTGAAGCAAAATTCTCCTGACATGTATTCAGCTAGGTCAGTTGTGAGGTCATGCATGCTGAAGTAAGATGGAGCATAAAGTGATTGCTGAAACAATGACCTGGAGACAAGGTCATTAAAGTATCTGTCACCTATTTCTTCCATCTCCTCAACGCCTCTGGACTGTACCAAAAAACCTTGCGCCATCCATGAAGTGATTACTTGATTCTTCTCAAACACATAGCCCTTGGGAAATATTGCACAGTAAGCAAAACAACGTTTTAGGTGTGACGGGAGATAATAGTAGCTCAATGTTAGAGCTGGAGGGATGTTTTCATTCGACAAACCCCACATCTTGCTTTTGGATATCTTCTCCCATACCTTGACATCTCCTTCAGAATGCAAAAGACCCCCGAGAGTTTTCGCAGCCAGCGGTAAACCTCTGCACTTTCTCGCTATTTCTCTGCCAGATGTTTCCAGGTGTGAGACTGCTCCGGAATTTGAACCACTAAATGCATGCCTTGCAAACAACTGCCAGCAATCTTCATCGCATATTCCCTTCAGATGATAAGAGGGGATGGCAGTTTGAGTGACTTTTGCTACATCTTCATTCCGTGTTGTCACGACAATCTTACTTCCTTGCTCCATGTGCTGCAAAGGCAGCAGTAACTTGATCCATTCATTGTACAAGATGTTCCACGCATCATCTAGAACAAGTAGAAGTTTTTTCCCTTTCAATGCCTCCATTAGAGACTCATCTGGTTCTTTCGAGCCGCAGGTACCTCCATTGATCTTCTTAAGAATATCATCAATTATCCTGGTGACGTCAAATTGCTGAGAAGCCCAGACCCAGGCCTTGAGCTCGAAGCACTCCTCTACCCTTTTGTCGTTGTAGATAAGCTGGGCAAGAGTGGTTTTGCCAACCCCGCCCATGCCCACTATAGGAATCACACCCACATTTGAGCCGTTTGTATTGTTTTGTGTCAGCAAGTACTCCATTATTGCTTCCTTATCAGCTTCCCTTCCATACACATGAGATTCATCAACCACGGGAGTTGTTTTCTCTGACAATGGTCTCCCTCCGCCATTACCTTCTATGTGGCGCAGATCACCCTTGTGTTTAACTAAACGTTCAAGCTTCTCGTAGATCTTCTGTAACTCTGCTTCCATCTCTTTGATCCTCTTATTATCTGGGTCAAGAATCCGAAACAAATTTCTTGCCTGCAATGGCGGAATACATCGATATATAAGAGATAGAATTTAAACGAATTCCTTAACCCGGTCACGGGCAACTTCAAGATAAAGATTATTATTATTATATTTTTAAAACTTGATTTGGAGCTGACTCGGGGCTAGACTAGGGTCACGGTCAAGTTGCAGGTATTATATATTTCTTAAAAAAGACTTTAAAATCAAACATGCTTACCCGGTTCTGAACACGTCGAGAGGCAGCTTTGTCCTTGGATCGTAGACGTTCATAATCAATCACCTCCATTAAGTCCTCAGCTTCATACACAGCATGTCTAGCATCATCAAGCCACTTCTTCACAGCCGGCCTGGTAATCTGCTTCTCCTCCGCGTCGTCGAGAAGTCCGTTGAGAGTATTCAGTGTTTCTTCCATCTTTTCCAGGACTCCGCCATTGAGCTTGTGGCTTTTGAAGAAGCCCAGAATCTCCGGGGTGCTCAGCCTTTTGGCCAGAACTTCAATGACAGCGGCGAGAATCGATCCTCCGACGAACTCCGCAGCCATGATGGGGCCTTTGCAGAGAGCTGTCGAGAAGAAGATGCAGGTGAGGACTGAGGAGAATGAGACGGTTAACGAGAGGAAAAGGAGAGAAAAATCAAAGTGATTACGCGGCACTCCAACCCCCACTATTGACCGAAAATTATCACTTTAGTCCTCCTTTCTTTTGTATTCACTTTAGTCCTTGATATTGAATTATATTAAGATAAAGCCCTATACAATTCATTGATCTCACATAAATTTCTTTGGCCTTCTATTAAAAAACAATTGAGAACTAACTAGGCATTTCTAGCTCCTATTTTTATGCAATTGAAACAAAACAAGGAAAGAAACGAATATAGCAAATTCTAATTTAAAGTTTTGTTAGTAAATGTTTTATCTTTAAAATATTTACTAATTATTTTAAAAAACTAAATAACAAAAATAAATAGCAAAACTAGCCAATATATCATGTTTCAGGTCTAAATTGAAGGTTTTTATAATCTCAAATAGCTAAAAGTGAGTTGACTCAATTCGAATAAGTGAATTGATTTCAATATTGAATTAAAATTTATAAGTTTATTTTTATCATATAAGTCACTATAAGCAAAACAAAAATCTTTTTAAACTTAGCTCTATTTTATTGGTCCCATAAACATATTTATAAAACTATTCACAAAACCTTGTTATGTTAGATCCACGTCTAGCTAATTAGAATTGCTTTCTTGAGATCTTTAGATTTCTCTTTTTATCTCCGTTCAATATTTATTGGGTATTTGAGATTATAAATAGTTATTTTTTAAAGTGTTTCCATTTCCTAAATATTTTTAAGCAATTTAATTCTAAAGAATCTTAATTAGTATATCTTTATTATGTATTCAAATCATATTTATCTATAAATTTAAGTTTAACGATTAAATGATATTTTTCAAATATATATATATAGGGAGGTGAAGGTCTTGGATGCTGGGAAAATTATAGAAGCCAAATAGAAAGATTGGTGCTCTATCACGAAAAGAAGGGAGCATGATAGATTTTAAACTTGGGGGACCAATATGAAAATATGTTGAAAGAAATGGAAATTAATATTTGGGTCCTTGAAGTCAAGGCTCCCAGCTGTCTCCCAAGTGTACTATTGAAACTCTACTTTCTTTTCATTACTCATGATGTAGACTTTCGAAGAAAAATCCATGCACTAATTAAACCTTTTCTTCTACACTTATACTTCCAAGAAACTTGGCTGAACTTTCAATGATATAATACATTTTTAAAAAATATTATTTTATTTTATAAATAAAATAAAAACACTTTTAAAAATAACTATTTATAATCTCAAATACCCAATAAAAAGGACATAATAAAATAATTTTTCTGATCAAAATTATGAACATATATAATATTATGATAATGTCATCATCAATCTCGCAAGGTCATTATATTTTTCTAATTGCTTTGAAATTTTAACATAATACATATAAATATATCAAGAGACTCCTCGTAAAATTTCATCTCAATCTAATAGTCGGATTAAGAGATATGAATGATATTATAAAATTATTCATTATTTAAAAAAAAATATTTTGCCGAAATAGAATAGACGAAACGAAACTAGAATATTTTTGTCGGTATTTAGCCGAAAAATCTAGAACGGACTAGAATTTAAATCAAAATAAAAACAAACCTGTTTTATCTCTTATTTTTAACCGGAACAAATATTTTGTCCATTTCGGTCGGAATTAAACTGACAACCCAGGTTTAGACTTTGAATCTCCAACAGAAGAGAGAAAAATGTGATGAAACATATCTTATAAATCAATCAGAAACCTGTAGCAGCATGGTGATATTAGAAATTTTGTGATAGTTTACGACAAGAATCTGAAATGAACTAACAATAGCAACAACATGATTTTGGGGTTTTACAACCAGTTTAATAAATATGTGAGAAATTGACCAATATTTAAATAAATATTCTGGTATAAATATTTGGACTTACAAATAAAATAATATTTAAATATTTAGAATTAACCAAGAATGCTCAAAATTATTTTGAGTTTTCATTGATTTGAATTGGAAAAGTTTTTTCATCATGACGCATGAGTTGCGGAAAACTCATTCTACCTCGTGCAAAGAGGAACATGCTAGGGCATCTACACGGATTCTTTCCATGAGAGTCGCATGAGTCCACAATAAAATTCAAAATGTCAAATTTATTAATGCGAATAAATCTTAATCAAAACCCTTAAACTATATTTCAAAATCACACGGTGCAAATTACCTCAAGTAAGGTGTGCTTGGGGTGCTAATGCATTCTCTAGCCACAACCAATTATTTATTCTTCAATAACTGATTAAACCAGTATACCTGGATTTTCCTAGCGACCCTAGACCAAACAATTAGGTGGTAATTTCATTGATCCCTCGATGGTGCGCGTCAATAGATGAAAAGTACTATGAAGAAATCATTTTTTCATATTACTTTCTTAATTATTATTGCTTTCTATGTTAAATGTAATGACTAATTTGTCAAAATTTGTTAAAGAAAGATAAATTCAATAATACATGATAAAAATGTAAAATATATATAAAAAAACATGGTCAATCAAAAATTCAGGAGAAAGACCCTTTTATATCTTTATATATATATATTCTTCCTACATGGTCTTTATACTTTGTGATTTTGTTTTGGTCAAAAAGTTCATGTTTCTTAACATTTTAGTCCCTCGATTTGAGAGAGGAGAGAGAAAGTTTGTTAGATTTTGGTTGAATGGAGAGAAAATCATCAGTTGATATTGATTACTACCATTAAAAATATTGATCCCTGATGTCGATGAGTTCCATTCAAATAGAAGAGTTCAATAGTGGTTGATTAAACCCTTCATCTTGCCTGAAAACATAAATTGAGGTCGAGCAAGAAATGTTTTACCCATTTACATGTTTTTTTTTACAATTTTAAAGGTTTTTCTAGGTTAATAAATCTGGTTATTGATATCTTAAAGTTGTTTATTAGATGTAAACGAGTTAAGAAAAAGTTTTCAAATTAGAAAAAAATTATCATGATTTTTCGGTCACCGCTATAGTGGTTGGATTGTAACCAACAAAGGACGTGTTGTCTAGTTATTTTTCTTAAATGAAAGGGCTCGCCTTTAAAAAAAACTAAATTGAACCATGCATGCAGGTATTGGCTGGAAGGCTCGCGCATCTGAACTTTTTTTATGCCCATACATGGTAGCTTATTCTTTTTTTTTCATTTCTATGATTCACTGCTCACTTAATTTTAACTAGTCCTCGTAGTTTTTATCATATAATTAATGAAAAGGTTAAACTAATGGAGATCATGACACAGATAAACCTAAGTTATCCTACCAAACTTGAGTTACATGTTTGACAAGTTAACTTTTGTTGATCTTAGTCAATTAAATATTTCTATGTCTTGAAGCTCAAAAAGATCATCTTGAGATTTTTTTTTAAATCAAACTATGTTTTCACCAATCCTCTAAATTGTTTTTAGGTCTATGCGCCTAACCTTTTTCCCTTTGATTGTTTTTAGAATTATGAAGTTGAAAATCTAGGTTAGGAAATATGTTGGACTGAGAATTTTAAAAGTTTAACCTATTAGATAAGATTTAATGAATATTACTAAAAAAGAACTAGTGGTGTCGCTGCTGTTTGGGGGTAATATTGATGGTTGTGGTGGCCCTAAGGTAACTCGTTGCCACTGGTGGTGCTTGTTAGTGGGAGAAAGCCAAACATAGCTTAAAAAGGAAATGATTCAAGTTTAATTTGGTAGGGGAAAGATTAGACTATGCTAATTGATTGCAATTATGGATGACATTGGAAGATATTGGTGTAGTCACTAATTGGAAGGGTTTTATGATGGTTGGGATTTAATATGTGTTGGTGTGGGCTAGTGGTAAGGCTATGGTTTGTGGGGAAGGGAGATTGGTTTTTAATCGTTGTAAGATAGGCTAGACTGACTATGGTGGCTAATTCAGTGATGGGTGGTCAAGGGAAAAGGGTCAGTAGGTTCAATGTTTTTTTTTAATGTTTAGCGGTTGTAATGGTGAAAACAAAGGCTAGATTCTTTTTTCCTTAAGTGGGGAGAGTTATGTAAGACAATTTTCAATTCCTCCTTAAATTTCTTCCCCTTTTTGCGTGTGTTTTACACGCCAATTTAAAGGTAAAATGTTCTTGTTTTGGTCTCTTGTTATTTTTCTATCTTTAATTTTGGTCTATTTGTCGAATATTTTTATCTTTTATTGTTTTTTGTTACTCTTGTTTCTCTCTCTCTAAAATATCCTAAAAAATGGAGTTAAAAAACATACAACAATAATACTATAAATTGCTATTGTTAAAAAACTTCCCATTTTGATTATTTACTACATTCATAAAATAAGCATTCAAAAATAAAAAAGGCTAACATTTAATTTTTGTAAACTATTCAATAATTAGAAGTAACAGACCATAAATATGTATTCACATGAGCGATAAATATTTTATTTAAGACATAATAAAGTCTTTGTTTTAATACTTACCTTAAGATGTGATTTCAATTTGTATGGTATACTAAAGTTGAGTTATGTTCTTAAAAAACAAAACAAAAATATGAAAAATTACTAGGTGAGCTTATAAAGTGTATCTTTTTGCGATTTAATATATTTTTAAGTGCATTTTAAACTCTCTCTTTTTTTTTCCTTAAAAAATACATTAAATTGATGCTTTTTATATATATAGTTTTAATATGTTCATATAAAAGATCTTAAGAAATAACATTTTAATGTATTTTTGATTAATAAAAAAATAATGTGATGTATTTGCAAGTAAAAAACACTTTTGAAAAGTTTCATGGATTGCATTACAAAACATATACTTAATTCATCATCTAAAATAATAAATAAAGCTCATAAAATTTTTAATCTCGTTAAATTTGTCAATGTCATTTTTATGATCAATATGTTGTTAATTATTTTATTTTATAACTATGATTGTGATGTTCATAAAAAAAATCATCTTATACATGTAAATTATTAAATTCACAATTTAGATTAATAATTTAGATAAGTTTAACAATTTGTAATAAATTTTCAAATTATTCATGATTTTATATAATGAATTAAATTGATCTAATACTTTTTTATAAAAAAAAATTTTTTTTTATCTTCATCCATTTAGTATTTTTTATATTAGATGGTGTGGATGAGTCTTTTTATTTTTAAAGATTTTTTTATTGATTTATCAAAGAGAAAAGCTAAAAAAATGTGGAAAAAATCATTGTATGTATGCCTTAGTTTAATATGGATTGTAAAGGTGAATTAATGATTTTACCCTTGAAAAACTCTCATATATTTTCTCATATAATTGCCTTTTAAGGTTAAAATGGTTTTTTCCCTTTAGTTCACTTGTCATTCTTGAATTGTTAAGGGATGTCTTGGTCCTTTCATTCTTATCTGTACAATTAAACGACCTTGTTATCTTTAAAGCAAATAATTAGTTAACTATGATATAATGTTATTTTTTACATTTTATATTTTTTGCAATCAATTAAAAATTTAATTATTTTATCACCCTTGTATTAAAAAAATTAAAAAACTTAATTTTAGGGGATACTTCAATATTTTAAAATGTTTTTATTTGGTAATAATGTTTGGGTCTTGAGGTAGAATGATGTTTTCATAAAAATAATATATAAAATTTATTGGTGTATGTGACTTTCATATGGTGGTAAAATAATTGATTATGTCACGGTCATTCAATTCGTTTTGGCCTCATCTTCCTCGCTCCACGACACGTGTAGCTTTCAGACCTTCGATGTGTCGCTAACATGCTTTTTTTCTCACGTCGAGCTTTCGGACCTTCAATGTGTTTCTAACATTTTTTCTCTCTCTTTTAGAAATTTGTTTATGCTCTCCACATTTTCATATCAACAATTCAAGTTCATTTCCTTTGATTTTGTCCTCATTATTTTGATATCTAATTGTTTTGTTTTAATTCATTACTCAAATTTTATCATGTTTTCATTTTCATGATCCTTTAATTTTTGCGTCTATAATATTTAGTCCTCATTTTTTTAAGATGATTTTTTATTTTTTTTGTTTCAATTTCACTCCCTTAATTTTTTTCTCTTTTCATATTTGATGCCCTTTTTTTTTTTTTTTTTTGGTTTTTTAATTTGGGACTTGTTTTTTAATTGTATCATTTAATGTTAAATTGGTTGACAATTACAAATATTAATCGAACTCGTGGTTTTAATTTCACGGGGTGCAAATTTACAATATTAACCTAGAATGAAAATATTTGCTCGGATCAATTAGTATAAGTTAAATAGTAAATTTATCGGGTTTTTTTTTTCTATAATGACTTTTATACTTATCCACCTTCAATTATTATAGATTAGCTATTTTTAATTAATTAATGTTACTACTATCTTTTTTATTTTTATTTTTGCAAAGTTAAGTTGCTATAATGCCTCTAAATGTATAATAACACTTAAATTTCCTCTAACCTTAATTATTTTTTATTTCATCAATCAATATTTAATTGGTTGTGAAATAGATATCATAAATGATTTTTCCTTGCTTTGTTTGTAGTTATTATGGTCTAAACAAATATTTATTTTGTGATTCATGTCTTAAGTTGTTAGCACCTAATTAAGTAAAGATTACTTTTATTTTTTTTTATTAAACCCAGTTAAATTCATAAACAAAGTTGTATGTGATCAAGATCATCCAAAATGTCATTGTCTAAATACTGTTTTTTAAAAAACCTTTTTTGTTTATTTGGAAGTTGATCTATGTTCTTACTAGTCATCTCGATTTTCTTTGAACCCTTTAAATCAATCAATTTATATTGAGTTAACTTTTATATAGTTTGATTAAAAACTCATGTTAGTAAAGAGTCACGTTAATAAATCTAAAGATTTACCTACTTGTCCGAATTTAATAACATTACAAAAAGATCTCTACACTCTTAGTGTTTTGTTTTCATGTTTTATTTATTTTTGGTCTAGACCTCAACAAAACATTATAAATAATATGTCATTTTGTGCTTATTTAAAAGTGTGGTTGAATTTTTTTTAAAAGTGTTTTTAGTTTATAAATATATCAAAATAATGTGTTTTTATTTTTTAAAAATTATTTTTGACATGAACATATAAAAATGATCTAAAAACATAATTTTTTTAAAATTAAAATAAAAAGTAAAAATAAAATAAAAAAAATCATTTTTTTTCAAAAATATTTTTGAAATGCAAGATTAAACAACTATTTATTAATCCTTCCATGTAAAAAAAGTAATTTCTAGCATTTCCCAACTTTAGTCAATACTACAATTTTTAAATATAGGGATTTAAGTGGAATTAAAAACTCTTTGAGGACTAAACTATAGTTTACCCTTGATGAAGTTTCTTCTTCTCTAAGTCGCTCTGAGAGAGATGTAGTTATATATACCTTTGAGAGATATTATTATATACCTTTCTTTCATTTAGAGCATCGAAGTAAAATTGTGCTGCCTATTCTTCTACTATTTTGCTCTATCAGTTCTCCAAATCTAAAATTAATTCAATTCAATTCCTAATCAATTGAATAACAATGGCTCCGGACCTGAACAAGGCTAGCGGCAGCGCATCCAAAAACGAGGCGCCGGTGAAGGCGCCGCCGTCGAAGAAGAAAGAAGACAAGAAAGATGAGGATTTAGTAAGTTTTAATTAGTATAATCTCTTAATCTAGGGTTTACAGTGACCTAGATTTTTTGAAAGTTTTGTTCTTTTTTGAATCGGTTTGGGGTTTTGCTTTGTAGTCAGAAGAGGACTTGGCATTGAAGCAGCAATTAGAGTTGTATGTGGAAAGAGTTCAAGATCCTGAACCTGGAATTCAAAAGCTCGCTCTCGAGAGCTTGAGGTAATCACTGATTCATTAAAAGTTTTGAAGTTTTGGGCTTTTTTTTCTGCTAATTTGTTGTTCTGAAGGGTGCGAAATGTTAAAGGATGTATATTAGGGTTTTTTTTTCTTTTTGGGGAGCTTTGTGGTTGAAGTATTGGGTCATGGGTATGATGGAGATTTGGTAATTTACAGTAACGCAATTGGTTTTCTTATGTGATGGATGTTTGGAGGGGAATGTGTGTGCTCTTGCCACTTAAGAGAATGGGTGGTCTGGCTTGTTCTTCTTGTTAATTGTTGTACTGGGTTAAGACTGTGTGTGGACAAATGCTGCAATGGTTGTGGATATGTTTCTTCTTGTTTCGTGGTTTTTTCAAGGGTGAAAATGAATTGTTCTTGAGTTTTGTATCAAATGATTGACAATATCTTGCTTGGCTTCATCTGTGCTGTGTTAAAATAGTAAATGATTACTGGTTATTATCAAGTTGCAGACTTAATTGAGTATTGGTATTGACAATGTGATTATTTATTTATTTGCAGACAGGAAATCCGAAGCTCAACAAGCTCGATGACTTCAGTTCCGAAGCCATTGAAGTTTCTTCGAGCACATTATGGAGCCTTAAAAGCACATTATGAAACAATGGCCGAGTCTGATCTGAAGGTAAAATGTCAAATTGGATGCTGTCCCTTAATATCACTCATAAAAAGCTCAGGCATTAACTTCATTTTCGTTCTGCAGAAATACTTGGCAGATATACTCTCAGTCTTGGCGCTCACCATGTCTGCCGAGGGAGAACGGGTATGCCTACATGTTAGATGTTTGATATGTTCTATCTTATTTTCTGGTGATTGGCTTGATTTCTATGCAGGGGTGTATTCAGTCTGCATCTTTGCTCTTGTCACCCATATATTTCCCCATGACTCCTATTTATGTATTTTGTTTATAATGCTCAAAAATAATTATTTTTTTTTTTTTTCACATTTTTCTCTTGCTTATCATATTTGATGCATGAACATGAATATGCATGTTTATTTCTGTACATGTTAATCTGTAGCTCTTGGAGTTCCTTCATGTAGATTTATTTTTCACTTGATGACTTTCAGGAAAGCTTAAAATACAGGTTGTTGGGTTCAGAGGGTGATATTGGTTCATGGGGACATGAGTATGTAAGGTGAGATCTTCAGACCAAGAACACTCTTCAAACAATTAGCTTACAAGATAGAGTTGAACATGCTCTTTTAGGGTTTTAATGATGATCAAGGCTTGGTTTATGTGCTGCGGTGATTGTGTTTTTTGTCTTTTCTTTTCCCTGAGCTTGAAATTTTAAGTTTTCTTACATGTTTGAAAAAAAAATAGAACTGGTTAATGCTATGTATATTAGTTTTTGGGCCTGAAATATGTTGAGTGCAGCTAGAAGTTTTATTAAAGCATATTTGTTATGGTAAATTCCCAGAAATGGAATGTTCTTTCTTTTCAAGAGGATGTCTTGGTCATTTGATTTCAATTAATCAGTCCGTCTCTTCTATTAAAATTTATTCCTTGGTCATAAGAAATAAAGCTTGATATTTTGACTGGCCTTTTCTTTCTTCTTCAATAGCTTTAAATATTGTACTTGCATTTTTGTGTTGCAACATTTTCTTAGGACTTGGTCACCCGGTTTTCTTTTTTTGTAAATTGCTAGTATTGTTTTTTTTTCCTGGATGAATTTTGTATCTAGCTGCAATGCCCACAAAATATTATGTAATCTTTCTTTGTTTTTTTTATATTGTCTTAACCCACTGGAGTAACTGGACAGAGAAGTTCGTTTAACTTTGAATAGCTGTGAAGACACACACAAGCAGATACATATATTTGATGCATATAGATCAATCTTATCATCACAATTTTTTTTTGTCGGCAGGAACTTGGCTGGAGAAATTGCTCAAGAGTATACGAAGCGACAGGTTGGAATTTAATTCTTCACTGATGCTATTTTTGAATATTGAAATGACTTGTTAAGCAAAAAAGAATAAACAAATTCATGTTGATGCTGACACATCTACTGACTTTTCAGGCAATGAAAAGGGTATTTATTCTCTTTGATGTATACTTTTAGTTTAAAGTATACTTCAAAAGTAGGTTTACAGTGTAAAGCATTACTATGCTCTCTGGAGAATTGCATTAAAAAAGTCTGATGTTTCTCTCCATTATAGTGACTGTAAATATTCTAGTGTTTGTTCCTTTAGCATTAAGCTTTCCATTGCCACCACTGTGGCTCTTTTATAGATTGGTACCATACCTCAGGTCATGATGCTCAGAGCTGTTTTGTATTTAATTCTGAAGAACTTGCTCTGAACTCTGGTATTTGTTCCTAGTTTCATACCAATTATATTTGTGCTATTTACAGACCGAAGAGGCCCCGATTCATGATTTGATTGAGCTTGTACAACAGATTGTTGCTTTTCACATGAAGGTACTCTTTAAAATCAATATTAAGTCTTGATGTACACATAAGTACCAAGTTTGTTCTGAAAATATATATATACATCATTAACCATAGCCCCACATCATGAGAGGATAATTATGCGTTTTATATTTAACCATTTTGGCTGTTTTGCAGCACAATGCTGAACCTGAAGCTGTGGACCTATTAATGGAGGTAAAACACTATTATTTCTTTAATCTTAGCATTCTTTTATGAATTTTCTTTTCTTCCACTGAGCTTTGAATATTTTGATTTGACTTAATCCAGGTTGAAGATCTTGATATTTTAAGTAAGCATGTGGATAAAACAAATTTCAAGAGGACTTGTCTCTACCTCACCAGTGCAGCAAAGTGAGTGAATGAAAGTCATGATTTTATTCAGACTTGTTGATCGAAAGTTTCAACTTTTCAGACTTATGTATTTATAGAATCTTATTACAAAACAAGCCTCACAGTATCTTATCATTACTTAATTGCATCAATTTTCAAGTAAATGCTCATGCATATGTATTTTAACTACTAAAAATGGTTGTAAGTAAGCCCAACTTTAGACCAGTTATCATATTGAGTGGTGAAGAATTAAAGAAGAGAGATTCTTGTGAAACACAATTTTTAAGAAGATTTCACTTCCAATTCTTCTCTCTGAGTAGAAAAAAGTTTATATATACTCAAAGGTCAATCTCCTGACCCATGTTCTATGCTGAATAGTAGATCATGTGTGCCTTGTGTTGACATTTCTTTTTGCAATATTTTGCAGATACCTTCCTGGACCAGATGATTTGGTAGTTCTTAAAATAGCATATGAGATATATCTCAAATTTGGAGAATATGCTAGTGCACTTCAGATTGCATTATTCCTTGATAACTCGCAGGTTTGCTTAATTCTTGATTTCTTTCATTCAAGTAAGCTTATGTATGAGTCATTTATATCTAATGCAAATACATTTTGAGTCAATTATGCTTGTAAAGTAATTGCGTTTTAATTCCCAATGACTCTGTATGGTGGCAGTATATCAAGCAGGTTTATATATCTTGTGATGATTCGCTTCAAAAGAAACAATTTTCTTACATCCTTGCTCGACATGTAAGTATATAAATGTGTATTACATTAGTTTTGTGGCAATTATTGATATGTTTGTACTTGGTGGTTGACTGGTATTTCATTATTTCAGGGCTCTGCTTTTGTGCTTGATGATGATATATCTGCAGATGATGTGGACAGGGAAGTATTGGAGGAAATAATCAACAACACCAAATTGAGTGAGGGTTATCTTACCCTTGCTCGTGACATTGAGGTCATGGAGCCTAAATCTCCTGAAGACATCTATAAGGTTTAGACTTTTGATGGTCTATGTGGTGCTGGAATTAGATTTTACTATTGGTTCTGATGGTTTTATATTACTATACAAGTATGTAATTCAATCATGTATGTCTTTTCTATCCCAACTTATGAGTTGCTCCCTTGCTTTTTGTCAGGCACACTTGCTTGATGGTCGTGCTAGTGCTGGTGCTAGTGTTGATTCAGCCAGACAGAATTTGGCTGCAACATTTGTTAATGCATTTGTAAATGCAGGATTTGGACTAGGTAAACATCCTTTATTTTCACATGCAAATGCTTGAGGTTGTTGGTTATGCTGACATTTGTTGCTTATATTTGTAACAGGATAAGTTAATGACACCTCCAACAGACTCTTCAAGTGGTGGTTCAGGAAATTGGCTTTTCAAGAATAAAGAACACGGGAAGACCAGCGCTGCAGCAAGCCTGGTATGCTTTTGTACTTCATATGATTTGCTAAGAATTCAACCCATCTGCGGCAAAACTCTCACGAATTTTACCCTTAACAGGGTATGATTTTAATGTGGGATGTGGACTCTGGGCTCGCTCAACTTGATAAGTATTTCCACAGCAACGATAACCATGTGATTGCTGGTGCACTCCTAGGAGTTGGAATTGTCAATTGTGGTATCAGAAATGACTGTGATCCTGTGAGTTCTCCCAATTCCTGTGCCAGAGAAGCATAATTTGTCACCAATCAATTATCTCTCTCTGACTTAATTTCTTTTCTCAGGCACTGGCACTTCTTGATGATTTTGTTGATAAAGAAGATCCATCTGTCCGAATTGGTGCTATAATGGGGTTGGGAATTGCATATGCTGGTACTCAGAATGAGCAGGTGAGCCTTCTTTTCTTGCTGATTAATATGGAGCCCATGACAGTTATTATCTTTAGTAGACTAATAATTTGTCTTTTGCCTTGGTCTGTTGTAGAATTGTAGCTCCCTGATATTGGGTGTGTATTTTATTAGCCATCTTGTATTCAGTTTATCAAACCTACTATTGATTCACTAAATTATCATTCTGATTAAGAATGTATAAAACATTTGTTTAGTTAATGAGCCTGTGAATGCTGTATTAGAGCGAAATATGTGCTCTTGTATGATCAGAGGCTGACAAATGTGTAGTCATTTGATTTCTTTTGCGTATGTTATTGACAGATATGCAGTAAATTGTCCGGGATACTTAGTGATGCAAAAGCTCCACTTGATGTTATAGCATTTTCTGCAATCTCTTTGGGCTTGGTTTGTGTTTCTTCGTGCAATGAAGAGGTTGCACAGGCTATTATATTTGCATTAATGGACAGGAGCGAGTCAGAATTGCAGGAGCCCCTTATTCGATTTTTGCCTCTTGGCCTTGGTCTCCTCTATCTTGGGAAGCAGGTAATTGCAACTAGTGGAGGCTCTTATAGAATCCAATATTACTTCCCAACTCCATGTATTGTTATATCGAGTATTGTTGCCACATTCTTTATGGGTTTCATTTATTGTGCATCAAATGTCTTCCAATGAATCTGGAACACTCTTGTAATTTCAATTACCATTGTTTTTCTTTTTTTTTTCAACAGGAAAGGGTGGATGCCACTGCTGAAGTGTCGAAGACATTTAATGAGAAGATAAGAAAGTATTGTGACATGACACTGCTTTCCTGTGCCTATGCGGGGACTGGGAATGTTCTTAAGGTATTTTATTTGATTCCTTTAATGATGCTGTTATATGAAGTCTTTTTTTCTTAGTCGCCGCTGGCCTTTCTTGCAGGTTCAAAACCTTCTGGGTCACTGTGCTGAACACCTTGAGAAAAGTGAAACTCACCAGGGACCTGCTGTGCTTGGGATTGCTATGATAGCAATGGCTGAGGAATTGGGCCTCGAAATGGCAATTCGCTCATTGGAACATCTATTGCAATATGGGGAGCAGAATATTCGCAGAGCAGTTCCTTTGGCCCTTGGACTCCTCTGTATTTCAAATCCTAAGGTATAAAAATCTTTGAACTGACTTGAAAGTATGCCTATTTTGCACGATACACTGATGATTTAACTGCCTATTGAAATAACTTTAAGGGCTGTGTAAGCAAACCAAGTAAATTCTTTTTTATTTTTTTGTTATTAAATGGTGAAACTCTTTGCAATCAATCAATCTACTATGATGAAAAAAAGCAAGATAATAATCAATCAATTACTTTTATACCCTTTTACATGTGCATTTGGCTTTCTATCTCTATGTCCACAGATTGAGGAAATAAATTGTTGGCATGTTTTTCTTGTACTCTATTTTTTCTTAAACAGTTTTTCTTGTGATTACCGATCCAAATTCTTACTCACTGAGTTGCTTCTGAGAATGATGCACAAGTGTTGTTTGCTGATGATGCTTATTTCATTTTGCTTGCCTATTTTTGTGTCAGGTTAATGTTATGGACACATTAAGTAGACTCAGCCATGATACAGATTCAGAAGTTGCAATGGTATGATAGAGCCATCTTTGGCTCACAGTATAAGTGTTATTCTGTTGCTTACCCTCTAAAAGTTGTTATATTTGTGCTAAAAACTGCAGGCTGCAGTTATTTCCTTAGGCTTGATAGGTGCTGGAACTAACAATGCTCGCATAGCTGGAATGCTTCGCAATCTTTCCAGCTATTATTACAAAGATGCCCCCCTTCTTTTCTGCGTAATGCTTCTTCTAAACATGTCTTCAGTATTGTAATTCTGCTGTTGAGATTCATCAAAGACTGGTTGACTGATTTCACTAGGCTTATGCAGGTGCGAATTGCCCAAGGTCTCGTACACTTGGGGAAGGGCCTGCTTACCCTAAATCCATATCACTCTGATCGCTTCTTACTATCACCGTTAGTAATCTCTTTTATAGAAAATTGACTTTCCCGGAATTATTTGATGAGATTGAATATGAGTGCTCTTTTTATTTTCTCCCAACAGCACCGCGCTTGCTGGTCTAATAACCATGCTTCATGCATGTCTTGATATGAAGAACATAGCTTCTGGGAAATATCACTATGTTCTCTACTTCCTTGTTTTAGCAATGCAGGTTTGTTCAAGTCTGGACACATTGACCAATCTTATTTGCTTCCTTTTTGCCTACTGAATTATTGTCTTTGTACTGCCAATTTGTTCCTCTGTGGCCACAGCCAAGAATGTTGTTGACAGTGGATGAGAATCTCAAGCCTTTATCTGTACCTGTTCGAGTGGGACAAGCAGTTGATGTTGTTGGTCAAGCTGGAAGACCCAAGACCATTACTGGTTTCCAGACCCACTCAACGCCAGTTCTTCTGGCTGCCGGTGATCGAGCTGAATTGGCTACTGAAAAGTGAGATTTTCTCTTCAAAACCACCATTTGCTTTTATGTTATCTTTTGATAGCACTCTAATAATAACTTCTCCTGCAGGTATATTCCTCTTTCACCCATTCTTGAAGGGTTTGTCATATTGAAGGAGAACCCAGATTACAGAGAAGATCTGTAGTTGCTCGCCGGGACTTTCATCGATTGCCTGATTACATCAAGCCTGGGATTCTCAGCAAGGTTTGAAGTTGTATGCACGTTGCACGTCAGCTCCGCCCCGACGCTCTTTCTCCAGTTTATGCAGCAAGCATTGTAGATTAAGCAGGAAACAAACTCACACTTCGCATTCTGAGAATTTTACCCAAATGCATCGGAACTGGTGACCTATTTGCTTGATATATGGAAAGGGGGGTGTATCATGCTTGTGCTAGATTACTTTTTTTTATTTTTCTTTTGTTGTGTTTTTTATGGTTAATGATGATATTCTAGTAATTTACTACCCCGGATGAATATGATAGGGATTTTTCTCCTCGTGATATTGCCCCGCTTTTTAATTAATTTTTTGTGACAAGTCTCAATTGCATTTATTAGGAACTTGATCTTCATTCTTGCTTATTCAATGAGTGATGGCATGTTAAAAAAGATTTCGGTGAATTAAGGGGGTGTTTGACAAAACTAATTTTTTATTTTTATTTTCTGATTTAAATTAAAAAAAAAATAGTGTTTTAAATTATTTCAAATGTTGATATTAAAAATAATTTTTAAAAACTGCATTTTTTTTTTTGCATGCTATGTTATTTATAAATAAATAAATTCGTGGATGCTATTTCCTCAAAATTTCCCAAAAAAACATGAATCCTCATCGATTCAAAAAGGTCGACCTAGCTTTGGTACCTATGTACCAAGTCAAACATAACTAGTTAATGATGAATACGGTTTAAAGGATCTACAGACAAAAAAGGGTATATGACAGGGGATTATGGGGATAATATTTCGTTAATTATCTAATATATTTAAAATTCCATGAAAATAAATATAGTAACATTTATTTATTTTTTATGAAAACTCTAAATCATCTGCATATAGAAGGTATGGAATTGTGATTTAATTTACTTGTTTAATCTCCAAATTATATAATATATAAAAACAAAACCAAGCTATGAAATTTAACTATAAGAAGCCTATTAGTCCATCACCTTATAAATATGGGCTCAGGCCCGTTAAGCTTTCCGGGCCACAGCCTTTAGTTTTTCCCCTCTCTTTGCTTAGGGGTTTTAGCTAAAGACCACACGAGCTCTCTTCTTGTCTCTCTAGGGTTTTTCTCTCTTAACAACCCAGCTGAACCAGACCTCTCTCCATCTCTTCCTTGAATACTTGAATTGTAAAATTGAAACCCTAATTCACTATGAAAGTGAAAGTAATTTCACGTTCTACCGATGAATTCACTCGAGAACGTAGCCAAGATCTTCAAGTAAGACCCTTTTTTTAACCCCCCCAATTTTTTATTAATTGATCTTTCGGAAAGTAACCCTTTATTTTTCTGTCTGGGATTTTACTCGTTCTTCATTTTTTTTTCCTATTTCTCTTCTTACAAATCTCATTTGTGTTTTTTTTGGGGCTCGGATTTGGATTAGAGAGTGTTTCACAATTTTGATCCGAATTTAAGAACACAAGAGAAGGCAGTGGAGTACCAGAGGGCACTGAATGCTGCCAAATTAGATAAGGTAATGATGATTCTTTTATTTTATTGAATGGAATTGTTTTGTTTATCTGGTGTTTGTTTGTTTTGTTGTTCAAGTTGTTTAATTTGGTGTTTATTTGTTCGTTTAGATATTTGCAAGGCCGTTTATTGGAGCCATGGACGGTCATATCGATGCAATCTCGTCTGTGGCAAAAAATCCAAATTACTTGAAAGGGATATTTTCTGCTTCTATGGATGGAGGTATTTCGAAATATTTAGAATTTCTAAGATTATTACGTGATTTAAATTTGACTCTTAGAATAGTTTATTTCTTCTGTTTTTTTTTTGCTTAAAATAATCATGATATTTCTGATTTTTCATTGTTTTTGGGATGTTTGCAGATATTCGCCTTTGGGATATAGCTAATAGGTAATTTCCTGCTGGATTTTTCAATTTGAAGTTCTTACTTAGATTAGCTATAAGCTAAGCCAAGCTTCTTGTATGCGGGGTTTTAACCTGAATGGAAGGGGAAAGAATTTTGTGGTAGCTGTGAGACTGTTATAGCCTTTTTATTCCATTTTGTTTCCATATGAATTGTAGGCCAATCTATGGCAAATTGGACTGTTGGTTGATCTTTATTCCTCTTGGGTCTGAAAATAGGGAAAGAAAAAGACAAACAATGAGTTATTGCTTAGTACCATTATGTGTCACAAATCCTTGTAATATAAGTGAGCTCTGGGAGTAATAACTATGCAGGCTAGCTTTTTAAGATAAGTATAATAATACAATTCAATGTTTAACTGCGAATGGCCACTTTTGTGGGGTTGAATTTGGCAGAAATGTATTAAAAATGACCAGGCTTCAGAGGAACTTATTGTGCTTATCAATTGATTGATCATAATAATAGAGTAATTTTTCTGTGAATACTATGTTTAAAGATCCGCAGATCAATTCTGGAAAGATTAAAAAAAAAAAAAACTGAATCAGGCCCTACTATATGTTTTGCTTATACTTTTGGTGGATCACATGTCAAGTCATTAATATTTCGTGCATGTGATGATGTTTGACTTATGAGATTTGAATCAACAGGAGAACAGTTTGTCGATTTCCTGGTCACCAGGGTGCTGTAAGAGGTTTGACTGCCTCTACAGATGGGAGTACTCTTGTATCTTGCGGAACTGATTGCACGTAAGAGATATATTTTTTAATATGAAAAATAAGTTTTTGAGTTGAATGCTTTGTGGTATCTGGACGTATCTTTCATTTCAACCTGGAATTTAAATCACAATTTAGCGAACTTGTTGGTTCAGTGTCAGGCTCTGGAATGTTCCTGTAGCTACTATCATGGAATCAGACAGCCTGTCTGACTGTTCATCTGAGGTAATGCTTTTTTGATATAGTTGTTAATTGTATATTGATCAAATTATCTCCTCTTTCTGCCTACCCTGAGAAAATTTCTACTTGTATCTACAGCCACGGGCAGTTTATATGGGGGAAAATGCATTTTGGTATGATATCAATTCACTCCAGGTGTGTGTGTTTGGACACCTCTCCTATTCTGAACTCTGCTTGCTATTTTCAGGGCTGTTGACCACCAATGTAATGGTGATCTCTTTGCCACTGCTGGTGCTCAAGTAGATATTTGGAATCATAATAGGTTTTGATCTCAACCTGTTTCGTTATTTTTATCAAGTGCACAAGCTATCTAAATTATATTCTCTAACATACCTACCATAATTAGGTCTCAACCAGTGAACAGCTTTAAGTGGGGAACAGACTCAGTTATTTCTGTCCGATTTAATCCAGGGGAACCGAATCTCTTGGTAACATCAGCAAGGTATGCACACACAGCTAACCTTTAAGGTCTGTTACTTTGAACTTGATTGTGTGGATACTTGACTTAGAGCATGTTTTCATTATGTCTGTCATTTTAACCTTTAATATGGAAGGTCTAAACAACTCAGCAAGTGTGTGAACTACTATGAGTACAATATTCTTAACCCATGTGAGCCTACTTGGAATTTTAAGATGGAAACTGGCTCAGCAAAGTTTGACCCCAAACTTGGGCTCATCTTTCCCATTTCCCAAATGTGAATAGAACCTCGACTGTCTCAAGATTTGTGACTAGCTCAGTTGTTTCAGTTGTGTGAATTCAGCGGCATTTAAGTTTTTAAGCACCTCATGAAGTTTGTGAACTGATTTGTTTGAGATATTTGGGCTTAAAGAATAGTGTTTTATCCACGTTCAACTTTAGGCATTGGACATAGCATTTAGTAGTATGGAGAGTTAGCTTCTTTTAATGATGCAAAACTAATGGACCCTTGAGTTTTAAGGATCCCCGAAGATCTTGTTTCATTTCTTGATTTGGTTTCCACTATGTCCTCAAACGAATACCAACCTGATATCTTATTGGGGAGAATGGTTTATATTCTTGTGTTTGTGCATAAGCTGCATATTCTATGGTGCTTTGACTTTCTTCCCTTGTTAGTGACCTCTTATATTTGAGGACATTGAGGGTGACAGATCCTTTCACCCTTACAAGATGCACAGTGAACACTGTATGTGGATGTTAACTGGTTATTTACCTTGTATAGTTTTTTCATAGTCATGCATGTGTCACTCAAACAGCTTGCACACTCGACAACATTAAACAAAACACATACTTATTTCAATTGTATTTTTCTTTTTGTAGTGATCGCAGCATAATATTGTATGACTTGCGCGTGTCATCTCCAGCAAGAAAACTTATTATGAGGGTATGTTTAATTATTTATCAGCCTGAAGTTCATTGCATGGTTATGATCTTAGATCTCATGTTTGCATTTTTTGATGAGATACTAACTTTTTTTTGTTGTCTGGGTGAAGTAAATGTTTAAGTTGGCAATTTGCGAATCTTTTTATTGATTTTTGTTACGAAGTGTTCCATTGTTGAGGTGGTTTCCCAGATATTATGTCTCTTAAATACTTCTAATTTATTCAGTCCTCAGTTCAAAATTCATAGTACTGTGATTGTTTGATGCTAATTTGCTTTCTTTTTTCTTCAGACAAAAACTAATTCTATTTCCTGGAACCCGATGGAACCCATGAACTTCACAGCTGTAAGCACATGAACTGATGCATTCCATAGAATTTATGTTTTTAATGTGAGCATTGATTAGAATCATTGGGTGGATTGTATGATGTTTGATATTTTAGCGCTATCTGATACTAACTTGATTAAAAATTCAAATCTTAATCATAGGGTGATCTGCTTCATAGAGTTGAATGCAGTGCCTTCTGTTAGGATTTACTAGTTATATTGCATAATGCTGCAGGCAAATGAAGATTGCAACTGCTATAGCTATGATGCCAGAAAATTGGATGAAGCCAAGTGTGTGCACAAAGATCACGTTTCTGCAGTGTAAGATGACTGGTGTTTGAATTCTGAACTTATAAGTTCTCTGTCAATTTTAGTGATCACCAAAGAGATTTTGTTTTTTTAACACTAATTATTCACTTCCAGGATGGATATTGATTTCTCACCAACGGGTCGGGAATTCGTAACTGGATCCTATGATAGAACAGTGAGTTGCATTTGAGCAAATTCTGCTGCATTTAGTTCCTTTAGTTACCAAGGCTGGATTTAATGTTTAATGAAGCTTCTTCTTTTGCAGGTTAGAATTTTCCAGTATAATGGAGGTCACAGTCGGGAAATCTATCATACAAAGAGAATGCAAAGGTTTGATTGGATTTGTAGTCCTAATTAATGTTTTTGATCTTGTATCTTGTTGATTGATCATAGGTTTTTTTTTGTTGGTGTCTTGTTATATTTTTATCTTGTCGCTTAAAAAATGAGGTCTTTGCGCATGACCCAGCACTTTTTTGAGGTGTCCAAAAGAAGATTCAATTTTCATAATGTGCTCATTTTCTGTCTGAAATATATAGGGTATTCTGTGTCAAGTTCAGCTGCGACGCAAGCTATGTTATTTCAGGAAGCGATGACACAAATCTGAGGTTATGGAAAGCTAAAGCGTCTGAACAATTGGGAGTTGTAAGCTTCTTATTTGTTTACACATTTTAAAGTTAATTCTTACATATTTTCCTCAGTGCTACTGAGTTTTCAGCATTGCCACCACAATGTCTATATTGCACTCTGTGTGTGGTGATGCTAACTGAGCTCCCGAAGCAACGCCAGATATGACAGTGCACTGAACCCTTAAAAAACATTTGAGGATTTACTATTGAAGGGCAGATGAATATTTAGTTCTACAATTTAATTTCCTCAATAGCTACATATTTCAATAAAAACTGTGTAACAATGTCCCATATCTCAATAACAATCCATCTATTTTTCTATCCTGAAGCTACTACCAAGGGAACAGAAAAGGCATGAATACAATGAAGCGCTAAAGAATCGCTACAAGCACCTTCCTGAGGTCAAGCGCATTGTGAGGTAAGGGTATTTTAGCTCCTAAAATACTTGTATATGGCTGGAAAACTATCCACAAGAATAATACTAGTTAGTCAGTATTGGAGTTGGAAAACTTTGCCGCCTATACACGTTGGGTTTTTATTACAACATTAACTAGTGTTGGTTGCTGATTTTTCTGTGTTTTCACGCCAGGCATAGGCATTTGCCCAGACCAATATACAAGGCTGGTGTCCTTCGCCGTGTAATGATTGAATCTGAAAGGAAGAAAGATCAAAGAAGGAAAGCTCACAGTGCCCTGGGAAGCATTGTAACTGAACCAATGCGAAAAAGAAGAATTATCAAAGAAGTTGATTGAGTTATGCATATCCCCAGCTGGATCTTACGCAGTCAAGTTTGCTACTCGGCTTAATGCTAGCATCTTAACGTTTGTTCTATGTGATCCCAAATTTTGCAGATTCTTGCATTGTAATTCAAAACGAGAAGAAACCATGTGAGGTTGAGGGTCGAGCTCCATTGATGCACCTTAATGTTAATTGACATATGATAATCAAATTTTTGTTTCCTTTTCAACTGTTGAATGTAAGCATTATTGTTGCATATCTTTTTTCTTTCTTTCTTATAACCGGAGTGTCCAGACCAGCTTCTGCGCACTTCAACTAATCCCCGAGTTCACTGAACATTCTGCAAACCCAGTGAATAGGTAAGATACTGCAGGGATAATAGACATGCATGACTGGTTATGCCTTTTAGGCCAAGACCCCACTTGCATCTTTCTTCAGTATATTAGCTCTCTCTAGTTACTGTTATGGTTTTGCACATCCCTTTCTCAACCTCCCAAAGTGAATGAATAAAGAGATTAATCCAGATAGATGGATAGAATGACTCGTTTCTTGCAAAACACAAACCTACGCAAAAGCAGGTACCCGTGCTGGTCATTTGCGATTCAAAGCTTTTTTTTGAGTTGAGGGAAGCCCTCATTATTCAATTACAAAGGGGTAATTGAAAAGAAAACAGAATGAAGCATTACGCCAGGTAAAAAGTAGGATTCAAGAATCGACAGTATCGCTAACTATGAGGATATGACTCGGAAACTAAGGACAAGACAATTAGCTGCAAAAAGATCAATTTGGTCCTTGAATACATGGTCACTAGTGCAAAATGCTACTATTACCTAAACTTGATAGTACAAAATACATCAATATGAACTGATTAAGGTCGTTGCTTCCCATCATCTTCCTCTTCATCATCAGAGTTGGCACTTTCACGGAATCGTGGATTCTTCTCCTGTCACATCAAAGCAACAATGGATTATACGATAGAAAAGAGATAATTCAAAAACACAGGAAAGCAGAGAGCATGTGAGAATTTTGGGTTCTCTGTAGTCTATAATGAACAATGCCATTGCGGAAGTCAAAATCAGCTAAAAGTATGCTGGAAATCAGACCTCCCTCGTTACAGTAAAAAACATAAACCTGTACAGGCATGTGAGACTGGCACACTGTTGGCAACATGTTGACAATTGCAAAGAATGCCCACAGGCATACAAGACTATTATGCAGTTCTAAATTACCGGTCGTGAGTTGGGATCAAAGCTCCTCCTGGACTCATGATCTAAGGTTCTCTTTGACGATTCGCGTGGAGGTCTGTCATCCTCTCTGTGCCGCTTCCGGTGATGGTAATCTGCTTCTCCAGAAGGACAGCCAGGAAAAGATTATTATGAAAACATCATCAAGGATCAAATACAGGCCAGGCCCAATCTCTTGAATAAAATAAAAAGTCATGCTGAATAAAAGGAATGTAAGAAGAAAAATATACTCCAAGCCATCAACGTGTGCAAGAAAAAGAAAGAATACCTCTACTCTGGGGATGAGAACCACCTTGATTGTGGCCTCCACGTCTGCCATCTGCGGGGATAAAATGTCAGAGGATGTTGAAATGTAAATTCCAATGCATATTGAGGGAAGTCAGAAAATTTGTGGTGTTCAATGGTGCAGACACGACAGCCTAATGTTTACAGATTGAGTGAACCATTCAATAAAAATTAAAAGTAAAGCAGCAACAGAATCCATCATTGAGCAACAATATGAAAAAAAGGTGGGTGGATCATGATGGATATTCCAGCCATGAATTATTCACATTTTAAGAGGCAACAAAGGGGTTTTACTTTAGATGTGCGCTGCAAACTCTGCACTATGGGACACATGCAGATATAACCAAGAAGATGATGCATCATCCAAGATGGTAAATAGAACTGGATATTAAGTTGTAAATAAGGAGACAATTGTCCTTTATTTCATTTTCCATTTATATTGTGCAGGTTGTACATATTCAACTACAGTAAAACTTTCAAAAAAAGACAGTAGAAGAAAAATGAAAAAAGAAAATGACGAGTATGAATAACAATACAAAACCATAAATTAGCAAGGCTTGCTTACAAGAACAACATTTTCCCTCCATGCTCAAGCAAGTGGTCACAATCATGTTGCAGTTTACATGAACGGCAATTCATTCATAATCTCAGTAAAAGAAGATTACTAGATTCTAAACCCATAGTTCAAGGCTGCACCATGGGTACTAAAAACAGGTTCTACTGTGTTTTTCTAAGACTGATTATTTAATCATTTATTACAGATCATGACATGTATACAGGGTTGGAATTAAATTGTGGTTATAGTTCTTGATTCAGCAGGGCTACACTGTCCCATACCAAGCTTGTTGCATCGCATTGCTAATAATTTTCAAACTCCATCCTTCTACTTCAATAGACAACTCAGAATATAAACAAACACTGGTAACATTCCAGAAACCAGATGGGAATTTTTGGAATTAACAGATCTAGTTTAAGAAAAAGGTTTTTAAATAAAATAACTCTCAGCAACTCACAATGAGGTGGTGGCATAACTGGAGGGAAAGAACCCAAGGACCCAGTACCATAATCTACAAGCTGTCTTTGAGCTTCCAACTCTTGCTGAACTAATTTTCCATAACCACCTCTGCGTACCTCAAGTTAAGGAAACTGAAGGTGCCTTATTGTTTCACTGATGATAAATCAGGAGGAAAAAAAAATCATACGATTAAAATGTTGGCAGTACTTGTCCTTTTCTAGAAGACAAAGCCTTTAAATATGCAACCATTTGATCCATGATCCAACAAACAGACAACACTAAAGGATATCAGGATCGTAGTCTGTCCGATATTCATCTCGCACCTGTAAAAACAAGTTCAAACCAAAAAACAATTAATGCCAAAAGAAGGATAAGCTTTTCTGGCCAATGTAGCAAGCTCACCTGTCCACCACTTCGACCACGACCCCATTGCCTTCCTTCTTGAAAACCCCAATCAAAATCCACACGAATTGGACGATCATCAAGAATGGTTCCACTTATAAACTTCATCGCATCCTCTGTGTCTTCTCTAGAGTAATATCTAATCAATACACATAAAAATGAGTTGAAATTGATACTCATGAAATAACTACTTGTAAAAGTTATAAACCAAAAAAAATATAATTTAAAAAAAAACACTAAAGGAACAAGGAGACAAGTTTTCTAAGCAAAAACAATTCCTCAAAACTTCTTCATAAATAAATCCAGAGCCTTACAAAAGAAAAGCCACATGGGAACATTCTCATCTTCCTAATTTAGTCAACAAACAAAATACTTCAGATTTCAGATTTCCTTAATAATACAGGAGATACCCCCAAAAGAAAACCCGCATGGGGTTTTTGAGCTCTTGTCTAAAACAACAATTATCTTCAGAATTTCTTCCACAAACCAAGTTCTTAAAAATTCATACCTTTTAATGAACTAGATCAAAGGCGAACTAGACAAAGTAAAACCGACATGAGGTTTTAGTGTTCTAGTCTAAACCTACAACAATCTCCTCAATTCAATAAACAGAGAACTTAGAGATTGAAACTTTGTATAAGAAACAAACCAAACATTTAAAGGGGGAAAAAAACCCACATGGGTTTTCAGTCTTCCAGTCTAAACCCACACTTATCTTCTCACCTCCATAAACATATCACTAAAAAGATTGAAACTCTGTACAAGAAACTTACAGGACAAAACAAAACCCACATGGGGTTTTGCTGTTCTTATCCAAACCCATGGTTATCTTCTTAATCTCTCCAGCTCGAGAGAAAAGCTCGTAAACTTGCTCTTCAGTAGTGTAAAAAGACATGTTACCGATGTAGACAGTTGTTGAGGTATGAAGTGCCTGTTCAAACTCTTCTTGATTACCAGGAAACCTCCTGTCTCTATAAGCTGATAGCTTTGTTAGATCCTGAAATTGAAAAGGGGAAAAAAAAAGAAAAGGGGTGATTATTTATAAGAAATAAATCTCAAGATTGAAACTTTTTTGTGTTGTAGTGAATCTACCTTGAAGAGGGAAGCCATTGTTTCCGCTTGAAAAATGGAACGTGGGAATTTGATTTTATGGGCTTTTGTAGGGGAGGGAGATTTTTACCCATTGGGGGTGTTTGGTAATTGGTGATGTTGAATTCAGGAATGATTTATCTCTGTGCTTGGTTATAGAGGTTCTGATTGGAAATAGAATTTGAACCACTTCCTTTGCAAGCTATCCATGTTATGAGTTAATAATTTAACTTAGATTGATTTAGATAAATTAAAAATAATATTATTTATTATTTTAAATTATTTTTTTCTTTTCAAAAAATAAAATAAAAATAAACTCATTTTAATTTAAATATTTTTTAAAATAAAAGTCAAATTGAAACTCATTTTAATTTTAATCACTAATCATGATTATACCAACTCTAACCTAACTTAACTGGAGACGAGACCCATGCTAGTCCCGGGTTAGTCCTGAACCGCACCCATATCAAACAGAAACTACAGATCCAAACATGGCTTAGGCATAGCCGCATACCCAAACATTCCGAAACTCTCATAGGGTTTAAGCTTTCCTATTAACAAACCCCTGCCAAAAACACCAACCTTTCTCTCATCTGAAAAAAAAATCACCAAAATGGCCTCTTTTGCCGCCGCCAGATCCCTTCTCCGGTCATCTCCCGCCCGTAACGCGGCGGCCCGCTTTGCTTCACAGTCCAAACCCAAGCCTAAAGCCTCCCCCTTTGGCCTCAACTCCACCGCGAGTAAACCCATTCTCAGGTCACTATCACCCCTCCTTTTGTGTGTGTTGATTTATAAAGAATAAAACTTTAATGGGCTGGTTTGCTTTGAATGATTGAAAGTTTTAATGGGATGTTTTGTTTCTTATTGTTTTGGTTAATGAAGGAGGAGTCCAGTGGAAATGAGCTTCGCTGTTGAATCAATGATGCCTTATCATACAGTGACTGCTTCGGCTTTGATGACTTCGAAGCTCTCCATTTCTCGCTGCAGTTGTGGCTGGTTTCTTGAAGGTATAGAAAAGATTTGATCTTTTTAGTTTATATGTTTCTGTTTTATGATCGATTGTTTCATGATTGCGTTTTATGTTGGTGATGCCGCATAAGTTTGAATTATTTTACTTGATGATTATGCTATACTGTTTTTGGTAGTTTTGTGTTGATCTTTTTATAACTGTTATGGAAATTTGGGATTGTGGTATAAAGGGATGGGATTTGTGGTGGTAAAGGCAATTAAGTAATGGGGTAATCGTAAATTATATGTGTCTGACATGTGTGGTCATTCCGTTTTCTAATGCTCTAGGTAGTTTTGGTATATGTTGTCTAACCAGTGGGTTTTATTCTTGAATTAGGTATCTAACAACGTTTGTAATCCTCCTTGATGTTCTTTTCTTCCTTTTAATTTTCTGGTAAGTTAGTGTTTGCTGGATTAGGCTAGTAGTGAATGCTAGGCCATGTGGTTAAGATAAATCACTTAAGTTTATTTGTCAGGCCCTTCTCAATCTTGCATTATAACATCAAAAAAAATATATATATATATATATATAAGAAGAAGAAGAAGAAGATAAGCCTCCCGTTTTAGTGCTTTGTTTTGATAAAGAGGTGCAAACTCCTCTCTTTTCATGTTGTAGGACGAGTCAAGACTAGATGAAGATCGAGAAGCAAAGATGGAATGACTTGGATTTGTTTTTATTTTGAAGCTGTTGAACTAGGAGGGTGGCATCATGTTTAGATTAGACAAACCAGTTATCTTATTCAAACTAATGATGAAACATGATGTAAAACTTCAGCTGTTTTAGATACAGGATTGTGTTGTATGGATTAGTATTTATTAAATGATCTCTGTGTTTGGCATTATTCTCAAAAGAGTTTTCTGTTGCATCAGTGCCATCTAACATATTATAAAGAGTCCATTTTTCTGTATGTGTTTGAATTGTAGTTTTTCTTGTGGAATAATCCAGTGTCTTCCTAAGATATTGAATGAGCTTCAGAACTTAAATACAGATTATTTGTGCTAATTAAGAATTTCCATGAATCTATGAATAATGTAACAACCGCATGGTGCAGGAGCGTAATGGTAGCTTGACCTAGATTCTGGCAATAAGGGGCAAACACGGTGGATGTATTATATGGATGTCTTGTCAACCTTGAATTGGTTTTGTTGGACAAATAAAAAAATGGAAGGCCTGGCAGCAACTGTGGTGGCCTGTTTGTTTAGATGGAAGAGGAGTAATTGTATTTAAAAAAATAAAATAAAAGTCCCTCCATATTGACAATTATTTAGCTTGCAGTATCAGTAGTATATGGAATGGGTGAATTAGGATTGTTGTCAGTAGCAAGATGATGGATATAAATATTTGTTGTTTCAAGAACTCATATTATTTATGTTCCTTTTGATAATTTATTGTGATGACTTGTGTAGTTGTAAATGTTCAACTTCTTGCTTGAAGTTTAAATAGTTTGCTTAAGCATTTCTTTGATTAATTTCTCCAAAAAAAGAATCAACCCGACCATTAAGGGAGCATACTGATTATTGTTATTCAATCAGCTTGCAATGATGATGTGTGATGAATTCTCAGAAGATTCAAGCAAGTTTTAGAACAAAATTCTGCCTTTAGAAGTTTTGAATGAGCTGCTGAAGAGACTGGTTGGATTTCTGAGCTTCTAAAACCTAGAGGAATTAGTAGATTCTTATCCTTGAATAGCTCTAATAAAACTCTTGTTTCATCTGATATTTGTATGCACAAGATTTCGTTCTCATTACATTAATTTGAAAGGTGTATTGCAGATTCATTCAGTTATAGTTTTCACTTTTTTTTCCTTTTCTGAAGCTTTTGTACTGTTGGTGTTGTAAAGGTGATTTTATGCACCCTACTAATTTCTTGTATTTAATCAGCTTGCAATGATGATGTATGATGAATGTGCAATGGGTTCGGGGAAGTTTTGTTCAAAAGTTCTTGCATCTAAGAGCTTGATGCCTGCTAGATTAGAAGTGTTGAATGAGCTGCCTATTGGGAACTTGACCCTGAAATTGTTTTTTCCCTTTCCTTTCATGTTCTAAGGACAATACTATAAAGTATTTGTACTGTAAGAAACTCTGGGACTGCACTCTTTTCACTAGTGTCATGTAGCCTATAATAGCCTGCTTTATTCACTTTGATGGACATGAACCAAAATGAAGATGTTTCAAATATTTGCATTTCTGTGTATATTTGTTGTTTATCTGTTTCCATTTGTTGTTTTAAGCTTTTTATTACATGTGTGACAATTATGAGCTGGAACTTCATATCTATCACGAATCAATGCAAATCCTTACCCTTTCAGGCTACTTAAGATAAAATGTTGCTTGAGATACTTTTAGCTCATATCAAACTCCCCCTAGGCATGCTTCATCTTAAACTCATAAAACCCATGCATGTTAAATTGGGGAGGCATTCGTTCTTAGTGAATGCTAAATATGTTTTGTATAGCATTCTGCTGGCAGTACCCTTTATGTCCAATTCAGATCAATGACATTAAATCACTCTTGCCAGATAGATATGCATTATGCCCTAGAATTGGTTTATTTAGTAGTAGAATTGAGGATTTGTGCATCCCAACCTTGAGGGGTTTTGACTTTTTTATTCTGACTTCATCTTTTGTTTGCTTAGGGTTGTAATCTGTTGCTGCTTGTTCTGGCCTGGAAGACTCAGTAGATCTCTCCTTGTTTTTCTTTCCGTTGCTTATGTAGCGCCATTTTAGCTCCCTTCAATTCCAGCCTGAACTTGTATTTTCCAGGGCTGTAATTCTCTCTTGGCACATTACATCCCCGATGTTGCGTGTGCATAATGACACACACCAGTTGCAATTATTACCTGGAAATTGACAGTGGCTTCGCCTGCCTTAAATGAAAATTCAGAGTTGAACTACTAGAGCATTTTGGGAGTCCTTGTTTTCTTGACACATTCAAGTTTTGTTTTGTTTTTTTAGTCCTATTAGATTGTTTTGAATTATATATAAATGAATAAATCTGAATATTTCTTAAGATGTTTGATTTCTAAAGACAGATCCTTCCTATCAATTTATCTACCGAAAATCACAGATAAATCAAACTATATTAAAAGAAACCTGTATTTGCCATAGCCCGGCCCTTCCCCTTATCGCTTACTTGGGATTCATGATTTACTCTGCAAACGCAACCCATGCAACCTTGTTGCCAAAAGTAGAATGGAAATAAAGAGACTGGATTTGGCTAATCACATTTAAGTAGTATCTCATTCTCAATCTCATAATTGTTGCATTAACAAGGCAGTATTGCCAAAACTTATAACTTACGAGCATATCTTAGTCTTATATATAGTTATAGTTCACAACCAGGGAATAATAATCAAGTCTTCACTAAATTTGAAATATTCCCTCCCATAAGAGACGCAAATCATGCTTGAACAGTAACCAGTTCATACTCGACCAGAGAAAGATTGTTAGTCTCTTTAACTGCAAAGTTTGCAGGTTCAGCAACTTCAACACGTCCCCACTTGTCCACGGCAAGCCTCATAGACCCCTTGAACATGTCAATCTTGGCATTGCGCAGGATGACAGTGGCACCAGTCTGCATCATGTCAACTGCATAAGAGTAAAATGACCGTTAGAACATGACATCAAAATGCATTAACCAAAACCTTTACAATCACTAGAAAAACAACCTAAATGCATTTTTTATTAACATGATCGGTGCCTCCCCAGCATGCAGTTGGGGGTATGTTTTTTTTCTGTTTTTACTAGCTACAAGATGAAGCTAAACTCCAGGAAATGAATGAGCACCAAAAAGAAAACATAGACGATCTTCTACCCGTATTAATATGCAAGCAAGACCAACTATAAGTAGGCAGAAACATAATACACCTCCAAAGATGAATAACCACGTCCAGAAGAGAACAAAGCAACTGGTCTTGACACATACCTGGCACATATTAGTTATCAACAGTGGGCTCATTGACCAAAGCATCCAGATTTTATTTCATGCAAGTAACAAAAGTAACTCCAAGCTAATTTCTTAGGCACCTGAATTCAGCATACTGGTTTAAAATCAATTTATGACATCCAAAGTCCACTGGCTCAAAGTATTAGTTTTGCATATCAAATAAATATCTATGAATCAAGAAAAATTATGAGTCAATTGTGAATTCTAAACTTCAAGCAATTGCTTAATTCAGAACTATCTAATGTAATGCCTTCTGGAAATCAGTAGAGCAATTTCAAAGAAACCACAATTGCGAGATCTAATATATCCAAAAATTGCTACCATAAACATAGTTTTCTTTGAGAGAAACTAGAGAAATGTAATATGTTGTCTTGAAAGATACAGCACTACTACTTATAACACAATATGTTAACCTTAATATAATTAAGCACAACTATGAAACTTTAACAGGATACATCAGCAAAATGAATACATACAGGTGGACCAAAAAAGCATTAGCTTTCAAAATAGCCATCCTACAATCGATTTACACTTAGGAACCAAGGGTCAATATAACCCAAAACTCATTCTCACCCTTAAAGGTTTCGCTTCCTAATCGCACCATAAAATTCAAACCTCTATTTTGGATTTTAAGAAATACAGAGACAGACAGAGTTCACAGGCTAGCTTGAGCTACAAACTCAAAGGCTCAACTATGCCAAAATTTACCTTCCTACTAACCCATTAAACAGTGACCCAGACTCTGTTCTCTCAAGTCAACAAACCATAACAAAGTAACAGTAACCAGCAATCAATCACCTTAACAATACACTATCACATCAACCAAACCACATAAAACAAAAAATAAATCCAAACAACAAATGCGAACAAATCAACTCTCAAAACCCTAAACCAGAAACCATCAAAGCAAAAAAAATATCAATACCCAAACAAAGTAGACACCTTTGTTGGGTCTCCATAACCAAAACGCAAAACCCAAGATACCATTTATTGCAAAAACCAAAACCCAGAAACAATTTCAATAAAGATCCCTAGAAAGCACAAAAAACAGTCTTAATCAATAAAGGGGACAAATCTTTCACCTTGTTCATTTCTTGCAGTGAAAACAATACAGCCAGTTTCGTCACCAACAAGACATTCATTGATTCGAGAAGGACGCTGAGATCGTTGAGAGAAAGACATAGGAGCACGACGAGGCTTAGGAGCAGGGACTGGTTTAGATTCAAGAATCTTGACAGTGAGATTGTGACCATTGGTGCCTGGCTTGAGCTCTTCTACTTTGATGAACACTGGCTTTCTTTTCTCGACTGTTGCTGCCATTTTTGATTGATGGGTCGATCAAAGATCAGTTGATTTCACAGAGAGGAAGAAAGGCTGTTTCTTTTTCGTATGTAAGAAACTTAGCAGCGGTGGTTGTTTATAAATTGAAGGGAGAAAGGAAAAGGGGGAAGGGAAAGAAAGGGCAATTAGGGTTTTTGATTGGGTTTGAACTTCTAGGAGAAGTAATGTGGGGTTTATGGCTTTATGCACGTGTGGTGCTTTCATTGCTTTGTGTTGACTTGAAGTCAAAAGGTTTGCTTTTTGTGAATGACATGTAGATTCTTTAGGCTGACATGAATGATGTGTCGTTTGTGACCTCCCCGTCTTTTTCGCTTTTGAGAATAATTGAGCTTCTAATATTTTTGCATTTGAGAGTAATCCCTCCTGTACGGACAACAATTTAATATGAAAATGATGGATGGATTTATTATAGATAATTATTTTATATGATTATTAATTAATATAAAATAAATATCATTAAATTCAATTTAATAATATAATTCAAACTCAATTTGCAAAAACATTTATAAATTTTTTTTAATCTAAGATATATTTGAATGGTTGGAGTTGTTGATGGGAGGGGATCTTGGTTAATGAGTGTTTAGCAAGGTGAATTATTTGTTTTTTAAAAAATATTTTTCATTTAAAATACATTAAATTAATTTTTTATATTATCTTTTAATATTTTTTATATCATAAGTAGTATCTTTTTTATATCATAGTACATCAAATATTAAAAAACACTACAAAATATCAATTTTATATTTAAAATATACTTTTAAAAAGTATCTAAATATACTTTTGAAAAGCATCCTATTATCTATGTGATTTTTATTCAAAATAGATGTAATAAGAAGGGGGAGTTGGTGGGAGATTTTTCCCTTAATCTAAAACAAAATCAAGTGTGCTAGCTTAGCCTATATTTGTTGATCATAATTTGACTATTCCTATGGTTGTGAGGATAATCACATAGATATTTTTGAATGGTTGGAGTTGTTAATGGGAGGAGATCTTGATCTTAATGAGTATTTAGTATTGTGAATTATCTGTCTTTTTAAAAGGTGTTTTTTTATTTAAAATGTATTAAAGTAATTTTTTTAATATTATCTTTACATTGTACATCAAAAATATTAAAAAACACTAAAAAAATCAATTTAATATTTTTCAAATAAAGTATACTTTTAAAAAAGTATCTAAATATACTTTTGAAAAGCATCATATCATCTATGTGTTTTTTATTCAAAATAGATGTAACAAGAAGGGAAGAGTTGGTGGGAGATTTTTCCCTTAATCTAAAATAAAATCAAGTGTTAGGATATTTGCAACACCAACCAACTCTTATGATTATCTCTTATATGCTCAACTTCTTGCAAGACCAACTCTTATGATCATCTCTTAATATTTTCCATTTATGGGTTAGGAAACAAGATCAACATACTCTATTTCCTTTCATACTCAGAGCAGAATATTGAAATACAATATCTTTGTATTTGTACATAATAAAATGGATGGATCATTATATTTTGTCCACAGTAAGTGTTAGTTTTACAGAGTACAACACAATGCCTCTCATATTCTCTCTGCTTAAAGTGCAAGTTATTGTTGTTAGAAATGGCAAAGATGCCTTACACTACTGGTTCTGGGAGATCACTCCTGCCATCACTAATGCCTGTTGTGGCTTTTGTTCTCCCTTCTTCCTGGTTTGGCATTAGTTGTTGCCGGCAGCATCGTAGTATAACCAAGGATACAAATGCTGCAAATAAAACCAAATCTAAGTTGAGAATCAATAGAAGAGAAACTACCAAGAAGTTGATCTTGGATATAGATAGGTAACAGCTAGAATTGAAATTCTATGTAGCTTTTGAAAACCAATTCAATCTTGTAACAGGTTAAAAATACTGAAAATCCATCACAATTACCAGTAAATATACGGGTTTTGACACTTGACAGATTCCAGAAAGCTGTGACTGCTGATGCTGCCACCATCTTTTTGTGAGAACAAGCTCCCCATGCTGTCAGCACCCGGCATTTCATGTGCTCCACTGCAGTATCCCCAACAAAAAATTCACTCAACGAACCCGTCAATGGACATACAAGCTAACAGAATTTCATTTACATGGAGAGGTTTTGTATACCTTTCTGGTTAATCTGACTAGAATAGCAAGCATATAGTTTTGGTATGGTGAAGCATATGAAAAACCCTGCCCAGGAAATAGGAACTAAATTATCATCAACACATTGATCGCAAGCAGATTTCGTGAACAATTTAGTATTAGGGTTATCATACCGATTCCACAAAGCCTCCTCAAAGTTAAGAGATGACCATACTCAGCACCAAGAAGCAAGAAAGGAATCACCTGTGACAAGGAGATATATGGCTCTTTAAGATGCCTGTTTGAGCAAATTGGAAACGTTTTTAAGAGTATGGAAAACTTGGTAGTTACTTTGAGGGTCATGGATGGCTCTCCTGAGAATAACTCTCTTGTCTTTGAAATTGCAAGATTTGCCACTGGAAGTATCAATCTACCCACCCTCAAAATGTCGTCTTCTGTCAGCTTAAATTTTCGTAGGTTTTCAACACTGTTTCTGTTATTACATTATCAAAATCTCAAAACTCAGAACACAAATTTGATGAGCTTCAACACGAACATAATCAGTAATCTATTGACCATTGCGACAATATTGGAGACTTGTACCTTTGACATATCGAATTCGAGAAGAAAGATGCACCCAGAAACAGAAGCCCGAGTTGTGAAATGGCGGAGAAAATGCTTAAAAACGTAAAATTGAAGAGAATTAGCTACCCGAATAGTACCTCAAGCTGAAAATTTATTTTGTGGTGACATAAATTATTTTGAAACTATTAATTCTCCCTTCAATTGAAGAGAATTAGCTACCCGAATACAACTTCTTAGTTGTAAACCCTTGTTAATTATAGTTGTGGTGACATATTTATTTTGAAATCTTAGCTTAATAAACAAGGATTAATGTTCAACATGAGTCTGCTGATGATTGTGTAAGACCATAGTTATCAAACTTCCCTAAGGTTTACGTTACAAGGCAACAATTTTATAAAAAAAAACACTAAAACATTTCAATTTTCATGTTCAGATGGAGACAATTATAGCTCTGTTGATATTCTGGCCTCATATTCTTCTCATCTGAACGTTCTTCTGGGCCCTGTTTTTTGCCAGAAATTCTTGGTGAAAATGGAAAGGCGTGAGTGCAAACGATTGGCCTAGATGTTGCCAAGTGTCCTGGTTGCAGACTGATGTATAGGATCCAATAATCTATAACACCAGGAAAAATCAAGAAAAAATGCAAATTTGTAATCCTATAACTGGAGGACAGGTTTCTTGCAAGAACAAACATCAAATAACACTTTGATTTTTGATATTTAAGGAAGTTCAGTGACACATTGAGAAGAAGTTCATCTCTTCCAGCACCCCCTTCTTCTTCTGCTGTGCTTGCAGGCAGATGGGTTTTTATTTCTTGACTAGATGTGACAGCTTTTGCTGTCTTCTGAGACACTTTCCATGGTGGATAACGTAGAGTAGAGTTTAAGAAACCTGATGGCACATTGAGAGATTGTCAGCACCATCACTTGATCTTAGATTTGGTATATCCTATTACTTCCTGCTGTGCCTTTGACAGAAAGCTTTCATCCTGTCGAGGCCTTGTTCAAGAGATTCTGGTTCAATGGAAAATGTTATCCGGAGCCAATTCTTCAGTCCCACAGCCACTCCTGCACCAAATTCGTCAGTAATAATATAAATCATATTCGGGTTTTAGCTAATAGTTTAAGCTTTTAGGTGAGTTGATTCCTTAACATGGTATCAGAGCTTTGTTGACCTGACGGTCACGAGTTCGAATCTTACCACATGTACAAGGTAATGTGAGATCTGTGCAAGTTTCAAGCGCATAAAGGCTTTCACTTGAGGAGGTATGTTAGAAAATAATATAAATCATATTCGAAGCCTCGGTTAACGGCTTAAGCTTTTAGGTGAGTGAGTTCCTTAACAATCAAAACATTATTGCTGTCAACTTGACAGAAAGCTTGCATCAATCTTCTATGCTCGTGCATCGTATTAGACAAAAGTCTATATTGTTTATGCTTTACCTGGCAGAATAATCACAGATTCTTCTCTGGCCAGCTTGAGACAAAAGTCTGTATCATCACTAATGTCTTCCAGCAAGGAGAGATTTAGTTTTACCTGTAACATATATGAGTCATCAGGAATCTCACTACCAGACTAAATTTTCTTTCAGGCCAGAATTGAGTTCGGGATTGATTTGTTCTTACCATAGCAAACATGGATCCATCAGGCTTGTGTGGGCAAGTAACACAGGGGATCTCCTTAGTTTTTTCATGAAATACATCCGCGGCTTCTCGCATTATGTTAATAATTTTTGAAAAGAAATCGTCTTTTGTTTTCTCAAAGATTTGAGGAATTGCAGCCTGATAAAACAAATCAAAGGATTATTGATTTGAATGGTATGAATGCATAACCAGGCTTAGACTATCAAAATGATCAAGAACACAATTCCTGACTAAAAATAGAAGATCTTGCAAATCAGATTCCAGGATTAGAGAAATCCCAATCCATAACAGAACTGAATGGGAAAATTCAGACAAGTGGATCCAAAGGTACCTGAACAAACGTTGCAGGGTTACTTGAGATGTTGAAGTAGCTCTTAATGCTGTCCACTATCTGGTAAGAATATTAAGGTATTAATTACACAAGTTGGTTTGATTCAGAATGAACAAGAACAACCTGCATCTGTCTGAGAAGATTAGAAACCAACCCCATATTTCTTAAGGATGCCATTAGGATCACAAGCTGCAATCCAACCAAATCGCCAACCAGGAACAACCCATCTTTTTGATATAGACCCGAGAGAAAGAACAGGAACAATGGATCCGAACTCCCCCATTGGTACATATGGATTGTTTCCAAATGCTAGATGGGCATAAACTTCATCAGCAATCACAAAAATCCCAAGTTTTCTTGCTGTCTCTGCAACCTAGAAATGCGACAAAAACATAGGAATCCAGTGCTAGCAAGTTTTAGCAGCAGCCGAGGTAAATTTCAGGATAGACCTGTACCTTATTCAAATGTTGGTAAGAGAAGACATTTCCCACAGGGATTTCCTGGGCTAATAATAACAATGGCAGCAGTGTTCTCATCTGCAAGGGCTTCAACTGATTCAAGATCCACCTCCCAACCTTTTTCTGGTATAAGATCAAAATGGCGTACTTCAAGCTTGCTGAAACCCGCCCGTGATTCATACAGTGGGTATCCTGGTTTAGGAAGCAGAATATTGGCACCGGGACGAGCAAGAACAGATAATATAACTTCTATCGATTGTGTACAACCAGCTGTGAGAAAAACGTCATCTGCTGATAGATTGTATGGAAGGTCTGCAGAAATATATTCTGCTACAGCCCTTTTCATGAAATCAAAGTAGAAACATCAGTTTGGTTCAGCAATTCTAATATCTAATGTATAATAAGCTCTGGAAAAGAACCTGAAGCAAATACCTCCTTGCTGGAAGGATTCCATTAATGGGAGCATAGGAATTGAACTCAGCTGATTGAACAGCACGGACAACAGCATCTACTGCTTCAGGACTGGTCCTAAAACATGAAAATGCTGAGGGATCGCCATGGGAAAGAGGGAACTACAGGCCTTTGATCATCTTTGTCAACTTGATCATACAGCATATGCAGATAACTTCTGATACTGGTAGCTGCTGTTTCATCCAACAGCTCATTCCCTCTAATTATCCATTTTGCAGATTGCCCCTCCATTGTTTTGTTGTGTGTTACATGGAGTGCAAAAGGGAAAATATATAGACAAGGCTTGATGATAGACAAAAGCTTTCTTATCCATGAAGATGCGGTGAAAACAGCACCAAAGTGGATAAAAAAGACAATTGGGGATCTGTTTCTATTTTTCTTGGAAAAGAAGATGGTAAACTTCCAAAAAATAAAATTTGAAAAGGTAAGAAAAGAAAAGAAAAACTGAGCCATGACGGCTCCATCTAGCACCCTATCATTAGTGATTTATTTGACTGCCGACGCAAGGTACGAGAATGCAAGAATCGAAATTGTTTTTAAAAATATTTTTTGTTTAAAAATATATTAAAATAATATTTTAATATTTTTTTTAAATTAATTTTGATATCAACATGAAATAATCTAAAAACACATTATTTTTATTTTAAAGTAAAAAATAAAAATATTTAAAAAAAAATATTTTCCAAACATATTCAGAAACACTTGGTGAAGGAATCATATCTATCCAAAAACTTAAATAGATAGACATAATCTTGATCATTTAGTTTTATAAGATCTCAATCCTGTCAATGAATCATTTTAACACAAAAAAAAACATAAAAGGGTAATTTACAGTATTCTCATAGTTACTACTACTATTATTATTATTATTATTATTATTATATATATATTATCCATCACTGCATGTGCTCATATTTTTAAAATAAAAAAAATCTTTGCTCTTGTTGTTATAACATTTTTATTCAAAATTAGTCCTTGAATGTTAGCATCATAGTTGTTTTATAATTGAAGTATACAATGGAAAAGTCCTATTTCTCTTCCTACTAATAATATGGAGATTTCTCAGAAACTCCACATCTTTGACTTTAAGAAGATGTGATATAACCTTGCCGACCAAGAAATAGAAAAAGAACAAAATTGAAAAATCATTTGCCTTTTGACCATAAAATCTTGTCCATGTCTCAACCTGTAATTAGATGGTCTTTAGCATCATAATTAATTAAAAAAAAACAAAAATTATACTTTAAGACTATTTAAACTTTTATATCGAAATAATTCTTTGATATGACATGAATGTTTTTCATGATTAAACTTTAGAAATTTGAATCTTCTATTCTGTCTAATTAAATCAATTGTGATGGACATGTTTAAATTTACATCTTTTTATATAAAACGTTATCTAATAGCTAAAACTCTTAAGTTGATTTTTTTTTATAATAACTGGCTTGTTATCTAAATAAAAGAATGGAGAAGTTGTATTTCTCTTCATATTAATGAAAATTTCTGAGAAATCCCACATCGGACTCTCTAAGATGTGATATAAACTTGTGGACCAAGAAAGGGAGAGAGAGCATAATGGAAAATTTCTCTTTCACGATCTGTTTGTCAGTTTAGTTGCGGTTATTTTTTAAATTAATTTTTATTCAGAAATGCATCAAAATGATATTTTTTTTTATCTAAAAATAATTTGTGATATCATATATGAAAATAATCTAAAAACATCAAAAAAAAATTTAAAATAAAAACTAAAAATAAATTATTATTTTTTTTCAAAAACACTTTTAAAACGCATTGCGAAATATTTAACCATAAAATCTTGTCCATGTGAAGCGTTCACAAACCAACCATTCTTTTTTCATCATTTTTAACTAACTGGAAAAACTTCTGTAAATTGTGAAATCGAATGCTATTAGCCTAGGAAATTTATATTTTAAAAAGTGCTGATTGCTGTTTTCTTTTGGCATTCGATGAAAACTCCACCTCGTCAGTTTAGAAAATCAATATTTTGGTGAGACTCTCCCATGTTAGAGCTTTTTGGATTCAAAGAAACCCATGTCCAGACACAGTTTTTTGTAGATTCAAGAGGTGCAAGTAAAACCCTGACTTCGAGCTTCGAGACATACTCGCTCAGTGCAAATCTCAAGTCCTTTGTCACCACGCCACAGCCTTTTAGGGACAACCTCCTCCTTGTTAGAACACTTTGTGGCAAAATATAAATATACTGACAAGGATTCTCAAACAACTAGAGATGTTTTCTACAGATCATTTATTTCACGGATTTAAACATAGGGAATTGAATCCCTTTTTAATGTTTGATAAATTTCACTAACCACAAAACCTGATTGAACAACAACTAAATTAGGACATTCAGAAACTAGCAACACCTCAGTTTAAGGTTTAGGGAACTACCAGCAAACAAGCTTGCTGATCTCCAGAACCTTCATTTTTATTTCTTGACTGGAATGACCACTAAATCTAAGAATGGAGCAAGAGAATCAACTTCAAACTATTAATTCTCACTGCTCGATGCTTGGATAAAATCTTATTGTATCTTGGCATGCCTTTCATAAAAGGCTTTTAGCCTCTCAAGGCCTATTTCAAGCACAGAAGGCTCAATGGCAAAAGTTATGCGAAGGAAATTCTTCATTCCCACAGCAGTCCCTGCAATGTTGTCAGTACAAGTTTCAATATTGAATTCAGTAACTCTTTTGAGACCCAAAATAAAACACATTTAGAGATTAAGTATATGTGATCCCACAAAAACAAACAAATCATATCAAGTTTTTCATACGAACAGTCTTATTTTTCGTGGGAGAGTTCGACACCGATCATTTTAACACTTTACTTGACATGTCGTTTGTATGAAAAAACTGGCGATATGAACACTTCATGCCGGTATCAACAACAGATTTTAGTGTGAAAAGTTTGTTTAAAGTTCATTTTCCAAATTAATTAAGCTCATATTTGCCCAACAATAAGATATAGATTGTAAATACCGGCATTCCTTTTTATTCCTTGGTGTTTCCTCCATTCGTTTAGCATATGAAGTGAAAAACTGGGAGCAAGAGAAGTTCTAAGAATGTGATAACACTAATTAACCCTCCACAGATGAGAGATTTTGTGCCAAGAGATGCCTTACCTGGGAGTAGCATGACTGATTCCTCTTTAGCAAGCTTATGACAGAAGTCCATGTCATCATCAATGCCTTCCAATGAAGACAGGTTTAGTTTTACCTGTAGACGTAATTTTAATTTATAATTATCTTCTTCATTTGTAAAGGGAAAAAAAAATATCTATAGTATATGATACTCACCATTACAAACATAGAACCCTCTGGTTTATGCGGCAAAGTAATGCAGGGGATGTCCTGGATTTTCTTATAGCATATGTCTGCAGCCTCTCTCAGTATGTTATTGATTTTTACGAAGAAATCCTCTGTTGTGTTGTCAATGATTTGAGGAATTGCACCCTAAGAAATAGCAAAGCTTTGTCATATTTCAAAACAAACAGTAGAAAGACAAAGTCTCTGTGAAAGAATTTATCGAATGGAAATTGAAGAAAAGCATCACGAATCACGAACCTGAATGAAAGTTACAGGATCAGAGGAAATGTTGAGACATCCCTTGATTGACTCAACAACCTATGAAAAGCAAACATAATTGTTAATGCGGTGGTGAAAAATACAGATTTCAAATGAGGTTCTCTGACTAAGAAGAACAAAAGGCTTCGAATCATGGGGCACGACCATTCAATTCCCACATAATGGAACAATGTCAACTCATATACTATGAGAAATGGGGAAGAGAGAAAGAGAACCAACCCCAGATTCTTGAAGGATGCCATTAGGATCACTTGTGACAAGCCAGCCAATCCGCCAGCCAGGAACAATCCATCTCTTTGAAATAGACCCTAGCGTAAGGACAGGCACAATTGATCCAAAGACTCCCATTGGCACAAATGGAGTATTCCCAAATGTCAGATGGCCATAAACTTCATCAGCAATCACCATAATTCCAAGCTTTTTTGCTGTCTCTGCGATCTAATATTAAACAAACAAATAACTACTAGAACTAAAAATGACACCAATACAACATTTTGTTGCCAAAAAGAAAAGATTATTAATGTAACAAACAAAATAACACAAAATGTGGCTAATGTGAACACACTCCAACTAATGCAACCCCATGTTTACATGTAACCATGCAATATCATGCAAGGACATGAAGAGACTAAAATGCAGCAACCAGCAACATAGCTTGCAAACCAATAAATCAGGATTGGATCATATCATTGCTTCAGTTCAAATTGGATAAATATAAAGCAAAAGAAAAACAGAAAAGTACTTTTACCCACCTTCTGTAAATGTTGATAGCTGTAGACACTTCCACAAGGATTGCCAGGGTTTATAATAACCATGGCAACTGTATTCTCATCTGCTAGAGCTTCAACAGCATCAAGATCAACCTCCCAGCCATTTTCTGGGATGAGATCAAAATGGCGAACTTCGAGATGACTATGTGCAGCCCGAGCTTCATAGTATGGAAATCCAGGTTTTGGAAGCAAAATGTTGGCACCAGGTTGAGCAAGTACAGTTAATGTGATTTCAATTGCTTGTGTGCAACCAAGTGTAAGAAAAACATCATCTGGTGATAACTTGTATGGGAGATCACGATTAAGGTAATCTGCAACACTCCTGTGAGTGAGTACAAAATTACAGTCAATCAGGCAGTTACGAAATGCCCTTCATGGAGTCTTGTTTCATAGGATTTCAGTAACTGTTTGCTTTTACAGCCACATGATTAAAACTATTATATTTCAATGAATAGCATCATTTCTAACTTCTTCAGTAAATTCAGAAATTCCAAGGAGAATATAATCAAGAACATGGTGTCATCTTGTTTACAATGCTCACGAAAAAATTCAAATATAATATTTTAAAGACTTGTGAGCAATTTTCTGGTAACGATCAACATATGCTTCACATTCACAAAAAAGGCTTTGACAGAATCAGAAGCAAAATTTACGAATTGTTTCAAAAGAAGAAGTTAAACTTCGATAGTGTAGTGACATTGAAAAATTAACAAATAAACCCCAATTATCAAAACATACAAACATCATTATGATGTTGTTGTAAGAATTTAAGCTTGTCATAGAACTGAGTCTTGGAACAAAAACTTGCAGCTGTTTACTGCGGTAGCATTTGGTTATTGTTTAGGATCAAAAGAGATAGAGAAAGTTGGAACAGAAAGGGCATGTCCCTCTATCTTTCCTGAACATAAATTCACTTTAAAACTGTTTCAAAAATATATTTATTTTTATGTTTCTGTTTCTTACCACCAACAAAATACACTTCCATCTAGTGTAATTTATGTTAACAGTATCAGAGTAGTTATATATCTACAAGAAAACAAAGATAAAGCTATGAAACATAGAGCTACGCATAGAAAATGTCAAAATATTCAAAAATACAAATTGGAAAAGCCATCAAAGCTCCACATTTGAGACTGCAATTCCATTAAAGTTTGATCAAATTTGTTCATCAATTTTCTTGAAGAAATTAAAATATTGAAGGAACATTAAGACAAAAGGAAAATGGTAAGTTTTCCTTTATCAACCATAAAAATGTCGGGCTATGTAGGATGAGCAGTTTCCTTATAGTTGACAGGGTGTTGAAGCCACAAACTAGTGTTGTGTTGCCTATGTACTAGAGCTTTTGCCTGCTCTCAATTATTATTTTTTCCGAATACTGTTAACCAACATGTTAACTCCCATGTAAGAACGACAAAAAATGTTAGGTAGGTCAACAGTAGAAAAATAATTAAAATTCTTTTTTTATTATTATTATTTTGCCAAAACCCCGTAAAGCACCTTCCTAGTTCCTACCGCCAAGTCTCTTTCTGCTACAATACCAATACATGAAACAAAGAAAAGACTGAAGTATAACAATGAAAAAGCCTTGAAGCAAGCATCGCCGCAATAAAATAATAGCGCGAAGATGTTTTTTAATTAAACACTGATTTCAATGAGAATCCTCCATTGTCCTTGTCAACATCAGTGAATACACAAGATGTGATTGGCCATCTTCTGTACACTTTAAAACCAAAAGCATAGTTATGAGACTTGCCCCCCTTTTTTAAACGAAAACGACATTATTTTTGTTTTTAAACAAAGAAAAACGATCGAAACAACATTGAAATCGTGTCCTTTTGGTTTAAGAAATCAAGTTTAACAAGATACCTTGACCAGCTCAGAATTCAGGGGGTCATCGGATTGAGCTGACTAGCCTGACGGGTTTTATAACTATGGGCAAAGAGCAAGATGATGAGGCTTGAAAATACAGAAATTATTACGATGAATAGCAAAAGAGAATCACTAAAACTCATACCACCAAAGAATCTAGCAAAAGGCAAATGAAGCATGCAATGAAAAGGAAATTTAGCAAAAACATAACCGTGCAATATACCAATATTTATAATCATATCATAGCAATGAACAAATAAAATTGATTTTTTGAACCACATGAAAATAACCCTCAAAGAAACTGAAACCACAAGAATCTGTCAAAGTGGTTTCGGGTTACCTCCGAGCGGGAAGAAGACCAACAGTCGGGGAATAATGATTGTACTTAGCAGATCTTACAGCGTCAACAACAGCCTCGTCGGCTACAGGAGTTGTACGAAAACAAGGAAAAGCAGAAGGGTCGCCATGGGCTAATGGTACGACCTCTCTTGTATCTTCTTTGTTGAGACTGCCCACTAAGAGATTAAGAACTCCACGGACTGTGATTGATGAAGATGAGCCGAGGCTCTTGTTCGCTCGAAAACCCCATCTCTTCGATCCATTTTCCATCTCTTACAAAGTTACAACTATGTTTGTGTGGCCGGTGGGGTTTTCTGAGATTGTCTTTGAAGTGGACAAAGGTGTAGCTGATTCAGCCGACGTTGCTGTTGTTTACAATTATATTATATAAGCCTTCACATTCATTGGATTCTTTAAGTGGAGCCTACCATTTATTTTCTTCTTCATCAATTTTGATGTCATTTATGTACAAAATTTAAATAAAAAAAACTCACTCCAAAGCGGTGGAGAAATTATTTATTTTTAGATGCGAGTTAACATAATTCATGGATCTCGATCACCACTTCAATTGTTATATATTCTTATAAAAAAATATATATTTTATGCAGATAATAAATTTTTTATCGTCACATCATATTTTTTTAGAATAAATTATTATTCATACACAGTATTATTGTTGTTTTTATTGTTATTTTGCTATTCTTAAAAAAAACTCGTTTACATGGCCTCTTGTGGTATAATTGTAATTTTATAGAGATCATTCTCTCATTATCATTTTAATTAAGATCTAAAATGTTTTTTTATATTTTAATTGTACAATATAATGACTGGGATTTCCTTAAAATGCAAAAACCTTTATGAGTTAAAAATCGATGGGCAAGCAGGAGATAATTACATTGTTTTTGACAAGGTTTTTGCAATAACGTAGCGTGATGGAAGATTTCTCAAGGAATGGCGAATTGTAGGCTTCGTAGCAAAAATAATTACTACCTCATAGAAATGTCATTTCAATGAAAAGTATCGAAGTGTAATTCGAAGACTTTCTAAACCATGAACGTTGACTTCCATCCTGACAACAACTTTCTATAACTTGTATGGTCCAAATGATCTCCAAAAAATCAAGAATTATTTTGAAGTTATTTATAGGGTCCCTCACTTATTTTTCAAAAAAAATTATTTAATGTTTAGATTATAGACATATACTATAAAATAGTGATTTAGACGGGTCCAAGGAGTGTGGCGTGATAGCAAAGGGTAGGTTTCGAGTTCGAGTCAGGACGCACTCCTTGTAAGAACATGTGACAATCAAAATTTTTATTTGCTCACTTAAACTCAAAATGTACGTTTTTTAAAGGATTAGATTTACTCGCATCCAAAATATAAAAAGTGATATATGCGGTCCAATTACAAGCATAATCCAAACTAACAAGGTTTGACGACAATAGATGCAAAACTCAAGTTATAAAGGGGAAATGAATCTCACATAATTTTTTAAAAAAATATATATTTTTTGAAGTTGAAAATGGATTTGAATCCTAAATTTACCACTATCAATGCTATATTTAACATATTTGTCGATAGAAATTTATATCGGTGATTCTAATCCTAAATTAAACGAGTTAACCTAGATTAATTATACTAATGTTATTTCAAGATTTAAAATGAAAAAAAAACACAATAATGTCAATGTGAAAAAAAATAGTCAAATAATATTTCAGTCAAGTCAACTCCCTCTTTATTTTCTTATAAAAAATTTAAATAGATGCAACCAAAATCAACCAACAATAATGGGCTTGGGTTCTATCAAATGTGCAAGGAGAATCCATGAAAAGAGAAGAAATTCATCAGACCAGGATTTTCCAAAATTACAGCCCAGTGGTCTCAAAATTGGGCCTGGTTTTGTTGGGCTTCTGTGCATGTGACCAAACCAACCATTTAAAGCCCAAAACCAGTGAGAAAGCTCATAGCGAATGTGTTTTGTAATATTGTTTACACATAATACTTTTATAATAAAATAAATTTGATTTAGTATTTTTTTTTATTAGACTTGATGTACCTTAATGATTTATAATAAAAATAAATTAGATATTTTAATTTAATATGAGCTATATTTGATTTATTATTTCTATTAAATCTGACTTATTATCGTAGTAATTAAATTCATTAACCTGTTTTTTGGATTTTGATACAGGAAGAGAGTTGATATTATCTATTTTTTTTTAAAAATAGCGTTATTTCAATTTAAAAATAAATAAATTGAAATGACAACGTTTTAGATGAATCAAAATAAACCCGCTCAATTATTATTTTTGTTTTCGTGAGGTATAGTTTTCAAATTCTATATTCAATTATTGTTCAAGCATTATTACGGCAGCCTTTCTAAGACCTTGAAAATAAAGAGCATAAGGGCATACTTGTAATTTGCATTCTTTCCCCGAAAGGCAATTTCCTTAGTCAAAATTTATGCGAACATTGCAATTGCCAACAGGCACCATGAATAATTGACACGATGGGGGTGTTGCGTCAGGGAGTGCTTTTCAAAAGTAAAAATTAAAAAAAAATTTAAGTTTAATTTAATAAAATTTGGTGTTTTTAGTTTATTTTGAAGTGTTGATGTCAAAAATAATTTTAAAAAAATAAAAAAACATAATTTTAATACATTTTTGAACAAAAAACACTTTAAAAAACAACCACAATCACACTCCCAAACACTAAATGTGTTTGTAGTTGTTTTTAAAAGTGTTTTTTATTCAAAAATACATCATAATAATATTTTTTAAATTATTTTTGACATTAATAATGAAAATGCTCTAAAATACAAAAAAAAAAAAACAATTTTTTAAAAATGTTTTTAAATTGCAGCCAAACACCACCTAATCAGATTAGTATTTTTTTAGAAAAAACAAAAAACTGAATAATCGAAATAAAGAACTAAATTGATGAATTCATTTACTCCAATTTTATATTTGTAAAGTTGAATAAATCTAACTTGAATTAATAGATTTTTATTTAAAATATATCATTATTTATAGATATTTTATTTTTAAACGTTAATATGTTAAAATTACTATACTAATAAAATATGAATTTAATTTTTTTAAATAAAAAATAATTTTTAATATGAACAAAAAAAGAAGGGAGTTGATACCCAGTTGCGTGACTTGTGTCAGTGAAATAATTCGATGACGTTAACATGTTAAAATTATTATACTAATAAAATATGAATTTAATTTAAAAAAAAAAGAATTTTTAATATGAACAAAACAAAAAAAGAAGGGAGTTGATACCCTGTTGTGTCAGTGAATTAATTCGATGACGTCGGCAAAGATAAGATATTCTTCGTTGCCATCTCTTGCATGTCACGTAAGCTAATTTGATTCACTGTAGTATTTGCCAGGAATCGAACTCTCCACCGCAGCCAATGATGTAACAACAGGTGTGTCATGTTTGAAAGGTACAGCACGCGCTTGGAAGGGAATACATGCAAGCGTCGCAGATGGACAGTACACTCACGTAAGTAGCACTATTTTTGTTTTTTTCCATTTTTTATAAATATTCATCGGGACAAAATTTAATTATAATAGCATAATTTATACATGCTATAATTAAAAAATATAATTTTTATAACCTATCAATCGTTATAATAACAAATTATGTGTCTATTTGGCAATGCGTTTCAAAAATATTTTTAAAATTATAATTTATACATGCTATAATTAAAAATATTTTTTTTATTTAAAATTATATTTTTATATTTCAGATTATTTTGAAGTGCTGATGTAAAAAAACATTATTTTGTTACATTTTAAATGAAAAATATTTTAAAAAATTACTGTAACCACACTTTAAAACAGACATTATGAGGCTGTTTGGGAGGGCGGTTATACCGTTGTTTCCCCAAAATTTAAAGAATTTTTTTTTCATTTCAAAAGAATTTTTTTTTATGTTTTTCAATCATTTTGATGTGCTGATGTCAAAAATGATTTTTAAAAAATAAAAAATATTATTTTGATATATTTTTAAATGAAAAACACTTTAAAAAATAAATAACTGCAACCACCCTCCCAAACAAGACCAATAGCTTACTCGAATCAGAATAACTCTTTTTATGTGTATTTCAGATTTTTTTTAATAAAGTTTTTTAAAATATTAGTCGTTTCAAATTTTCAATTGAGAAATGTGAAAATTATCCTATTTTATATATAAAAAATATTATTAAGTTATCTCGCCAATATTTTTATTTAATTATATTCATTTTTCTAAAATAAAAATCCCGTTAGTTATATTCACCCAAAACTAATGATGACAGCAACGCGGCCTATCCTGATGGTTCACTCGAGGGACGCGTCAAGCTTTAGAGAAGGACGCGTGGCGACTTATAAATGGTTGGTGTTTACTCTCACTTAAGTGTCGGTCAAAAAAGCGATTCAAAAGGCTGTGTTACTGTGTGAAACGGCGATGCGGTGGATGGTAGTGTCTCGGACGTGGTCATTATCTAATCCACTTCTAATCCTTTTGATGTAGCTCAATCCTGTAAGGAGAAAGTGTGGTGCACGCGCGATTTATTATTTTATCCTTTAATTAATTAACAAACTCTTTTAATTATTCTTTCTATTATTAACATTTATTGTACATCATCATTTTTTAAGTAAATCCAACACAATTTTTGTAGCACATATATAATAAATATTGACCAAACCAAATCATAATCGATTAATATTTTTTAAATACTCATCTTGATTAATTGGTAAGACTCAGATATTATAAATATTAAATTAGTTAAAAATTAAAAAAAACAATTTATATATATATATATATATATAAAAAAAAATAAGAGATAGAACTATCAATTGAGGTTCTTGTTTGGGAGTGTGGTTGCAGTAGCTTTTCAAAGTGTTTATCGTGCCGAAATACATCAAAATGATTTTTTTTTTAAATTTATTTTTGAAATCAGCACATCAAAATGATCTAAAACACACAAAAACATATTCATTTAAAATGAATTTGTTTTTCAAATTTCGGTCAAAAGCTGGTAGGATCGCAATGCCAAACGGGCACTAATAGCTCATGTATTTCTACATAGTTATTTTATATGAATAATATGCAATCTAAATTGTTTTTTTTTTACAAAAAGTGAAAAATCATAAAATTTTGCAAAATTATTTTCTATTTGTTACTAATTTTTTAGCTTAATTAAATTGATTAATTGTTATCCATATATCTAAAATAAAATATGCATTTATATTTATTTAAAAGATAATAATTATTTATAAATCCCATAAATAAAGGAAGCATAATATTTCAAACCCGCGCAAAGCTTGCACGCGCTTAAAATCAAGCGTGGAAACAATCCACACCCACACGCCCGCAAAATTCATGCCGTGATAACGGTCTCCGTCATCGAAATCCATCACAGAACGCCCCACTAATCTCACCAATATTATCTCTTCTATTTTTTAAAAAAATTCTTGTCTCCTTCTTCTTCTCTCTCTCTCTCGTTAGGCGGCGCCACCCCTTAAGTCAAATCCTTCATTGACCAACTCTCTATAAAAAAAACACCTTCCCCCTTCCCTTCCTCCCAAAACACACCACCCCATCATCTCCATTGATGCAGAACCCTAACCTTCACCATATATGATTATCTCCTTGAGAATCTTTACTGTTTTGTTTCACTAGCTCTAACGTATCGAGATTCTTGATTATTTCCTGGTGGGGATTCAAAAAAATGGCACCCAGGAAGCTTAATGTTAGCGACGGTGGCTCTTTCAGGAAAGCAAGTGGGGACCATGACAAGAAGGAGATACATTACAGGGGAGTGAGGAAGAGGCCGTGGGGGAGGTATGCTGCCGAGATAAGGGATCCCGGGAAGAGAAGCCGGGTTTGGTTGGGTACTTTTGATACGGCGGAGGAGGCCGCTAGAGCCTATGATAAAGCGGCGCGTGAGTATCGGGGTGCTAAGGCGAAGACCAACTTTCCTTTTGCTGAGGGGGTGGTTAATTATGACGATGATAAGCAGAGTTCTAGCCAGAGCAGCACCGTGGAGTCTTCGAGCTCTCCGGTTGCTTCTGCGGTGGTGACCCGCCAGGTTGGTGGAGTGGGCGGGGTTGTGGGGATGGGAGGGTTTCCTTTTGTGTACCAGCAGCAGAATGTTAACGTTGTTGCTCCTGTCTGGTTTTTTGATAGTGTGAGGCCCGAGTTTACGACTCAGCGATTCCCTGTCCGGTTTGACCAGGTGGGTCTTGAAAGTGCTGGCTGTGCTCAGAGTGACTCGGATTCATCAACGATGGTTGATTGTCAGCCAAGGAGAACAGTTCTTGATCTTGATCTCAACCTGCCTCCACCGTTGGATGCTTGATGATTATTATTTTGCTTTTTTAGATTATTCAGTGAAATAACTTTATTTTTATTTTTATTTTAGTTAATTCAGAAAAAAGTGATGGTTTTGCTTAGGCGGGCCAATCGTAACCTAATGTAATTAAGCTATCAAGATTATTTAATGGAGAATTATCAATTACAGATATCCCTTTGTTCTTCTAAAATTGTTTAGAAGAAAAATATTGGAAGGAAACTCTACAAATTTTCATCAATATATCGAAAAAATAATTTAAAATAAAAATAAAAAAAATTCAAATTTTCTTTTTATATTTTTTTAAAAATATAGTGTCAAGCACTAAATCTTGTCAATGATTATACAAAATTATTTTAATTCAAAATAATGTTATTTAAGTTTTATTATATAATTTATTTTATTAAAATTGATTTGTTTATGCTTTACTTAATCAAGTTTAATGACCAAATTTGTTTTATATCAACGTTGTATTATTGTTCAGACGAAAAAGAAGCAACCAGGTGCTATTGCTGAGGTTGGAGAATTAATTAGAATTATTTAAATCAAATCATGATGATTAAAAAAAGAAAAAGAAACTTTTTAGCGTTTGTTTAAGTGCTTGTTTGGCTAAGCAATTGAGCTGTCATTTGACTAAAAAAAAATTAGTGTTTTTAGATCATTTTGATGTGCTGATGTCAAAAATGATTTTTAAAAAATATTATTTTGATGTATTTTTAAACAAAAAATACTTTCAAAAACAATCGCAAACTACACTCCTAAACACCCTCTAGGAATATGATTGTGATTATTTTTGAATAAAATTATTTTAAATAATTATTCAGCCCCACCAAGTTGAGGGTTATTTGCTATTTCCTTTAAGAATAATTATTTTAAATATTTTTTTTCTGGGGAGTACAGGCACTGAAAAATTGATTTAAATTTATTCTGAAAAAGGAAAAAGACAAGATCAAGAGGATGGATTAGTTTAAAATTGCCTAATTGTCGGCGTCTGTAGTAGGCGGCAGCACCGACGAATATTGGTGGGGCCCGGCATGAATTCCGTGTTGACGGGGGTACAATGTAAGTGTCTGGATTACTGGACGACACGCGTACTTTCGCCATCCGATTTTGAGTGTCAATCAATGTAAAATCTTTTGGAGGAAGCTACCCCCGTTTAGTCCCTATAATTTATCAACGCCTCACTTTCAGTCCTTGCACTTTTTATTTTATCTCGATGTTAATTTAAACCTTATCATCGAGTCCTATCTCATGGAGTGCGTATGAGAGTGGAGAATTTCTGCACCCTTTTCCTAACCTGTCGCCATAAATTTAGGCCACTTTGTTTGTCAAAAAAAAACAACGATTAATGTTGATATAAAAAGTATATTAAACTTTTTAAGGATGAAAAATAAAACTCAAAACAAAATAAAAGGTTTTCTAATTCAAAAGTATTTTTTTTATTAACAATTTTTTTAATGATAAATAAATATAAAAATTATTTTTCTATAAACTACTTTTCACAAACAAATAAGACTATGAGCACTGTATGATTGTTTTTCAAAAACAAATTTGAAAAGAATTGATTTTTTTTTATTTTTAAATTAATTTTTTTATATATTTTTAGATCATTTTCATGTGTTGATATTAAAAATAATTTTTTTTTAAAAATAATATATTTTTTAATAAAAAATATTTTCAAAAACAATCTCAATCACACTCCTATAAAGTTTAGATGTTGACACGAGCCATCAAAATCATAAAAGAAAAGAAAATGATTTTTCCAATGACAATCAATCAAGCTTTATTAAAGAAACTTTAATTATAAAGTAATTTTTTTATTATCAAGTTATTTTATGTGTATCTCGATTAAAAATCCTATGAACTCTAAAATTAACGACAATATTAGTTTTTAATCACCATTATATTAACAATCATAAAACTTAAATTTAAAATATATAAATAATAAATTATTTAATTTTAATTTTTTACCACTAGACATCCTTGTACGTTTAATTATAACGTAGTTTTGCAGGCAAAGAGAGGGAGGCGCAGAGGAGAGAGAGAGAGAGAGGAGACAGGGTTTAGGTACGGCGGACCCACCAGGAAAATTGAAATTTTAGAGGGTCGTTGTTGCCGCCGCTGTCGCTCCCGGTGGGGCCCGGCAGAATATGTGGAGGAGATCTCGCTTATTGCGTGCATGATGCATCCATGCACTCCATCCATCCATTGAAGGATTTTTGATTTTATCACATTGGTTATTAATTTAATAACAATAGCGGTAGCCTTTTGACTTTATCATCGTTAATTATATATATATATATATACATGGGTGGGGTGTGTCCCCGACCTTGACCATCCCAAAACGACGACGGGCAGCTGAGTTAGGGGTGCGGGTGGTTGGAGTCGGGTGAGAGGAGACAACGTGGAGCCATGACAGCACGTGAAAACGGTGGCGTACGACGCAGAGAAGCCACCAGGAAACTGTGACGTGTCGACACCACCGAGACCAGGAAATCTAGCGGAGCGCCTACTCACCTGCTGCCACTGTTTCGGGGTTCATTTCATGCTGACGGTGGGACCCACCACAGCAGAAGCCACGTCTTGTCAACACGTTCGAGTTCTTTCCCTCGAAGCCAAATCATCATGCTAGGCCCTAGGGATTGCTTTTCTGCCACGATATGTTCCTCCTTTATTTTTACGTAATATTTGTTTTTATATATATATATATATATATAATATTGATATAAATAATAATAATAATATTTTAATATATTTAGAGTTTTTAAATTGCTGTCACAGTTTTAAAAATTTTTACCTGTGTTTTTGAGAAAAAAAATTAATTTTTATTTAATTTTTTATTAATAAAATTAGTGATTTTAGATTATTTTCATGTGATGATGTCAAAAATAATTTTTAAAAAATAAAATGATATCACTGTGATATATTTTTGGACTAAAAATATTTTAAAAAATAACCGCAACTACACTGATAAACAAACACTTTATATGACCAATTTGACTATTTCTATCACTGTATTTTAAAAATGTTTTTTTAAAAAATTATTTTTATTATTTTTAGATATTTTGATGTCAAAATATTTTTTTAAAAAAATAAAAAAATATTATTTAAAAAAGAATATCTTTTTAAAACATTTTTAACCAAACTCTCAAACCATCTTTAAATTCAATTAAAAAATTAAAAATAAATATATAGACACTGTCATAATATAACAATAACAAAACTTCCCTGAGAAAATAATAAAATAAAGAGCTGTAGAAAAAGAGAATGTGATTTCTAATAAAACTAGTTTAAATGTATATTATATTTCTAATTAACATTAATCATTTTATTTTTGGTATGTTATATTTGCATGGATATTGATTAAATTATTTAGTGTTTCCATGAACTAATGCTCGCAATTTTACATCCTAATTTGTAATTTTGATAGGTGACCGTATATTTTATTAAATCATGCATCATATAAATAAATAAATAAATAAATAAATAAATAAATAAATAAGGTTCATAACATTTAATTTTTGCAGGCTTAAATTCAGACTGAGTCCATCTGGCTCACTGCTAGCTAATTGACGAAGACAAAGACAAAACGCCCCATTGGCTGCCGTTCTCATTATTTCACCAACGCTGCCATTTTTAGCCATTGAAATCCAGCTGTATCCCACTCTATTTGACGTGTCATCATCTGGTGCTATAGAGAAGCTAAGCCGTTGGATTTGATTAACTCTAACTTCCCCCAAGACTTCAGTCTCTTTGGGTTTAATTTCTGTGCAGCCAATGTTAGATTAGGCTGTTTACAATTTATTCACCAAAAACAACTATAATTTATCTAAAAACAATTATTTTTAATACCAACACATAAAAAAAATACAAAAACATAAAAATAAAAATTATTTTTTAAAACAATCTCTATTTAAATCTTATTTATAAATAATATCTTCATCAATACAAGATAACGCATCACAACAAACATGTTAGACGTAACATAGAACAGTACCAGGAAAAACTTATCAATTTTTATTTGAAATTTACCATATCCATATAAGTTTTTAAGACCGATCATATATAAAATTTAATTTTCAATCAATACACAAGTTAATTTTAAAAATACATTAAAATAATTATTTTATTTTTTAAAATTTATTTCTAACACAACATATCAGAACAATTTAAAAAAAACATGAATTTTTTAAGCAATATTTTTTCTTAAAGCATGACTTGACTGCAAAAACAAACAAATAGAATTCATTTATTTTTCTATCATAAATAAGATATTATTTGGTATATTAATTGAATTGGATTAGACAATAATAAAGTTAGACAGATAGATGTTTTGTCTTGTGTGTTTGTAAGCATTGAAGTAGATTGAATGACTTTATCATATTTTTATGTTTGTTAGACATTAAACAAGATAACAAAATATATTATAATGACAATAATACCCTTGTCTTGTCTTGTTTAATGTTTGAAGTGTAGATCATAGCATCTATTTTTTAACTAAAAAACTTAGTTTATTTTGCTTTTTGATATAGTGACTATATAAATAGAAAAAAAATTATTAATATTTATTTAAATATTATTTTATGTCAAACAAAATCTATAATTTTTTCATGTTAATTACCATGTTATTTTAATAATTAAGAAAGCACTTGTGATTACTTAAAATTAACTCATATTTAGATTTCTGGAACAACTTAATGTAAATATTTTAATTAACATGCAACTACGTATATCTCGTAAACTTATGGAAAACACAGATAATGCTGAATTAAAAGATAGCTATCAAAAAATTGATTGACATTGAGTTTTCAAGTCTATTATTCAGAATTGCGTTTCAAAAGTTTTTTTTTTTTTTATTTTTATATCAAATTAATTTTTTTTGGTATTATAAAATTATTTTCATGTGCTGATGTTAAAAATGATTTAAAAAAAATATATTATTTTGATGCATTTTGGATTGTTTTTTGATAGCTATCTTTAATGTTGAATTAAAGATAACTATAAAAAAATTGTTTGACATGAGGTTTTCAAGACTATTATTGTGTTTCAAAAATATTTTTTTTTTAAAATTAAATTTTGTTATTTTTATTTTTACATCAAATTTTTGTTTTGGTACTATTAAATTATTTTCACGAACTGATATAATAAATGATTTTTAATAAATAAATAAAATATTATTTTGATGTATTCCTGAACGAAAAACACTTTCAAAACAACATTAAACACATCTCCGAACAAGAAGAAGAAGTGAAAACTTTTCTCTAAAAGAAAGAAACAAACAAGGGATTGGATATCATTTTGGCAAAGAGTTCTTATTCACCCAACTTTTGCATCCTGAAAATGTCCAAACACATAGTTCATCGTATGGATCGCCATGGCTATTTTCTCAGCAATGGTAAGAAAAGAGAGGTTCTCAGAAGGAATTCCATTACATTGCTGGAAGTTTCAGTTAACAAAATAACATTAGGCCCCTTTCAACAAATAGGCTACAACCAATCAAATCAAATCAATGCCAGAATACAAATATCACTTTTATAGTGGAAAAAAATGCAAGGAAAATACCAATCAGCAGGAGTGTTCATCACAAGATGGGTCTCACCCGAAATTCTCAGTATCATTTTGATTGCTGTTTTGTCTTTTTTAATTGTAGTTTTAAATATTTCTGGTTTCAGAGTGTGTTATTTCGAGGTTTTACTATTTATGTATATAAATATATAATTAAATATATTAATTTTTAAGAGAATAGTTTCAAATCTAAAAATAAAATTATTTAGAATTGTGCAATTTAATCTATAAAAAAAGACACAATAAAATGATTTTTCTGAACAAAATTATAAATATATATAATATTATGAGAATATCATCATCAATCTCGCAAGGTCATTACATTCTCTGATTGGTCTGAAATTTTAACATAATATATATAAATATGTCAAGTGTCTTCTCGTAAATTTTCATCTCAATCTAACGGTCAGGGTAAGATATATGATTGATATTGTAAAATTATTCATCATTTAAAAAAACAATACTTGGTCGAAACAAAACGGACAGAATGAAACCGGAATGTTCCAGCCAAAATTTGGACAAAATTTCTAGAACAGAGATAAAAACAACACCATTTCATCTTGTTTTTTAACCGGTACAAATATATTTCGACTGAAACATATCAAAAATGACAATTCAAAGAAGCAACTCTGCAAACTTTGGTTTCTCTGGGCACCTTCATCGATATCTACACCAGTGGCCACCTGTATAATAACAATGCTAATCAATTACATAGTTTATTATCCAGTGAAGGAATTTCCTTCAAACCATCATATAAATTTTTACCACATGCTCAGTTACATGGTTTATTCTTTCTCAAATTAAAAATATTTCTTTTTGGTGCGAGAACCTACTCTCGACAGTTTTTATATAATTTTTATAAAGGAAAATAACAATGCTTTTGTCAGAAAAAAAAACAAAAAAAAATTAAAACTAAAGAAGCTAAAGTTCTGGGCAGATTCAAGATAACCCGCATCTCCTTGAAATAAATGATTTGCTTCAAAGCAATTTCTTTCTGGTCCCTTGATCTGTTCCTATCCTCTTTTTTTTATACAACTTTTCCTGGAATACTAGTATTTGAATAGTATACGTATTTCTTGTGCTAATCTAGATTTGCTTGACAGCTATCCTCTCCTTTTAAACGATGCTGTTTCCTTTGTTTTCTATTAAGTTATTGCTAGACTCTTTTCATATTAGCCGTCCATGTAAAGTTGTAAGTTGTCCTGTTTTCATCCTGACCTTACACGCTGACACTCTCTTCCTTCATTTGCAGGCAAACATGTTGAGGAAACCATTTCTGCTCCCATTTCCCTTGAGAATTATACTCACAATTATCTTTATTCTTAACAAAAAAGAGGAGCAGAACAAAGGTATCATAGATCAATACCGCTAGGTGACAAAGTGAAGAGCGGCCTAACAATAACAACTCAAAGAATGATTCACTTTGACCCAAGATCTGTAATACAAAACCATGAATCGAAATGGAGAAAGACCTTAATCCAACAATACTGCAATTTACCTCAATAGTTTTCAAACTGATCCCAATAAGCTCCTCGCGACTCTGAAAATTTGGAAGTGGAATATAAATATGCATTTTCCAACCTCCTCCAGCATTGCATTATATCACATAAGATAAAGCCAGAGTAATGAGGATGCTGTGTAGCATCTTGGATACATTCATCTCTTGACGTGATTTGATGACAAAAGAACTTGAGATTTGCATAGCAAGTCTCGAGTTTGAGTCGGGACATGCATCTCTTGTAAAAACTTGAAACAACCGGGGTTTTAATCGCTCACTCTGGATCTACAAAATACGATTTCCGGGAGATGAAGTTCCTCGAATCAATTTTTTCTTAAAAAAATCTTGGATATATTGCAATTTAGGATGGATCAAAGAATTCCCGAAGGCAAAAAAATATCAAAAAACAATTACCAGCAGACAATGAACCAATCTTAGTGCTCCATTTATGTCCCAAGAAAAGTTTGTAGCTGCCAAAACCATGACTATTTCCCGATTGCCATCTTCACCAGTGGGACTATTGTTTACACAATCTACCTGAACCAGAAGTTCATATTTGACCCTTCGAGGTGATTCATGTTCCCCTAAAGCCCTGAAGATTGAAATCATACAAAACCAGATTCAATCTTACGATAGAGAAAACAAATGATGTTATTTAAAAAAGCACACTTCAAACTTCAGCTAAATTTCAGACTTTTGCTACATTTCAAACTGAACGAGTTCCATTTTGTTTAAAAAAGCACCACCGCAACGGATGATTCCTTCAACAACTCATGAATGATCCACGATGGTTCTTTACATGGATTTTCCTCATGAAATGTCAATATGCTAACGGACAAATCACACTACCGAATCAACAGAGTCAATTATTGCCAAAATACTACAGTTTGCAAAGATAGAATAAGTACCATTTCACCTTGTAGAGTTCAACCAGCACATTGTCGACAGATTCCCGAGAATCATAGGAGCAGAGATGACGACAAGATTTGATCGCCTCATCAGCTCGATCCAATTGCTTCATCACTACCGATCCGCAGCATTGATAGCAGCCCAGAATAGGGAAACAACCTTGCTTGGAACCTTATCAATTAACCGTAATTAAAGATTCAAATATCAAAATCACACACAAACACAGTAACTGAACCCAAAAATTAATATATTCAATCAAGTCCACGGCTAAGAACACCACCAGCAGTGCAAGAAGCATAGAAAGCAGGTGAGTACATCTCGATCCTCTTCCCATGCTCACCACGTGCCGGGATCACAAACCTTCCATTTCTCTTGCTGCCCATAGTGGTGGATGACGACGGAGAAAGTGATGGTTGATCGGAGTGGAGGAGGCGAAACAAAAAGTGACCTGCTGCATGAGAGTCCATTTTTGGAGAGAAATGAGAGAATTGTTTTTTTACCGCAACAGAGACAGAGAAATGATTCAAATGAAAAAAAGATAACCAAATTTTTGTGTTTTATATTAAGGGTATTATAGTCATTGCATGTTCCCTTACTCAGCCATAATTAACAACTTCTATCTCGAACCATCGACCACGGGCAGTGCTGTCTCAAATCTGGCATACCCATTCGCTTTGGTGGGCCTATCAGGCCCAATAAACCAAACCGGGTCCAGGGAGGGAAAACATTTTCTTTTCTTTCTATACAAATCAGCATTTACCAATTGGATAATTCCTCAGGTCATCAAACGGCTATTTGTTCTCCGTTTACAAGTCAAACACTGCTACCGTCCACTCACATCCTCCACCTCTCCTCCATCCTCCTCCTCCTCATATCCAAAAGTCAGTTACGATAACGAATGCGTAGTCTTCTGTCGTTGATCATGTAAATCAATCAATCAATCGAAGCCGATCAACGAAAATGAAGCGGTTCGTCTACATCAACGACGATGAGTCGTCGCCCACACATGGTCTTTACTGCGACAACCGCATTTCCAATCGGAAATACACTCTCTTCAATTTCCTCCCTAAAAATCTCATGGAGCAGTTCAGGTCCTCTCTCGTCTTTAAATTTCAATTTGTAGTTCCACGTTAACATTTCAGGCCTTTCCGTATTTGATCGATACAATTTGATTGTTTCTTATAATATTATTTCTCAGAAGAATCAGAGATGAAAATTATGATTGCTAATTTTGTAATTTCACCTAAATGAGGGTTATCTATGCAGTTTTGTGAGGAAATGGTGTTGATTTGATTAGGGTTTGGTTTTGCAGTCGGTTTATGAACCAGTATTTCTTGTTGATCGCGTGTCTTCAATTATGGTCGCTAATTACCCCGGTGAATCCGGCGAGCACTTGGGGGCCGTTGATTTTTATATTTGCTGTGTCTGCGACGAAAGAGGCTTGGGATGATTATAATAGATATTTGTCTGATAAGACGGCGAATGAGAAACAAGTTTGGATTGTTAGGAAGGGGATCAAGCAACATGTATGGAAAAGCTACTCGCTTTTGGATGCTTTGGGCTTTAGGATTGATGTGTTTGCTGATTTTTTAACGTGTTTGTTGTCTGTGATTTGTAGATTCAAGCACAGGATATATGTGTTGGTAATTTAGTGTGGCTTCGTGAGAATGATGAAGTGCCGTGTGATCTTGTTTTGATTGGTACATCAGATCCTCAAGGGCTTTGTTATGTAGAGGTAAATGGTTGTTAATATTGATCAGTGCTGTTAAAATTTTGTATTCGTTGTTTCTTTGTTGCATCTGCAGGGAAGTATGGATAACATAGGTTAACAAATGTCGAGATATTCATCTTTGATCGACCACGGCTTTAGAGCTGTGTTGATAATTTATCATCTACATATCTAGCTGGGATATGACTTCCTGTATATTAGACTGCATACATCTTTTGGTCTCTTTCAAGATTGAAATAGTTTGAAAATGGAAGGTTAAGGAAGATGAATTGGGCTATAACAACAACAACAACAACAACAACAACAACAACAAGAAGTTATAAAAATGGTTTCTTAATTACAATCAAGTATTTTAGAACATTCCGGTGATTAAGCCTTCTAAGCGGCTGTGGGATGGATGTTCTCGAATCATGAAACCATCTTTCTCCCTTTATAGGAGCTACAACTTACCAAAGTTCTTCGTTTATCACTTTTCTTGAATTGATTTTCTGCTTTCCTCTGACATTACTGCTAATATAGATGTTAAAGGTTCTTTTGCTTATATTGGTGTGATGGGTGGAAGCTCCATTGTTGGAGAGATATCTTTTTCTTAATGAAGCTTTCATTTTTGGTATAAATATCCTTGCACATTCTAGCTAAGACTATAGCATATTCTAACTCTTGCCCCCTCTTCCCAAATATCTAGACCTGACCTTTGATTAGAACTCAAAATTACCCCATTCCTCGCCAAATGGTCATCATAATGTTCAATATGGTGAAAGATTGTAGGATGACTTTTGAAGCGATCTTTTTCCAAACATTTCAGGATCCTGATAATATAACATACTTTGCAGACAGCTGCTTTAGATGGTGAAATTGATTTGAAGACAAGGGTAATACCCTCTGCCTGCACGGGGATTGATTTTGAATTATTGCACAAAATTAAGGCAAGTGTTTTTTTTATTTTTAAATAAGTTTTCATGTAAAAGTCATTTGTTTGTATTCCATTGGTCAACCATTAATTGTTTCCTTGTTTATCCTTAGGGTGTTATTGAATGCCCCAATCCAGACAAGGATATCCGGCGACTTGATGCAAATTTACGCTTGTTTCCTCCATTTATTGATAATGATGTATGCCCGTTGACCATAAAAAACACAATTCTTCAGTCATGCTACTTGCGTAACACCGAGTGGGCTTGTGGAGTTGCTGTCTACACAGGCAATTTCCTACTTATTGAATTGTAGTTAGCTTAACTATTTTGTGCTACTAGTTTATTATTCTCAACTTGCATAACTTTTTTTATCCTCAGTGCCTTGTTATGGATCAAATTATTGTTTCATTTCTAATTGTCTCAGTGAATGTATTCGATATCAATTGCAGTAGAGTTAAACTATGCAATTTCTATATTTGACACTTCCTTTTCAGGCAATGAGACTAAGCTGGGTATGAGTAGGGGTATACCTGAACCAAAGCTGACAGCTATGGATGCCATGATTGACAAGTTAACAGGAGCTATATTTGTTTTTCAAATAGTTGTTGTTATTGTTCTAGGGATAGCCGGGAATGTCTGGAAGGACACTGAAGCTAGAAAGGTAATGTTGTTGTGCTTGCTAGACTATGATGCTCTTTTAGTATTTTTCAGATAAAAGAAAATGTTACATTAATGAAAATGTAAGAGAATAGAAAGACAAATGAAGCACTAGTCATTCTCATGAAGCACAATAACAAAACAGAACACTTAACAGTTGGGCATTGCAATCCCATAGAATGTCAACAATAGATAACCCTAAGAAGTGATAGTAAGCATGGTGCCAAAAAAAACACCATATCAAATTTCTAGAAATATACCGTTCTAAAAAACTCTTGCATTTCTCTCTGATCAAATGCACCGAAAATTGCACTGATTGCACATTGTCTTGAAACCTCAAATCCTTCTCCCAAAGCCCACATGAGGTCAGCATACAATCTGCCATTGTACATGCAGATACTTCATATTTACCACCATAGCCTAATAATTAATTCACGCTTTATAATTGTTGAGCTGAACTTGAGGTCTCTTTTCAGTTGTTTGCATCTCTTAAGAATGTTGATTTTGAAGAACATTGCCTTGATAGAAAACAGCACCTAATCTAGTCATGTTAACCAGGAAACATACTGGGTTCATAATAGTAGCTCAATTTGCCTCTTTTTTTCATCCCATAATGTGGAAGTTTTATCTTGTTGTGATTTTTTTTCTACTTTTTTTTGTATGAAAATGTTAGCTCTCAAGCACATACTCAAGTTTTGATTTTGCTTCCTTTGCAGCAATGGTATGTTTTATATCCAGATAATGATCCTTGGTATGAGCTACTAGTGATCCCTCTGCGGTTTGAGCTTCTCTGTTCCATCATGATTCCAATATCAATTAAGGTAAGTTTGCATAACGTGGTAATTATTTTAGAGCACCCATATTATTGTTGTTTTGATGGTGGTTTGGCTTAGAATGGAAAATGCATGTTAGATTTCACTCATGCCGCATGAGTGCTAGAAGAATCATAGTCCAGTTATAGCAACTAAGGACATTATGGACCTGTTCACTTCCCTGAAGGATGGATGAGATCTTAGAGAGAAAAAATGTAAACAAACAAACAAACAGATTTATCTGTTCCTTTCAGCTAGAAGCTGAAGATTTCTGTATTATGCCATCTATGAACTCTAGAGAAGCTATAAATTGTTATGGCAGATTTATTTTTATTCGTGAAAAAGATTTTGATTGTTTGGAGGCCTTTGGTTATTGATCTTGTATAACTGTTGGAAAATTGTGAAAGGAGAGTTTATGTTCTTTCTCATGCCATATCAGTCTAAATTTCCAATCACCGAAATGATCTGAAGAAATCACAATGAAACATTTTGTGTAATTTAAATTTACAAATTTTGCTCTGTTATGTGTTGACACTGCAAACTATCCGTCATTTTTTCTGGTGCAATGTGACGATGAGTTAATTGGTTTTTTATCATCACCATCTAGGGCAATGTGTAAAATTTGAACCTCTTTCCACAACAGGTATCTCTGGATCTTGTTAAGAGCTTATATGCAAAGTTCATTGATTGGGACAGGGAGATGATTGACCTAGAAACCGATACCCCATCCCATGCGACAAAGTAAGCTATAGACTGAAAGTAAAGCACATATTTTGAACCAGATATGGAAACCCAGATATTTGAACACGTTATTGAAGTATCATTTGTTTTGTGTTGCAGCACAGCAATAAGTGAGGATCTCGGACAAGTTGAGTACATTTTGACTGACAAGACCGGAACCCTCACTGAAAATAAAATGGTTTTCAAAATATGTTGCATCAGTGGGAATTTTTATGGGAATGAGGCTGGGGATGCTTCAAAAGGTTTCTTTCCCCTTCCTTCATACTTTTTCATGTTTTTTCAAGCTCATCTTTTTTCCTCAAATTCAGACTTAATCAATTAATACATTTTCTTCACTTGTAGTTCCTGCACTTTGAATGCCTACTATTGTTTCAAATTTACTGTCTTAAGCTTAGTTTTGGAATTAGGTTATAGAAACTGTAAAGTCAATTGTGCCTGCATATGTGTCGTATATAGATCAGTTACTTCTATAGGCACTAACAGTTGAGTTACTTCTACAAGTTTGTTTCCTGAAGAGCCGAGATTAGTTATTTCAAAGCGTACCTTGTCTACAACCAGTTAATTTAATTATTTAATCACCATAGATCGAATACATATGTTGGTTTAATCTTTAGAATCTAACTCTTCACCATATTGCCATTTGTATGACTGGTGACGAAAAATATGTTTTCATTTTAAAGAATGCTTATATATTCTAAATTCTTAACTATCACTGGGAAGCTGATTGTACTTCTGAGAAAGCTATTTTTCTCTCTAGATCTACAGGTAGATTTTGTGTATGATTTCAAGGTTCCATAAATTGGAAATAGATAAAGCTTAAGCATGCATAGACTTTTATGGATGTTTTGATCCGTGTGTCATTTGTCTTCATTATATTTCTTATGTCTATGCATCCTAAAGAATGAAAATATAAGTTAATGGAATTCATTGGAGCAGGATGTGATCATCATACTTTTAACTTTTTTATTTTTGATGAGATGGGAAAATGCTTGAAATAGAAAAAGGCACAAAGGCCTTTACAATTGTCATCATGCTGGCATCTGTTTAAGTCTTTGAACAAAACTCCAAGTATTTTGCATTTTGATCCTATGGGGAAAGCCTTTCACTTCCAATCCTTGGCCATGACACACTAATTTAAGTTTGAGGTTTTTGACATTAGATTTCTGCTGTTATCCATCCTGGTTCTGTCATGCTTAAGTGCATTACCAGTGCCCCACTATTAGATTCATTAATTTCTTGCTTGCTTCAACTCATAGTTTGTTAAATTTTGTATGATCAGAATTTAAATTTATTCCTCTATTTTCTTGGAAATTATTTTGCTTGCTTGAGGATATATGGTTATTTTTGCTTCAGTTTTTGGTTCTATATTCTTCTTTTGAATTCTGAACTTATGTTGCCATGAACCATAAAGAACAACATATATTTAGATTCTTGTTGCTAATTTATTTATATATTTTTAACTCATGCATGCTTTCTGGCATCAAAAATACTTTTCTGACATGGATATTCTTGGGTGTTTGCTTCTTACTGTTCCCATTCTTGTCACACAGACAAGCGACTGTTAAATGCCATTTCTAGTGGATCACCTGATGTTGTTCGGTTTCTCACAGTCATGGCAATATGTAATACTGTTATACCTGTCCGAAGGTGGCTCACATTCTTTTAATGATTTTTTCCCCTTATATTCTTTCAAGTTCTTTTCCTTGTATTGAGGTTTTCTCCTCAAGTGCAAACGCATTGTGCTTGATAGCAACATCATCTCTTCATTGGCCCTTTCTGTTTGTAGCAAAACTGGAGATATTGTGTACAAAGCGCAATCTCAGGATGAAGACGCTCTTGTTCATGCTGCTGCTAAGTTAAACATGGTCCTCACCAATAAAAATGGAAATATTCTTGGTAAAACTCATTTTCACTTGACTGTTGAGATGGCTCCAAAACTGGATATGGTAACATAAGTTTAATTATTTTAATGTTGTGCAGAGCTTAGATTCAATACTTTAGCAATTCAGTATGAAGTACTGGAAACTCTGGAGTTCACATCTGATAGGAAAAGAATGTCAGTAGTGGTGAGAGATTGCCAGAATGGAAATATTTTGCTTTTGTCAAAGGGAGCTGATGAAGCAATTCTTCCTTGTGCTTCTGCTGGTAAATTTATATATCAAATCTGATAGAAAAAGAATGTCATTATTATTTTATGATTTTGATTTTTGTTGGATAGCTGGAAAACAATTTAAGTTGCCTGGATAAAATTATTCTTCCACATACATTTTCTCCACTCAATGGATTAAGATGCCTTTCCATCCACATAATTTTCTCCATGAAGTTAGACCCTCTAGATTGTCTACGTTATATAATGTAAGTAATCCAGAACTGTACGTCTACTTTATATAATGTAGGTAATCCAGAACTCAACTTACTCTGACACTGTACTTGTAAGCATGATCCTCTTACAGTCTCTACTCCTGTTCTTCTCAAGCCATATTGTCTTTTGAGCAATTGCATTTTTGCTCTAGGGTGCTAATGGTAATCTGGCACCATATCATGTCTTGTTAGGTGCAGCTGCTCTATAATGTGCTCCAAGTGATTTTTTTTGTTTTCTCGGATGTCTGGGACCTTGAGTCACGTGCCTTTGTGGAGTTTATTGTGCGTTGTCTTAGAAAAAGGTCTATAAAGTGTCTACTGTACATTCGAAGATAAGGGCCCAAATTTACAACTTTGGGACTAGCTTCCCCATAAAACCCTCATTCAAGCTGAGAACTCCACAGCTTCCTAACTCCTTGCACCAAGACTTTGAAATGCTTTCTAATTATATGACTTTTTTCGTGTCACTCTTAGTTTTGGCCCCTTTTTCCAGGCAATCAGTTGGCATCTTCCTACCATTCATATTGAAGAATTGCCTATTTTATTTTGAGTATTTTTCATAAGTTGCTTAAGATTATTTTAAGGCATATGAGCTGTATTCACTCATCTTGAAAGCTTTGTTGTGGTTGTAGTATATTTGCTAATTGTTAACATTGACAGGATTGCATACATCCATAGCACTGGGGTTATAACCCCAGGGATGATGCTATTACCTTTACAGAAAGAAGCTTGCTTTAGTTGTTGGTGAACATTAATAGTGGTGGTTACTAGTCAGCTACTTTTTAAATTTTTCATTGCTCGATCGTGAATTTGATAATGCTCAAATCAATTTCAGGAAAACAAACAAGGATATTTAATGAGGCTGTGGAAACCCATATTGCATCTTGTAGAACCCATATTTCAATTTGTCATTGCTCGATTGTGAATTTGATAATGCTCAAATCGATTTCAGGACAACAAACAAGGATATTTAATGAGGCTGTGGAACAATATTCTCAATTGGGACTGCGCACATTATGCTTGGCTTGGCGGGAATTGAAAGAAGATGAATATGAGGAGTGGTCTTTTATGTTTAGAGAGGCCAATAGTACTTTGGTTGACAGGGAGGTAAAGGATACATCTCACTTATCTCTCTGTTTATACTGATTTTTCTTAAAGGACTCTACAAATTCAATGATGAATAATACACTTGAGCTGGGTCTTATATGTTACTATTTCCTACAGTGGAGAATAGCTGAGGTCTGCCAAAGATTAGAAAAAGATCTTGAAGTTCTTGGAGTTACTGCCATAGAAGACCGTCTACAGGTGAACATTTCAGAGTTATGACACTGAATTCCAACCTTTTGCTTTTAGACACAGACATTTTTTATCTCTATTTTTGACAATAATAATTCAGGATGGTGTCCCAGAAACAATTTACACATTAAGAAAAGCAGGAATAAATTTTTGGATGCTTACCGGAGACAAGCAGAATACAGCCATACAAATTGCTCTCTCGTGCAACTTCATTTCACCAGGTTGATTGAAATTCTTTGTAGTCCATTCTCTTGTCATGTGGAAGTCATTTGTTTTATTTTTCTCAATACCAATAATTGTCAAGGTAGATGCATTTGTTCCAAAAAGCGGAGAAATATAAGATGCATTCGTCAGCAACCATCACCTGTCCATGATCTTCCTGTTTGCTTACATTAAATTAATCTTCCCTTGCCAACTTAGAACTCTCTATGTTTCCATTGTTGGTTCATTTCTACATTTTCTCAATCCACATGGCATTTTTTTTCCACAATCAAAATATAAGTAATACTATTTCTTGCATTTCTTCTGTCTAATTTCTTGACAGAGCCAAAGGGTCAGCTTCTATTAATTGATGGGAAAACTGAAGAGGAAGTTGGTAGAAGTTTAGAGAGAGTTTTACTTACAATGAGGACAACAGCTTCAGAACCAAAGGTACATCCAACACTCCATTTTCAGTTTCACATTCATTGATGAGTTCCTTTTCCATCATTTGTCTTCAAATTCAATAGTTTCTTATAGACTTATTTTTGCCGATCCGTCCATCTAACATATTAGGTTTAGTTGGGTAGATTTCACATAGCAGCTCACTCTGTTCGTATTAACATTGTCTTAAGTAATATTAGCTAATCAGGAGCTATAGCCACTTGGTCACAGCTGCAGTAATTATTGCCATTGTTGATAGAACAATGCACTCATTTGTCATATACATTTGCATATTAACTCATGGATATAATAGTCAAAGGGCCTTGTTTGGCCATAAATATTTCGGTGATTTTGGCATGCTGAGTTTCTAGAGAGACTAGCCAGCTAAACTTCAGAATTACTTTTCACATCATCCTTAATGGTGCATGCTTTGAGTAATTTTGATAATACATACTTTTCTTTACAGGATGTTGCATTTGTTATTGATGGCTGGGCTCTTGAAATCGCACTGAAGCATTACTGGAAAGCATTCACTGAATTAGCAATATTATCAAGAACTGCTATATGTTGCCGTGTGACACCATCTCAAAAAGCACAGGTGATCTTCGGCAAGTTTCAGTAATGCTGGCATTTCTTTGCATGCCCGACTTGGACTCTAAAATTAAACTGAGACTTTGAATGTTACTCAATTAAGTCCTTTTTATCTTGGTTAGATCCTTTATTTTTTCACTCAAGAGACTATCCATGCAGTACCAAAGGAGGACAGAAAAAAGAAGACGATGGGTAGATGAACACTTTGTTCGGGAGTTTGAAGGGAGGAAGAAGGGGATAAGTCTTAAAGGAGAATAAATAGTTATCCTCTACCTTGTTGATAGTCTTGCTCCTGTCTGTTCTAAAATGATGTATATATATGGAATGGAAAAGGTTTACTGTAGGAATTACAATTCATTAATGTTTTATCTGTTTAAATTCTCTCAATATGGGGAAATGAAAGTGAGTTCGATACGAGTAAGGAACTTCTTCTGAATGCCCAAAATCCCTCCCTCTATGATAAAAGTACTCCCTCCCACATCCATTTTCCTTTCATTGCCTTTCCCTCAAATCTTTCCATCAACCTAGTAGGAACTTTATGATCACATGGCACTTCTATCTTGCTTCTCTATCTTTTATTACATGGGGATGTCATTCTCAAGGCCCCCCTACCTTTCTATGGCAGAATTTCGATTTGAAAAGATTGGTCTGCTGTTGAAACAAGCGAAACATCATTTGCTGTTGTTGGTGTGACCAAAATTGCAAGCTTTCATCTTGTATAGGTTGGAACTCTTAGATTTAGGCCAGTCAGTCATATCTCTTACTTTTGGTTTGCCTGTGCCTTAGTTTTTTCTGTTGCTATGCTATCAGTAAACACCATGCACTATGTGATATCTTCCTTGCTATCCCTAGTTAGCAGACAAAATAGCATCGTGGTAATTTTCTCGCTAAAATATGATGGATGTCCATATAATATGCTTATTTGTGTCTTTCTCCAAATCACTGTAGAAATGACAATTCATTGACTCATGGAAACTTGTTTTTGCAGCTTGTACAGATCTTAAAATCATGTGATTACCGGACTTTGGCAATTGGCGATGGTGGGAATGATGTGAGAATGATACAACAAGCTGACATTGGGGTTGGCATTAGTGGGAGAGAAGGACTGCAGGCAGCCAGGGCAGCTGATTATAGCATTGGAAGTAAGTTTTTTTCCTTTTCCTTTTAATGTGTGTGAGTTATGTTGCAAGGTTTGCGTTGCATGATATAATTATTATAAGTTAGATGCTCACTCGATTTAGAAAACTTGCCTCTAGCTGCTTACACTGTTGCTTCATGTTTCTATAAAGGAACCACTTTCGTACTTCCAGGCAGCAACAGTTAGAATCAAATCCTCTACCATGTTTGCATGCTAATGGTTTCAAAATAACAGTTCTCAAGCTGTTGGATGTTGATGACACTTATTTTGATTCTAGGAACATTAGTTTTTTTTATTAAAAACTTGAAAGCATTAAATAAACTAAGTGCTGGATAATGGTTACTACCTGATAGCTTTAAGATACATGATTTTACTAGTGCACTCCAGATTTGTAATTGTGAGACAGTGATCTCCTTGAAGACATGATCAAAGACTTGCACATGGTTTATGGAAACAAGGTTTATCCCCCCCCCCCGCCCCCAGGAAATTTCCTCCAAGTCTTCTTTTGTGTATCTTGCAAAATTAGTTGATTACTTTTATGCAAACATTTTTTAATGCCATTAAATTGTGACGTGCAAACCACCAATGAGGAAGTTATGTTTTGTTGTCACAGTTTGATCCTCTTTTCAATTAGTTCTTCATGTTTGGCCTTTTCTGACCTACACTATTGGTTTCAGGATTTAGGTTTCTAAGAAGATTGATTCTTGTCCATGGCCGGTATTCATATAACCGAACTGCATTCCTGTCCCAGTATTCTTTCTATAAATCCCTATTGATATGTTTCATCCAAATCTTGTGAGTTTTTTCCACTTTGGCACATTAATTTTGGTGGGATGCACCTTTGTTTTCCCATTACTGACAGCGATGCATCTTCAGCTTCTCTTTTATTTCAGGTGTCTCAGGGACCAGTCTTTTCAATTCTGTTAGCTTGATGGCTTATAACGTTTTTTACACCAGTATACCTGTTCTAGTTAGTGTCCTTGACAAAGATCTTAGTGAAGAAACTGTAATGCAGCACCCACAAATTCTGTTTTACTGTCAAGCTGGGAGGTACACCTTTTCTCTGGTTTAAACGAGATAGGTTGATTAACCTATAGGTAACTACATAATCATTAAACTAATGATCATTCGTGATGCAGGCTTCTTAACCCAAGCACATTTGCAGGATGGTTTGGGCGGTCCCTTTTTCATGTGAGTGCCATTTTCATTCCTTTTGTTGTCTTTCTGCTAATAATATGTGACTAGTGGATAATCAATGCTTTCAACTGAGATTTGAAGAAATGTCAAATGACACCAATGAAACTTGTTATCAGTGATGAACATTAATGTATAAAGGACAACCATTTCCTTGGCTAATTTTAACAGAAAATGAACTAGTTGAAAAGTGAGATGTCATGGTTGAAAATGTTTACTTGTAAAACTGAAAGCACAACTTTCTATGAGATGTGGTTTGTAGATCTTCTAAATGCTCAAATAATTGCCTCTTATAATGGCTCAAATGATTGCTCTTTAGGTGTTAAGGTTTAGCATACATATACTTCATTTTTCAGGTTTTTCAACTGTAGAAGTTCCAAAATATTGAGCTTGTACAAGTGTGTTAGATCATGTGATTGCACAATCAATTTTTTTGTTCGTTTATCTTAAAAAATGTTTTTGAAAGTGATATGAAGATTTTCTATAGAATATTTGTTCAGCTTGTGACTTGTATATTGATACTGGGATTATTTGCAGGCGGTTGTTGTATTTGTAATCAGCATACATGCCTATGCATTTGAAAAAAGCGAAATGGAGGAGGTTGGTATGGTGGCACTCTCCGGATGTATATGGTTACAGGCTTTTGTTGTAACATTAGAGACCAAGTGAGCATCCATCTCTCCTTTGTGTTTTGTGTAATGTTTGAAACTTCTCTTTTGTATTTAGACAAGTGAAATAAGGATGAAAATAGATGCATACAAAGGTTTCACAAGGCTTTGTGTCTTGAATGCCCTGTGTTATGTGATTTAATAGTGGAAGATGTGCTTGCCTGTGTTAGGCTGTTATGTTTCTTAGAGCATATGAATCTATTTGGTGTCTCTAGATAATAGAAGATAAATCAATAGAAGGTGGGGGATTTGCTATTAGCTTGTTTTTTGGGATTTGTATGGAAGAAAGATGGTAAAACTTTTTGGAGCTGCTACAATTTTAGTGATTTTGGATTGGATGGGTGGAAGAGGGGCTACAGAATTTTCAAGGTTCTATTTTTTTTTTCTTCTAAATGATGCGGGTATATTTATTTACAAGTACAGAAAAGGCACGTCTTCCTTCTGAATTCTGTAAATCAGAAAGTGAAAGGGCATATTCACAATATCTCATCCCCCATTGAGGAGGAAAACGCTCAAATTCATCCTAAGAAATTATTGAGAGATCTGTCATTTCTCTTGAAATTAACCCATACTTTTCAAAATTGAAGTCAATGACCGTATTTCATGGTTTAAACATGTTTGTATAAATTTGTTTTAACTTTCTTGAATTTTGCTTATGTGCAGCTCCTTTACAATATTGCAACATCTTGCCATATGGGGGAACTTGATTGCATTTTATGTCATCAACTGGATTGTCTGTGCCATTCCATCATCAGGAATGTACACAATAATGTTTCGGTTATGTAGACAACCATCGTATTGGCTAACTATATTGGTAAGTGTTTCTTGCATCGTTTGCACTATTCTTTTGTCTTTACTCCTCTTTGGTCCAATAAATAGGTCATAGAAAACCCTTAGGCCCTTCATTATTCCTTAGCAGTCACAAATGCAGATGAAAAATGTGTTTTTATCGAATGAAAATTGAAAATTGTTAGAAATCTAAGCAACAACTGTGTGTGATTTGATGAGCTAGAGTAGTTGGCATTTTATGCATTTGTCATTTCATGGCACAGCTCCTCTCTTGTTTCCACCTCCCACTTACTTACAAGTGACTGATTACACCATGATAATACACCATTGTATGGATGCTTCTGCTGCACTTGAGGAAAATCTTGTGAAACAGTTCTTTTTCGGCGTGCCGAAATGACAGACTGGATTCTCCAAAATGCAGCATCTCCAAAGAGAACCATTTTCTCTTTTGGTAGCTGGAAAATCCGAGAGCAGCTTTGAAATAGCTAGCCAGGAACTCTTTTCCAGACTGCGATTCATATGTCTGCTATTTTCCAGACTGCAATTCATATATTTACTGAGTGTAGCTCATTTTTTGCAGCTCATGGTTGCGGCGGGGATGGGACCAATTCTAGCTATAAAGTACTTCCGTTATACATACAGACCCAGCAAAATCAACACCCTTCAGCAGGCAGAACGTCTGGGCGGGCGATTTCTGTCTCTCGGGAATATCGAGCCACAACAACGACTGATCGAGAAAGAAGTTGCTCCATTATCAATCACTCAACCGAAGAACAGAAACCCAGTTTACGAACCTCTTCTTTCCGATTCTCCTAGCACCAGAAGGTCTTTCGGACAAGGAACTCCTTTCGATTTCTTTCAATCACAATCCAGATTATCTTCAAGCTACTCAAGAAACTGCAAGGACAATTGAATTTTACAAGTTGTTCTTCTTCGCCGCCGCGTATAGATGAGACATAGCTGAGCTTTAAACTGAAAGCTTATTCTCTAGATTGTAAAGGATACATTCCCTCCCCTTACCCTAATTCTGTTGCTCACTTCCCCCAAATTTTTGCATCGGATAACGATTCATCTTCATGGGAAAACAACCTCTAAATCTCAAGCAGTAGTAAAGTTCAATAAATTATTACATGGATCTACTCCACTTGAGTTCAATCAATTCTATTACAGGGATTGTAATTTATATTGGGTTCAATGAGGTGCAACCTTCAGTGTTTTCCAAGTTCAAAAGTTGATTTGGTTTACTATGTTTATTGTTTTGATCCCTGAAAGAAATAATTGAGTTTTATGCCCAGGTTAATATTTTGTCGGGTTTTATAAGAAAATAGTTTAAATTAGGGACCAAATTGAATACATCTACTATTGTGAATTGCTTCAAGAAATCTGGATTGTAATCTAATCGTCATCGATTTGTGTTATGCATTAAACTATTAGATTCGTGATAAATTCGAAATTGTATAGTTAATAAAATATTCAGGCACAACCAGCTAAGCCAAACCCTAAACACGATAGAAGTGCATGCAAGGCTCAAACACCATCAATTGATCACATTAATAATGGTTCAGCTAGGGACTGACCATGCAGAAATAGATAGATCTGCATCATCTAACAGTATCCAGAAATGCACTCATTTTCACAGGTGTCGGCCACTCCTGAGGTGAAGTGAGTTGCAAAGTTGTCCTTCCATTTCTCCATTAATGAATTGAAACTTGTAGTCTCCAAGTAACATGCTGTGATGCAAAACTATTTTCGGCATAATAAATCTCGAGTTTAATTTAGCGTATGTATTTTTTGTAAGAGTCTATGATAACTAGAGTTTTACTCGTTTACTTAGGTCCACAAAATATGTTTTTCAGGGATGTAATTGTAAGTCTCCAACGAACGTGTCGTGATGCCAGAGAGCTTGCGATCCGCACAATAGGTCTCGAATTCGAGTTAGTGCGTGCATTTCTTATAAAGAATTGGAATAACTAGAATTTTACTCATTCGCTTGAACCTATAAAATATATTTTCCGGGGGTGAAACTTGTGAATTGTGATCTCAATGGTCAAGGACTCAAGGCATGTGGGGGACCCTAAATCACTATATCAATAGAAATTTTAGCATGGGCTGCTCCCTCACCCCCCACACCATTTCTTGTGAGTCGATAACCTTCACCACCTAACCCCAACAATGAACCGTAGCTATAATGGTAGGGGAAGGGCCATAAGGGAGTGTTTGGAATGAACCAAGACAGCAAACCGTACCCTAAATTAAAGCAAGAATCATTCCAAACACTCCCTTATGGCCCTTCCCCCACCATTATAGCTGTCTTTTCAGATGAGCACCCCTCCTAGGAAACCAATACCATGCCTTCCTGTAGGGCACATCAGTTTTTTGATGGTTAATATGGTGGTTCGAATATTTTGAATTTTAATTTATTTTTCAAAAGAAAATTAAAATGATGTTGTATTGAGTTATTTATGATTCACGTGTTTTATTTATGCACTATAATTAAATGGCTGAAAAACTTAGTTGGCTGCCTTACAGCCTATGTTAAATATTGTCGGATTATCAACAACGGCATTAAATAGAGTAGCCATTTTGATGAAAATACAGAGACCGGTTTCTTCAACGACACCGTATTACCTACCATCACATAGCATAAATTATTTAAATCATATATATATATATAGCCATTTTGATGAAAATATAGAGACCAGTTTCTCCACTTCATGGTGGTTGGGGTTTTAAATAGCATATAGTGTGACTTGTAGTCCATAATTTTGATTTTTCCATTCAAAAATTGAAACTTGAGATAAAATAAAATGGGGATGTAATTGATCCTGCAATGACAAAAATAAACCAGCACCAAAAATCAAAATCAATTAATTAATAGTTGACTGTGTTTTTTTTTTTTGCCATTGTAGGAGACATTTCAAGACTCATAATATAATGTAAGCTTCTAATAATATTTAGTTTTAGATTTGAGGAAATCACACTCCCAAAAAAACATATTTTATGGGTCCGAGTAAGCGAGTAAAACCCCGGTTGTCACAGGCTTTTACAAGAGGTGCATGTCCTGGCTTGAACTCGAGAGCTGCTGTGCAGATTTTAAACTCTTTGTCATCACGCCACGCCTCTTGGGAACTTAAGTTAATTAATTTTTGGTACATAAATTTATGTATGCTCTCTCCAACTTATTTGAGCTTTATTTACGTCTACAAACTCTAAAAGACTAAAAAAATTTCCCTTTAAAGCTTTCAACCATGCAAAAAGAAAATTGCTTTTTTTTCATATTGCATTCAAACTGTAATTTTTTAAAATTAATATTTATTAATGAAGAAGAAAAATAACCATAAAATAAAAAATAACATTCAATCCCATAACTAGTATCATCTTATTAATTATTAGTGAGAATTAAAACTAATTTTAAAATAGATGAGAATATCTGTTTTCTATTTATATTTATTTTTTCCGAGCTGGGTTGAGGCTGAAATCTCATGGGTTTGGTGGAGAAGAGAAATTTCATTGGCTTTCATGGATGGTTTTTTTGGTTGCTGGTGGTGTGCACAAAAGAGCTGTGGGGGTGATGAGCTGAAAGGAGAAGATAAAGGAAAAGAATATTGTTTTTTTTTGTTCAAAGTAAAATTAATGCTCAAAGTCTTGTGGAATTGAAAAATATTGATATAAATAAATTTGATTTTAAAATCTTAACGTATATCCTTAAGAAAAAATTTCTCCCTTTGTCCCCAAGGGGCGAGGTGTGATGACAGAAAAACTTGCGATTTGCAGTTTACACAGCAGATCTCGAGTTCGAGTCAAGACATGTATCTCTTGTAAGAACCTGAGATAGTCGAAGCTTTACTCGTTCATCCAGACTCATAAAATATGTTTTTCAGGGTGTGAGGTTTCTTTGCATCTTAAAAAAAGTATATCCTTTAACCTTCATATTCATTCATTTTATATTTAATTATGATAAATTACTTATATTACTTATATAATTAACACGATTATTTTGTATAGAAATTGATTTTATTAATTTGCAAGTAAATCAAATATACTGAAATAAAATAGCATGTGAATTGCTAAAATAACATTTTTCATTGGAGTAAAAACTTTTAAAAAATAATTACTATTCAACCATCTAACTCTTTCATTTAGCATTTATTATTGGAAATCATCTTAGCAATAATCTAACATGAAAAATTGTAAACTCGAGATCTATAACTAGAAATTAAGAAAATACTAATATAAGTTTGAAAAAAAAACCTATTTAATGTTAATTACAATTAATAATAATAATAATAATAATAATAATAATAATGTTTTTGGTAGCTCAGAAATAGAGTTTGAAGGAATCATTCATTACCATGGGACAAGCATATTCAGACATGTAGAAAAACCAAAAAAAATAAAAAAATTCTGTGATAAGATTAGATCACTTAAGCATAGCCTGAAAATCCTCAACTTCTCCCTTCATGCATATATGCCACGTTTTCATCATTTAGTATGCCACCAAAGCATTTTATATCTCAAATTAATTATTAATCACTAAATTAACTAAATATTATTCCTATATATATATTCATTGAAGAATTTATGAACCCTATAAAACCCTTCAAGATTTAGCTCTATCTTGATTGGTAATAAATGGTAAATGATTTTTTTTCTTACTTTCAATTAATTTTCGATGTAAATTAAAAACTTAATTATCCAAGAATATATATATATAAACAAGAATATTAAAATAAAGTTGAACAGACTAAAAATGAATTAAGAAATTAACAAAACATAGTCTTCCAATTGAAAATTTAATTACATTTCAATACAAAATCATCAAACATTAATTAACAAAGATTAACAGTACTTCTTGAAATGAGATTGAAGAACATAAGTGCTTAAACCTCAAAATACAAACTAAATTAATAATACCATGATCATCATCAAAAGGAAATTAATCAAAAACTTCAAATAGAAAACAATATATATAGATAGATAGATATATAGATATATAAAGTTCCATATATATATATATATATATATATATATATATATACACGGCTGGTGCTGTGGTGCTGTGGTGCTGCTGGCCTCACTCTCACTTGTATGTACACATGATCCACATCCAATCACATCTCCATCTCTTTCATCATCTGCTCTACATTAAGAGCTCATTAACCCATCCAAGGTCAGGATCAGAAGTACAAGCCAAACCACCATCACCAATAATATTACGATCATTGATCCTGTGATCATCAATGAACAGGTCGACCTTCCTGCCTGAACAATCTCCATTAAAAAACCTTGATGAAGGGGTAGGGGTTGAAGGTGAAAGAATGAATTGTGGCTGATCTTCTCCATGGAAGGAGACATCAATATTCCTGCTGTGATTAGAAGAGAAGGACGACATAGGTGAAGAAACACTTGCTCTTTCATTGAAATTCATGGCTTCTAAAGAGCTGATCATCAGCTCAGCGAGAACATCTCTGTAGCTCACAACTCCAGCCCTAAACTGGCTCAGCGTTTCATTGTATCGAGAAATTGGCGAAAACCCGGTCAAGGATTGGTGTTTCACCGGTGACAGAGGTGGTGATGATAATGACGGTGACAATGGCGGTGACACGTGGGACCTACCCAGGAGAGTAGAAGTTGGAGAGGAATTAGTGATCATAGAATGACAAGAAACACAACAGGGGCTGTGATTGAGAGATGAACATGGTGATGAAGCCAAGCTCTTGTTGTGTGAAGAAACCTCCGGCAAAATGCGAAGTTGACGAGGGGAGTGGGCGAAGAAACAAATCTTTCGCTTACAATTCATGCCATCCTTGCAAGCCTCGGTTCGATAACGAGAAGGGTGCAGCCAGAACTCGAAAACACCATGAGAAAACTCACAATTCTCTCCTCGGCCACACCCCCCTCGCCTGAACTCAGGGCAAGCGGTTCCAGAGTAGTGAAACCGGCGAGGGTCCCTCCTCCGGGCCTTTTCGCCGGGATGAGCGAAGGGGCAGTCGGTCCAGTCATGGCTACGGCTGCGTGTGCAGCGACGAACTTTGAACTCGTACATGCGGAAATGGTCAGAAGAGTACGGATCCAACTCATCCTCATCACCAAGAACCTGCTTCTCCAAGCTGTAGTGATCATTACAAGGAAGGAATCTTCGAAGATTACTCTCATCATACGGAGACATCTCTAGGGTACTTTCTTGATGGGTTTTCTTCGTAAAAAGCTTTCTTGGTAGAATCTGGTCAAGATCTTTGAAGGGTTTCTTGGGAGAAAGAAGGTAGAGCTTGTGCTGCTCCGCACAAATGGTGCTCATCTCGTGGCTAAGTAAAAGCTACAATTAAGACTGTATACACACACACTGTATATATATATATATATATATATATATATATATAGAGAGAGAGAGAGAGAGAGAGAGAGAGAGAGAGAGAGAATGACAGGGATGAAGGTGATCAGGCATGGGAAATGAAATGCGTGGCTTCATAGTATTCTGGTTCATCATGCAAAAAGAGTAGGTGGCATCTTTCTCTCGATTCATAGCCCACGATGCCTTGCTATGTGTATTCACTAGGGTTTGCTGCGAGGAAATTAAATAATTTATTATCACTACCAAATGTTTTTATTTTCTCTTGCCACATTGATTGATGGGTTGCATGCTAGGTTTTCAAAAATATCTTCTTTTTTTTTTTTTTGGTATAAACCACGCGGTGTCCTAGACACTGGTTCAGACTAATCCACGTTCGCACCGGGTGGGCCCTGAAGGGGTGAAAGTGCTCCCCAAATGGCCAGCTCCATACAAGAGTAGAGATTGAACCCCAGACCTCTCTTAAGGGACGAGAGCGCCCTCACCACTCATGCCAGGACCCCTTAGGTTCAAAAATCGTATCGTAGAATCATAAATATATATATTTTTTAATTGTATATTGATAATTTCGGCTAATTTATTAAAATCCGATAAAGATAGACAATAATATTATAATCAAAATAAAAAAGATATATCATATAAATCAAGAAATCGACCACATGAAAAATTAAAATATCTCGAAATCATTTTTTCTAATATAGGTAAATTATTAAATGGTAGTAGGTATACAAGAACCTCGTAAACTACTCCAGATATGTCCAACACAATACATGAATATCTAGTTTGATTTTACTAGTTTTCGAGTTTTAGTTAATTTAGCATATAAATACATGTTTATTAGTTTTCAAGTTTTAGTCCTCAAATATATTTAAAAGTCAATTTTGACAACCTTAATTACATTCATTTCTATCTAGGTGTAAGCGTTTATAAAAATAAATAAATAAATAAATAAAAGCACACTCAACTAGATGCCAAAAGACTTCCTGTGTATTGAAAATGTGTGTCGTGATGTAGGTTTTTTTTTTATTAATTTTTAATATAAACACATTGAAATTATATAAAAAAAAAACATACAATATTAATTTAATATTGGCTTTCAAACAAAATAAATAAAAAATTTCAAAATAAAATCCAAATCCAAATACCATACAAGCAGCTTTTGATTTCACCGGAAGGCCACAGATGATTATTTACTTAAAAGGCTCTCATTGCTCACAAGAGTTGGGATGGAAGACTATACCAAGAACATGGTTTGTATGATTAAAGTTTTCCTGTGGTCATATAATTAATAGCCATAAATATACTAAGATTTTATTCAAAATATATTGATTATGGTTTATAATTTCAAATTCATTGAGTTTTAATATCTACTTAATTATAAAAACTACTATATTAATAAGAAGGTAATTAATTATAAATAATCTTAACTAAATTGTAATTTTTTCCCTTCATAATTTTCCATTTTTGATATTCTTCTCAAATTGTTTAATTAAATTAATTATAAGAACTTCTTTTTTTTCAAATCAATAGGTTTTTTAATGTAGTTTTTACTTAGTTCAAACCAATTATAAAGTAATTTGAGCTTTTAATTGAATTACACGTGATTAATTTTTATTTATTTATTATGAAACTCGGCCAACCTTGATCTCATATTAACCGGTTGGACTATACTGAGCTTGATGTATAATAATTATTGAAGTTAATGTAAGATGTGGCCGATTTTATTTATTTATTATTTCTTTCAAGTGGAACCATGAAACTTCCCTTTGCTAAATTGGTCACTGCAGGCCTAAGCCCATTATATTTATTCCAGGCCCATCATTTCCTAGGAGGAAAATGCCCCAATCCCCACCCTCCTCTTTTTGTCCCTTTCTATATATATATATAGGTTGAGACTAGAAAACAACAATACCCCTAATTATATGATTATATAGGTAATTTAAATATTTTCACAAAATGTTTTTTTTTTTAATTTCACTCTTAATTTTTTTTTAAATGATTAATTAAGGACTTTCATCCATTTTTAAAGATTTTCATCTATATTTTCATTCAAATTTTATTTTTTATTTTGATAGAAAAATGATATAATTTTATGAGAAAAACTTAATGATTTTTTATAAATAATTATAATGAAACATTTAATCAAGAAATTAAAATAATTCATGAATAAATTTGACATAAAAAATATATAGTTTAGAAGTAAAATTGATATCGATACAACTTCATCTTATGATATAGTTTGGAAGTAAAAATATATATAGGTTTTGAAAATTTATTTGATTTAGGTTTCTTAAACCAGATTTTAGCTTTCATTTGAGCAACTTTGTGTGTAATTTTATTTCTAAGAGATTTGATATTGTTCATCACTCATAAAACACATGTTTTCCCTACAGTTTAGAGCTGTAACTTAGGGCTTGATACACCGTGATTTGAGTGTGATGAGTATAACGTGATAGCAAAAAACTTGCGATCTGTACAACGATTTTCAAGTTCGAGTTAAGGCGTGCAAACCTTGTACAAGAGCATGGAAACAACTGAAAGTTTTACTTGCTTACCTATACCCACAAATTACGCTTTTTAGAAAGTGAGATTTCCTCGGATAAAAAAAAATAAATTTTCCTATGAAGAAAAACTTAAAAGAGAGTCCATTGTCGATAATACCGTACTAACAACCCCAACCTTAGCATTGCTACTGTCACAACTTTCCACTCTGAAAGATTATGAGAGCATAGTTTGATAGAAATATAAAATGAATAAAACAATAATACAGACATAGTCTTACAGATTCCACTCTCCATGCAATTCAGCTATTAATTTAAGCATCTGTGGAAGAATTTTAACTGAACTTTATTTTCTCAATTTTACATGCAACAATATGATTACAGCATTCTATATAACTGAAGGGGGAAAGGTCTATGTATAGTATACACACATATTAGCTAGCATCTCCACCGTTGATGGAAATCTCAGACTCTGCTCTGCCAAAGATAGTTATCTTTGAAACCTTACAACTACGCAAGATATGTCATCCTTGCTTTTCCTGGAAAGTGCCTCTTCTATCAGGTTCTTTGCTGCCGAATGAGCATCCTTAATGTGCTTTATACAGTCCACTGCTTCTTGGTTTGACATCACCTGCTCAAAGGTTGAGAAGGCATTAGAAATATATGCTAGCTCGTTTAGTAACTTTTTTTTTGGATGCGAGGAAACTCTACCCTCGGAAAATATACTATGTTGGTACAAGTGAGCGAGTAAAACCCTGTCCGTCCCAGGCTTTTACAAGGAGTGCATTGTTAAGGAACCATCTCATCTAAAAGCTTAAGTTATTAGGTAAGGTCCCAGAATATGATTTATATTATTCCTTTAGCACACCCTCTCAAAATGAAAGCTTTTTGAGCTTGAAACTTACGCAGACTCATACTACCTTGTGCTTGATTCTTATCAAATAGAATGGGGGATGGTGAGATTCGAACCCGTGACCGCTAGGTCAACAAAACTCTGATACCATGTTAATGAATTATCTTATTTAAAAGCTTAAGCTCTAATTTTCAAGCTAAATTAAGTAGTCAGTCCCAAAATATGATTTATATTATTCTTTAACATGCACTTCCTGACTCGAACTCGAGACCTAGATCATTCAATAACTGGGCATGAAGATTTTTCATAATTTACAAGTCTATTCTCTCATCTTTCCTAGAAAGTCAAATAGAAAGATTACGCAAACAATACATCAAAGAGGGACAGACCAACCTTCCATACGCCATCACTTGCCAGAATGAGGAACTCGATATCATCGTGAATCATCTGCTCGGACATATCAGGTTCTGAACTGAGGTGTATCTTCAAGCTCTTGTTGCCAAATGCCCTCGCTACAGCTAGTTGTCCATCGACTCGTGGGACATCCCCTGCAAGTAACATAGGCCGAGAAGTTTATTCTATGGCATGTTTCAATCACAAGGCTGGTTATTTGATGTTTATTGACAAGTTCAAGTCCAAGCAAAACTCCCAGATGAGATTTATGACAGAAAAAACAGCAGAATATCTTATCCAACCGCTGGTTAAGAATGAAATTTAGGGTTTTATTGTGCCATTATCCAAACCCAAAACAAAGATGGATAACAAAGATTCCCCTGAAAAAGTAAACCTCATCTGCTGGAAAACCATCCAAGAATCAGTTTCAACTAAGCTAGCCCAGTTCTTACTGTTCTTATAGATTCAAATTGCTATATAGCTACATACCAGGAATATTTGAGACGAAACCACCTCGACTCTCGATCCTTCCCTTTTCCCTGCTCGGCTCATGATCAATAGACAGCTGATTGGCCACACCATTCTTGCATATAACAGCTCGAGAATCTCCCACATTTGCTACTACTAGCTTCTGGCCATTGATCAATATTGCTGTAACAGCAGTTGATCCTCCCTTTCCTAGGGCAATCTCTTTCTCCAATATCTCTGCATCGGTTGCAAGATAAGCTCTTCTTATTGCACTCTCTGTATCAGTCCAGAAGTCATGCTGCTTGAGAAAAAAAAACGATAAGGAGAGCTCCAGCCTATATATATATTAGATCAATAAAAAAACCTTGTTTTCTTAAAAAAAATTCGAACAGGGTTTTGTCCCGGTAAACTCTGTTAAGGAATCATCTCACCTAAAAAGTTTAAAGCTGTTAGGTGAGGTTTCAGAATATGATTTGTATTATTCTTTAACATCCTCTCAAGTGAAAGTTTTTAGGGCCTTTAAACTTGTACAGGTCCATACTATCTTGTGCTTGATTTTTATCAAATAGAATAGAGGTGGTGAGATTCGAACTCCGTGAACACTAAGTCAACAAAGCTCTGATACCATGTTAAAAAACTATCTCACCTAAAAACTTAAACAGGTGAAATTTCAGAATATAATTTATATTATTCTTTAACATTCTCACACAGTTATTCTGCAACCCAACCTAGCCCGGGTCTCAGCCAGACCGGACACATCAAATTCGAGAGAAATGAAACTGAAATCATACGGCGTATAATATATAATTAATTACCTCTTTCAAGATATTATCGAACAGATGTGCTTGTAAGTAGCTTGCAACATCATGTCCCAAATGACCATCATATACAGCAAATAAGCCCAACTCTTTCTCACCCACTTGCTTGAAATCAGAGACCACGTAATCTTCCATGGCGTGATTTGTTTTTCCCTCCACCGTATGATAGCCATGTGTAATATGCTTTGACATTTTGCTCTTGCCTTTCCCTGTGTCACCAGATACAGATGAACTGAATCCAGCCATCACCTAAAGGACCCACCAATAACCAATCAAACTTTTATTACATGGTGAATTGATAGGATCACTAAGGGTGTGTTTGGTATTGTAATTACTTTAATGTTGTGATTGAGATTTAAAAAAATAGTTTTATGACTTGTAAGAAACGTTAAGACTTGTTCAACAATACCCTTTTCTTTTCACATCCCAGATGTTAATATATATATATATATATATATTGAAGCAAATTATGAAGCCTGTAATTTTCATCATTCAAAATTCCCATTTTCCACAATGAATCATACTATAAATCCAATCAAGATTCCAAGTAAGAAAAGTTAAGACTTGTTCAACAACACCCTTTTCTTTTCACATCCCAGATGTTACTATATATATATATATATTGAAGCAATTTATGAAAAAACTGCAATTTTCATCATTGAAAATTCCCATTTTCCACAATGAATCATACTATAAATCCAATAAAGATTCCAGGTAAGAAACTTTAAGACTTGTTCAACAACACCCTTTTCTTCAAAATGAAAAAAAAACAAAAAAAACTACATATACAGTTTCCAAAACAGCTCAAATTTTCGAGTACTAACATGAACTGCATATATATAAACAGCACCAAGATCATCTCTTTACCTCCCACAAATAACCCAAATGGTACGAAGTACAAATCAAAAGAATAGAAAAGGCTTCCACTAACCTTCATCTTGTGGAGAATCTCCCTGCCCGTACTACTCATGGCGTCGAGATGATTTTCTTTCTGTCAAGGGTTTTAGAGGATCAATGAGAAAAAGTCGTTGGCAATATATATATGCAGGTGAGGCTTGACTGTAAACACCCCGTGACCTGCCTGTTACTTTAGTCTTTCTCTCCTGGCGCGTTTTCTTCTTCCTCCTCGTCTGACTTCTTCAAAAGTACGCGCTCTTGCCGACGACCTTTCTTGCATGCATTCTTTTATTTAAAAATATATTTTTTTTTTATCATTTTAAAGGTCAGAGTTGTTCTTGAATTAATTTTTATATTAATTATAAAATATATATTTGTAAGAGAAAATGAGACTAAAAATACGCATTAATGAGACTAGATTACATTCTTAGGGTATTAATTTATTATTGACTTGACTCAAGATCTAATAATAATTGGATGAAGTTTTGATTATTTTTTGTTAATTAACGAGATTTAATTTATTATGATGGATTTTCCTTTTTTAAAAGTAATATACTTGATTTGTTTTTATAAAAATAAGATTTTTATCAAATAATCTTTTTTTCCAGGTAGGATTTGAAGCTATTTAAATTATAAGTTGAGCAGATCTAATACAACCGGAGTTTGGGAAGGATTCAACTAATATTTTTAATTTTAAAACGTCAAAATAATATAAAAGACATAAAAAAAAATTTAAATTTAAAATATTATTAAAACACAAAAATAAAATCCTCTATTTCTGTAGCTAGTTTATGTGGACTACGTCAACGAGTCTATCTCTATCAAACACATTTTAGCCAAGAGCTTCCTCGTATGGCTGCGCTTCCAAGATGTCTTCATAGGGTTGTCGTCTATCTGACTGTTTAGTTTTAAAATTATTTTTGAAAAATTTTAAATTTTAAATTAAATTTTTTTTAGGGTTTTTATATCATTTTAATATGCTAATATCAAAAATAATTATTTAAAAATAAAATAAAAAATTATTTTAATATTTTTTTAAATAAAAAATATTTTAAAAAACAATCTCGTCACATTCTAGAAGATAACTATTGTCTGATTCTTTCCTAGTAGCATCAAATTTGGTAAGAAAAACATTCAACATTTTCAAATTGTCTGGGAAGACATTCAATTAAGTCCATAAGATCAAAATTTCTTCCATTTATCTTAAATTCAAGGTGGGCAATTTGGCAAGTTGAATTTGTCTATCTTCAATTAGTAGATAACGTTTGATTGCCTCCAAATTAGAATTTTCTTTTGATTCAATAGTGGAAACAACTCTGTTTATATATATATATATATATATATATATATATTATGTTTTAGAAATCTAATATTTTACTTTAAAATTAAATATTTATATTTATGAAAATCCTAGTATGTATAATTTATTTGCAAACCATTTCCCATTAAACAATGTGTGCTCTGTTTTTTCCACATCAAAATTGAAAATATTAGGTCTCACGATAAGAAAAAAAAAGGTAAACTCCTAAATCTTTCCATGTATTTATGAGAACTTATTTTCCTAACATTTTTTAAAAAATTATAGCAATAATACAACGAGTAAATCTATTTGTATTAACCATGTTAAACTATTTATATATATATATATATTTTTTAAAAATATTAGGTATTAATTGTCTTTTTATTTTTATTATTGAAATATAATTATATTCTACATAAAAATGTAAATCAAAATACATATACCATGAGAGAAAAGACTAAACATTCTTGGCTTATGATAGACCTCTCGACCATCACATGCTACAAATGCAATGCCATTTCTATCTGTTAAAAGTCTTAATTTTATTTATAGGCCTATGGAAGAACAGAAAATCACTTTACATTTTTAGATTCGATCATCACATGCAACTAAACACAATCCATTTTGACCCAAAAAACCTATGAAAAGCTTTAAAAATCATGATAAATACATCAATGGTCTCATAAAAACAAAAATAATCCCAAAAACCAAAATCAACTAAGGCTCATATATGTTTTCTTGAAATTTAAAGGTAAGAAAATCTAATTTGAACTCATGTTATCAAAATAAACAATTTGACATAAATATTGTTTCTCATGGTGGTCTAAATCGGTGTCAATAACATGTTTTTTTCTTTAACATTGGAAATTCAACTACATCTCCTCTCCTCTCTCAACTAGGAACTAAAAAATAACAAAAATTATCTCTTATACCAAAATTAAATTTGAAAAAATATTTAGATACCAAAAATGAAACCGAAATGTTTCAGCTGGTATTTAGCCGAAAAATACAGAACAGGACGGAATTTAAATCAAGATAAAAACGATATTGTTTTATCTTGTTTTTTAACTGGTACAAAATGTTTCAACCGTTTCGACTGAAACGAAAGCGAAAACAGACTAATTATGATTAAGATACCCTACCAAAGCACAATACTATGCCTTTCTAGACAGTTTGTTGGTTCAATTGCAATGAAATTGTCATGCCCCGTGATTTCTTGAGAATTGTCCCCGTTTCTTGATAAGTTGTCCTTCGTTCCTGGACACAAGAAATCGATCCGAATTGAAAAACATTGAATAAAACTAACTTTAGATGAATCCATGACAAAAAAAGGTAAGCTTTCTCTATATTTTCTTCAGTAATATTTCCAATCTCAGGATTGTTTTTACATGCCATATGGCCCTTAAAGATCAAGTCAGATGCTGCATTTTCTAGTTTATATTTTTTTTTTGGATTCGAGGAAACTTTATCTCCTGGAAAGAGCACTTTATGGGTCCAGGTGAGCGAGTAAAACCCTCAGCTGTCCCAAGTCTCTTACAAGAGATGCACGTCCTGACTCGAACTCGAGACATGCTGTGCAAATCTCAAACCCTTTACCACCACGCCATGAATAGTTATGAAATTCAGTTTGTGGTGAATGCTAGGATTTGCTGGCAACAGTTTATCTGGCTCTGCAGAAGCCTGGTGTTTTTCTACTCACTGATGAGACTTTTTTTACTTGTTGGACTGCGTTCTGATATTCTTGTCCATGATCCATCTTGAAAATTTAAAAACAAAAAACAGGAGTTTCTTTCAAGATTTTTATGACATGTAAACCTGTTCGAATCTAACAGGATTCTGTCCTCAGCTTGACTGCAATATGACTGTTTAAGATTAATTAAGTTCTTGAACCCTGCCTCTCACAAACATTAAACTATGTGATTGTTAAGGAATTATCTCACCTAAAAGCTTAAGCTATTAGGCGAGGTCATAGAATATGATTTATATTATTCCTTAACACCTCCCCCTCAAATGAAAGCTTTTTTAGATTTGAAACTTGCACAAACCCACATTACCTTGTACTTGATTGTCATCAAATAGAATAGGGTTGTGAGATTTGAACTCGTGACTGCTGGGTCAACAAGGTTTCTGATATCATATTAAAGAAACCATCTCACCTAAAAATTAAACTGTTAGATAAGACCCTAGAATATGATTTATATTATTCTCTAAAACATGATTTGCCAGACTTAATCAGCTAATGATTGTGGATGCATTCACGGTAGCCAGACACAGTTTGTAAAGAATAAAAATATTCTGCTACGAAATTTATTGAGATATATCAGTTGATATCATTAGACTGCATTTTTTAACATACAGTACCACCATTTAAGATTGGCTTTCATAGTTTATACTTCTCAATCAAGAATGCATGCTGTCCTGTGAAAGATCCTCAGAACTTCAACCTCTTATTCGATCCTGCAACAATCCAAGAACAATCTGGTCAGTAAAAAGTTGGAGTGAGTGAACAATCCAAGAACAAGAACAATCCAAGAACAATTTGGAGTGAGTGAATCTATACGAGTTGCAGTCCATCCACTCAGAAATGGGAAAACTGAGATGAGTTTGGCACTTGGCAGGAAGTTCACTTATCAGATCAGCCATTATTCGAGGCTCCGTCCCCCTCACCATGTACTCGATGCACCAGCAGATCAGCCGTGCTCCCAGCCCACGATTCGCTAATCTGTTGAGTTTATAGATATGGCCGCAGCATCTTCTTGATGGTTTGTAGTAATTTCCGGTGAGAAATTCCAGGCAGTAAGGGAAGTACTCGAAAACAAGCTCGCATTGACTCTCCGAATAAGAAAAATCCAGGCCAGAAACCAGGAGGAGAAGGAGGAAGCAGCACCCGGCGAGACGCAGCATTGCTGGTTCAAGAAGGAGGTAGCTGGTGTTGCTGGAAGGTGGAAATGGCGAAGATATTTGTCGCCATTTATATCAGTAAATCCAATTGGGGTTTTTCTTGGCTTGGTTGTCATGCAAGTATCATGAGGTGTGTGTGATTCTGGAAAACCAGGAAGTAATGATCATCCATGGCCGCCGCGTTTTAAGGATTGGTTCTGGAAATAAGGATCATCCATGGCCGCCGCGATTTCCTCAATGCTCCACTGACAAAAAAAACCCTTTGAGCAACATCATTCTGTTTTGCAATATCATTGAATTCTAGGAATCATATACAGAAGATGTATTTTGTTCCCAAGAGATATGGCGTGATGACAAAGAACTTGAGAATTACAGTAAGTAGGTCTCGAATTCGAGTTAAGTTGTGCACTTATGGTAAAAACCCGGGACAACCATAATTTTATTCACTTATCTGGGCCCAAAAATATGCTTTCCAGGATATGGGTTTCCTCAAATCCAAAAAAAAAATATATCTAAATGTTGGTTCATGTGATACATGTTTGAGAATAATATAAATCATATTATGGGGACTCATCTACAAGTTTAAGCTTTTAGATGAGATGGTTCCTTAACATGGTATCAGAGCCTTGTTGACCCAGCGGTCACGAGTTCGAATCTCACCACCCCCATTTCTATTTGATAAAAATCAAGCACAAGGTGATGTGGGCTTGTGCAAGTTTCAAGCCCAAAGGATTTTCACTTGAGAGGGTATATTTGAGAATAATATAAATCATATTATAGGATCTCAACTACAAGCTTAAACTTTTTTAGATGAGATGGTTCCTTAACAATACATTCCCTAGATAAATCCCAAGCATGGCATGAAGAATGTTACTACATATCGACACCATCAGCAGAGAAGTTGATGCTGTTGAGTCACACGAAGCTTTGAATTACTAATGAATTTATCAAGAGTACTTGGGCTCGATAATTTATTAATTTGGGTTCATGGCTTGTCCTTGTCAATCACATAAAAAAAAATGCTAAATTTATCAATTTATTTTTTCTAAAATTATTTTAAATTAAAAAATAATCATTGTAATTGAATTCATGGAAACACTAGTGGAATAACCTCTTCATAACAAAAAAAAAAAAAAAAGTGTTTGTAGCTTTCAAATCCAACTCACATAAGTACCATAAATTTATGTTAAATTTTTATATAAAAAATTAAAAAAATATATTATTTAAGAAATATTAAAAAAATCAATAAATTTCAATTGAAGTGTTTTTAGACTATCGGGTTGTGAGACAACTTAATTTTTTAATTAGATTATACCAGTCAAATATTTTCTATTTTTATTGAACTTCATTATGGTTTAGATATAAAGTTATTCTGATCAATATATTAGGTTATATTAAATTTTAAAATAATTATACATTTATAACGCATCTAATTTTATATAAAGTTCAATTAATATAATACACATCTAATTTTAAAATAATTATTACACTCTTTATTAATATAAATAATGGAGCCATAAATTATAAAAATTGGAATGAATAAGTAAATAACAAAGTCATAAAAACGACACCGTTACAAGGAAATATAGCCGTTAGAAACACAACAAAGCGAAGAGCCATCTCTGCGATCTCCTGATTAGTCAAGTGACCATATTTCAAACAATCCGACCGTTAAACCTCCATTCCCTTCATCAATTCGCATCGTTTATACTCCCCTCCCTTTTCCGTTGCTCTCCATTCTCTCTCCACTAAGAAAAAAAGAAACCCTGATTTCCCATTCTCTCTCTCTCTCTAGAAAAAAAAAAAAAGAGAACGGAGAGTTTTTGCGGTTAGAAAAATGGCAGCGGAGAGTGAGGATTCTGCAACTGCAACGAAAATGACGAATACGACGACGTTAATGACGTTAGTAGATGAGGCGTACGAGTTTTCGGCTCCGAAGTTTTATGATTTTGTGATAGGAGAATCGGATGAAGATTCTAGAAACGCTGAGCTTTGGTTCGATGTTACTGCGTCCTACGCTCCTTCTCGTATGCCTCTCTCTCTCTCTCTCGATTGATCGGTCCATGGCTCTTTTTGTTTATCATCTGTTTGTTTTCATTCACAGTCGAGACGCTGACAAGAGGATTGTTTTTTTTTTCAGTTTTTAGGTTTTTATTGAAGATTATTTTCGGTTATAGACGTGTTTTTAATCAGGAAGAAGGATGACGTTTTTAGTTTTTATTGGATTAATTTACTTCTGTGTGTAATTAGGATTTTGTTAGATTTTTTTGCGATCTTAGGGTTAAGTTAGGGTTTTGTTGGTTCTGATAAGGGATTTCGGGAGTTGAATTAAGCAGTTAATGGAATATAGAGTGGTGTTTGTGATTTTTAGGGTTAAGTTGTGTGTTAATTGGTTCTGATTTGGGATTTTGAGAGAGATTAGAGAGGGGAGAGAAGCATGATCATGATTTTGAGGATTTTTGAGGGGGGAGGGATGAAGAATTAGGAGGAGATTAGAGGAATTTGTGTTTGATTTGATTTATTAAGTTATTAAAAAGAGACAACCATAATTTGAGGGAGATAATTAATTGATAATGCAAATTAGGGGACTGAATTGAGTCTTTGAAGGTTGTTGCTGCTATTGGTGTTGCTTGTTGCTTGTTTCTTTTGTGTTTGTTGGAGATTAAAGAATTTAGTGGTTGATTGATTCTTTTGTGTTTTTTTTTGATATGTTGCAGCTTTTATGCCTAGAATTAAGACTGGTAGATCATTTAAGGTAGAGATCTTATGTGATTTTAGCCAAGCAGACCAATTGCACAAGGTAAATTAATGACTACTCTTTTTCATTAAACCATCACTACTTCCTGTATTTATATTTATATTTGTGAATTTAGCCCATTGGCATTGAATTGCAGGTGGCAGAATCATCTGATTCAAAATCATCAGACAGTAACTCTCAATCAGAGGTCATGCCGCCGCCACCAGCACCTATTGATATGGGAAAAAGAAGAAAAAACTTCTGATGAGGAAAACAAAGAAAACAGTGCTAATCTTGTTAATGCGGTGAGTAGTTCTATTGATATGGGAAAAGAAGAAAAAACTTCTAATGAGGAAAACAAAGAAAACAGTGCTAGTCTTGTCAATGCGGTGAGTAGTTGATGCATATTTTTTTCACCTGTTGATACTGTCTTTGGGGAACTTGATGTGTTCTCATGAAGCTGTGCGTATTTCAGATTTCTGCTGGTGAGGTTACTTGTGGAAAAGCGAAGAAGGTAGGGTTTGCATGTGCTGAAGGAAATGGAAGGTGTGTTCTTTTGCTACTCTTCTCTGTCAATTTTTCAAGACTAAAATGGCTAAAGAAAAATAAAACGATGAGTGCACTTGAGAAGAAGATAATTTATGCTGTTATTCTGAAAGTTTAATGTGATTTTGTGTGCATGTTGCTTTCCTTTCTGCTGACTTAAGTTTTTCTACCAGAAGCACCTCTTCTGTGCAAACTGAGAACACCGATTGTAAAGAGAGCAGTAAAAATGAGGCTTACTGCACCCCTAAGCCATCAATGTCTTCTCGGAACAGAGGCCTGTTGACTGATTCCAAAAAGAATCAATCAGCTAGACATATAGCTAGCTTGGTTAAGAATCCATCTTTACTGAAGCCAAAGAGTCAATCACAGTCTTCACAAGTAAAGGGAATCAAACCAGCAAGTGTCAAAAAGTACACTGACTCTCTTAATAACTTCTGTGTTTTCTCTACCATACGCGTATGGTAACCACCATATTAACGAGGCCTTCTGACATGCTTTTTATTGTGTAGAGATCCTAATGTGAAAAATGTTGCTGGGACTACCAACTTAGCCCAAGAGAACCAGGCGATTAAGAAACAGAAGCTGGATGGAGGGAGATCCAGACAGGTGATTGATTACTATTGCCATGTTCCTCTCTTTTAACCATCGTCCTCTGGTGTTGTATTTTACTTGAACATTTTCCTTTAAAAAAAATCCAGATTCTTAATGCCAAGCCCCCACAGCCATTGACACACAAGTCCAAACTGGGACTTAGCAGTGAAAGTTCTAACATGTGTTCATCTGTTGCTAATAAAATGAAGAAAGAGGAAAGAAAGGTATGTTGATTTTGTCAAATTTCCTAATCCATTCTATTCTTTTGAAACTGCAAGGTACTGACTCGTTGTGTGATATTTATTTAAAGGTTTATGTTCGGGAACAAGCAGCTCCAGGTCCATTCGTTTCAACGGCAGAAATGATGAAGAAGTTTGAATCAAATACAAGAGGATTGCCATTGTCACACCTTAACAATTCTATCTCACATGTAATAATAAAAGCCCATTTTACTCGTGCTTTGTGAAATTTGGCTGCTCCAAATGTGTGTATTATCCTTCTCTATATTCTTTTTATCCTTCTCAAATTTCTGTCATCTTTAATATTCAGGATGGTCCTTCATCTGTTATCCAGAGGAAGCCTAAGCTCACACTGACAAGGCCTAAGGAGCCTGAATTTTATACAGCTCAGCGTGTTCGCTCAGTTCACATAAAAAGTTCTGCAGAGATTGAAGAAGAGATGATGGCCAAAATTCCCAAGTTCAAAGCTAGACCACTGAACAAGAAGGTTTTCCTTCTTGGAAACTATTTATGACTTCTTCCGTCCTCCTAGGTCCAGCACCACTTGCTTCTTTTGCAATATTCTTGTTTTCTGACATTTTTTGTTGGATATAGATTCTGGAAGCTGCAACATTACCTACATTACCAAGAAGCACACCACAGCCACCTGAGTTCCTGGTAAGCTATAAGAAATAACAGTAAATAAAAAAATTACTCAAGATGGTGATGATCGCAGACTTAAAATTTCTTAATTTCTGTAGGAGTTTCACTTGGAGACAGCAGCAAGGGCAAATCAGAATGCAGAATCAACTTCAGTGGCTTCAACAGATGTGTCTCATCAGGTTGGAGCATCATCTTCTTTGTCCCAGCGGCACTAGTTCAGATTTACTCACTATTGCTCCTTTGTTCATTCCTATGGCAGAGTAATCTATGGAAACCTCATCATCTTACAGAGCCCAAAACCCCAGTTCTTCATACGTCTTTAAGGGCCCGTCCAGAGAGGGTGAAAAGTTCTTTAGAGCTAGAGAAAGAGGAGCTAGAAAAGATCCCTAAATTTAAAGCAAGACCTCTGAATAAGAAGGTAATAACTACTGCTGTTGAAATGAAATTAATGCATCGTTTTCTTAATCCGTCATCCAGTCTGCTTCTTAGTTAGTAACCTTGGTTTTGAAATGAAATTAACATGGTATCTCGAGTAGATATTTGAAAGTAAAGGAGCGATGGGGATTTTCTGCCATGCAAAGAAGCAAGTCACCGTACCTCAAGAATTTCACTTCGCCACAAACGAGAGGATTCCATCACAAGCTGCTGTTGCTGATATGTTTGACAAGGTAGATAGATACATCTCGTTGATCCTACAAATAATTGTAGCTCTAGCATATGAGCAAAAGCAGTGGCCGTATCTCATCATATCTTCTTTTCAGCTCTCACTGAGGTCAGAACCTATCCTTGACAACCCGATTCCAAGAAAAACACAGCCAAATCCATTCCATCTCCACACAGAGGTATGAGCATCATTCATTCCATGATCAATGGAGCAAAATCAAGTAACAACTTGTTCGTTCATTATATTGTGTTCCTTTATCTCCAGGAAAGAGGGGCCGAAAAAGAGAGGAAACTTTTTATGGAACTTGTGCAGAAACAGATGGAAGAGGAAAGAGCAAGAGTTCCTAGGGCCAATCCCTATCCTTATACCACTGACTATCCTGTGGTAAGAAAGTCAACAATATGCATCTCATTATAAACATGCAGAAAATAATGATGCTATATCTGATAATTATATACTTCATACACAGGTTCCACCAAGGCCAGAGCCCAAACCATGCACAAAACCAGAACCTTTCCAATTGGAGAGTTTAGTGAGGCATGAAGAGGAAATGCAAAGGGAAATGGATGAAAGAGAAAGGAAAGAAAAAGAAGAGGCCCAGATGAGGATATTCAGAGCACAGCCAGTCCTTAAAGAGTATGATGCAATGTGGAAGACCTCATAAAAAATTCAGTGCCTATTAATATGTGCAAGCTAGTTGATCATGCTTTCCCATGTCTCATGCAGGGACCCAATTCCAGTACCAGAGAGAGTGCGAAAACCACTCACACAGGTTCAACAATTCAATCTCCATGCAGATCAGAGGGCCGTGGAAAGGGCAGAATTTGACCACAAGGTGAGGAGGATCCCATAGCCATTGCACAGTAGTAGCTTCTGGCCTCTCCTCCTCCCAACCACAACAGGGTTTAACAGCACCTTCGTTTTTTTTTCAGGTAAAGGAGAAAGAAATGATGTACAAGAGATACAGAGAGGAGAGTGACACTGCAAGGATGGTATGTACCTTATTGTCTTGCAAATCTTGGATTTCTTATTGCTTATTATAATTGATCCACTGATGGTATGCACCTTGCAAATCTTGGATTTCTTATTGCTTATTATAATTGATATTTCTTATTGCTTATTATAATTGATCCACTGATGGTATGCACCTTATTGTCTTGCAAATCTTGGATTTCTTATTGCTTATTATAATTATTGATCCTCCATGATCCACTGGTGGCGCAGATGGAGGAAGAAAAGGCGTTGAAACATCTGCGGAGAACGATGGTGCCCCATGCCCGGCCAGTGCCGAATTTTAACCATCCATTCTGCCCCCAGAAGTACGAAAATAAATCACTCGCAGATGAAAATTTTCTTTTTTTTTATATAACCTCAGTTCTAGGATGATTGAGTGATATGATTTGATTACAGGTCATCCAAGGAAGCTACAAAAGCCAAGTCGCCTAATTTAAGAGTGCTCAAGAGAAGAGAGAGAAGGAAGTTGATGATGGTGAACGCCGCCTCCTCCGCCGCCGCTTCATCTGCCGCTGCTTCTGGCATGAGATGATTTTCTTTCAGCTGCTGCCAGCTGTTCAAGAACCCTTGAACCACATTAATTCATTCTTTTCAGCATCCTTGCGCACTGCCTAATCCTCCCTATGTACAAAAAAAAATATCATCATTTGTTGTTGTAATATCAATCCAGGAATGTAATCAAAACTATAACGACGACTTTTATCATCCCTTTTTACCGAAACAAACGGGGTAAGTGTTTGAAGGATTCCCTCATAATTTCATATAACAGTGATTTACCTAAAATTGTTCTTGATCATCATCAGGACAAGACAGATAGATAGATACACAGAAAGAACAAAATCATATGTGATTAAAAAGACAAATAGGGACAAAAAATAAATATATTTTACAGAAAGAACCAGGAGAAGTTTTGATCATCAGGAAATCTCTGCTAACAATAAACGTAACTTTTTTCGTATAAAACTTCTATACTTGAAAAGACTAATCTAAAGCACTTGAAAAAGAAAAAAGATTTCCATTCTCGGCAGCAAGACAGCTAAAACAATGTTGTTGGCAGTCCAAAATCTCCCAACGAGATGATTTTCTTCTTATGGAACCATAACATCAACTTCTGATCATCTCCTTCTGCCGATATGCCAGTGTCTGCAAAACCAAATAATCTTGAAGTAAGTGGAGAAATTCTGCATGCGATGATTGGGAAAATACCAATCAAAGCCATAAATTAGGGTTCATGATATCGTAGTAGAAGAATCGCACTCACCAAATGATCTCTAATGGCAGAGCAACTTGCTTTAACACCCGCAACTGTTTCTTGTTCTTTCAAAATTTCCAGCTCATCCATAGGGATCTGAGAATGCTTGGTTGACAAATTTTCAGCGGACTGGTGCTTCCCCTTAATTAACAAGAGTTCAACTTCCTCAGCTTGCAAAGTCGTCTGGCGAGCAACATACTGCAAACACCATGTTTATACACCACAAAATCAGATAGCATCACAAAAACAAAACTCAGTAAACACTAAATATATTGTCAAGATGGGCCTCTGCACGTAAAGAAATTGAGGCCAATAAAAGAGAAATCCGTATAACAGTTCAGATAACATGTTGATGCTATTTAGCATTAATTTTAAGCACAAACACAAGACATAGGCATCAATTCAAAGTTATAAATTGATCTTGGCTGGAAAAGGCTGGTCATATATCGTTCTGGCTCAAATGAGTATTGTAACAGATAGGTTATTCAGCATAGCAGATTAGAATCATGGTCAAATATAGCCAGTTTTACTATGTTCCACTGATGCCTAGAATAATTATTGGTAAAATGGGGCTTGCCGGCCACTGTTACCAAAAATAACATCTATCTTGACTAATTGATTTTCAAGTTGGAGAATTACAATTCTAGTGTTCTATAAGAGAAAATAAACCGATTGAGGAATAATGACTTGAAAAATTTGCTTCTCAAGAAAAAAAAATAAAGAATTAAGTTGGTGAGAGAGGAATCTCACTTCACATAGGTGTCTAACTGACAAACTGGGCCGGCAACAAAGGTAGGGCTGCTGCAAACTTGGTGTACTTTGATTGTCCAAAGTAATGAGCTTGAGATGAATATCCAGCTGCAAACACATAGCAGGATTATATTACACAGGATGCCCAAATAGCTTGAGGGGTTTGAATCTAATTAGGTCATTTCAGTGATGATTGAAAGAAAAAAAAACCTACTTCTATCAGTTATTGAAATTACTCTTGGCATTTTTAATAGTTCAGGTAATATTGTCCATTGGAAAGCAATTGTTGCCATGTAGTTCATGTCGTCTTCAGCTTAGCATTTTGATCGGTCTTTACTTGGACTTTGGAGTTATAGACTATCTTGTAAGCAGTGACTTGACACCACCAAATCCTCTAGACACTATATAGTTTTGCTTACCCTTCCCATCATTAAAATTAAAACATTCAAACAAGTTTTCCAAATCCCTAAAGCCATGTAACCAGATCCAAGCCATCAATCTGGACCTGTTTCCACTAATACCTAGTTGCACATCCTTTGGACTACAAACCCCAAATTGTTCATCAATAAAGTCTATCCTGAAAAATCCAAATTTTTTAATCTCTAGCCTAACATAACAGCACAAGTAGACAGACAATAAAAAAATTTCCTACATCAATTCCATACTCAAGTAAGATGTTTCACATAGCAAAAACAATGATTTTAACACAAACCAATAAAAGTGAACAGCATCCTAACATACCTCATCATTTTTTTCATCTAAGCTCTTGAGATATTCTACCAGCTTGGATAAGCGAGTATTTCGTGAGTTCTTGTTGTTGCAACCACTAGGATTGCCATGTCGTGTGTGACTCCGAGTACCACCCCTGCCCCAAACAGGCATTTCTGTGTTCCACGCAAGCCCGGGAGATAATCCCCTGTTTTCTCTGTTTGAATCTAAATCATTTTCAGCACCTCCACCCTCTGAATTTAGTGCTGAGGAAGAAGGCTGGGAGGGCCACCTTCTCTTGGGCCTCCTATTCCTAACTTCAGTGGAGCGCTCATCAGCAGAAGATGAATCCTTGCCTATATTGTCATCATTTTCATCCTCAATGTCTTCAGATCCTTGAAAATCAATGCTCCGATTGTTCCGTCGCCTCCTTGTAATAGTCCGACGTGTTCGTGTCATGAAAGTTGCCTCTTTAACCATCGTGCGTCTCTTAACTAGTGCTTCTGACTGTCTTTGAATTATTTGGGCAATAGAAGCTTGAATCTGTCCAAAACAGCAGGCAGAAACAAGGGACAGCATATTGAGTTTAGACAATGGCTCTGTCCTAAAGCAACAGTGGTTTGAATAATTCTACAAATCACAATCCTTAAAGACGATGATTAGAGGTGTAATGAACAAACTAAGTGGACCAACAGGGTCCATTGTAAAAGAACCAGTAGTCTTCTGCATTATGGAATTAAAACACTCCACTCAAAGAGCAACAATCTCTGGGATTTTCATCTCAGGGACCATAAACTTAGATAATGTAATTAATTAAAATAAATGAACGTGGACTGTCAGGTGAAATTTCCATGCTGTATGCTTCGTTCCAAGCATATGACAATCAAGGGTTCTCCAAAGAAACATCATCATAGTTATCTCAATCACTGTTTTTCTTTACTTTATTCCCAATGAAATGAAAATGAGGGTTATTACATATGCATGCAGACAAGGGAATAAAACACAAATTAACACACCTGTTTGTTCCGAGTCCTTTCCTCTTCATGAAAAGCCAGTTCCTGAGACCAAATACTCACTCAGAAAAACAGTTGCCATTTTATTTTTAAACCAATCAAACCAGTTGCTTGATTAGATGAATACTTTCAAATGCATTGGATGCAAAAGTAGATAAGCAAAATCACTTCTACCTCCTCCTCATACTTATCAATGTCTGGATATATAGATGCAATTAGGGCATCATAGTTTGGATCATCTCTCAGGGACCGCCGACTTGCACAATGTGTGCGGCAAGCAGGGCACTCATTGTTCCTGCAATATATTACCAATTCAGTAAAAAATGTTGAAAGTACACAGAATATGGAATCATCACAAGTTTAGCCCAAATAATGCCATAATTAATGAATCATGATGTCAGGTTACAAAAAACACAGCTCGAGAAAAGAGTGAGTTTCTTATGTTACATACCCCATTCGCATTGATTTATCAATGCATTCCCTGCAAAAACGATGCAGGCATTCCATTACAGTTCGTGTTTTCTTTATGATCCCTGTTCAGCCACCAGCATGGATAATTTACTAAAAGTTCATCCAACCATGGATAACAAGACTTGTAGGTGCAATTAATGAATTGTATTGCAGATTAATCAAAATCCTGAACAGGATAACTATGTAGCAGATAGTATATCAAACAAAATAGTATACTGCATAAGCAGCAACATTAAATTTGGTAGAAATGAAAGAACAAAGTCCAGTATTCACGATCCGTGCTCTTTTTTACAATCTCAAACAAAGTGAATGCACTAATAAATCATTAATTGGAAAATTTCCCTGCGTTAATTGAGAGATTTGTAAAAGTATGGAATTGGTGTAAGCTTATATACTAAATTGGAAAAAATGTAAGAGTTAAGGAAATACTGCAACCCTCCACAAATAAATCTTTAAGTTGACCACAAAGAGGTTGGTCAATTGACAATTGGTCATCATCTGAGGATCCAGAGGGCAGGTATCTAACATTTAATTTACCGAACACAATCTAGTCCATACATCACTTGAGTTACATATATTGAGAAGAACTGAGCATTCTTGGCTCCTTGTTGAAAATTAAAGGAATAATAGATTGCATTGCATTTTAGAATTTCATACATGGCAAACCTAATGGTTGTTATGAAAGCAGGGCATAGAATCAACCAACATTTTGCTTTGAACACTGAGCAAGGGTTATAAGCATACCTTTCCTCTTCCTCAGGGCTGCCATGCATGCTTTTGAACATGAACTATATCCATCACAGTTTAATAAAGCTAAAATTTTACGAGTCAGATGCATCATGGAAACAGGTTTCCATAGAGTTCTCTATTTTCAAGAAAAAATGTGCCTCTGCCTAAAATATTTATCCAACAATTTAAATCACATCTAGCAAACAGAATTGTTGACAGCATTTTGACGTGTGTTTAGCAAAAAGGAAAATGGGAAGAAAAATTGCAAGCAATGAGCGTACCTAAACATATGGGACACTGCACATCTTTACGAATGTCTGGAAGTTCCACAAAGACAAATCTGCAAACAAAATAAAATGAGTGGCCCTCCAAATGCACTCATTTATATATGCCCTCGAAATGCACTCGTTTATATATGTTAGTACAGTAGAATGCAAACAAAAGCTAGCTGTTGGAATTGAGCATATGTTGAATGTTTCCAGGAAGAATATACATGCCTATTTCATTTCTTTTTTCATAGAGATGAAAATAGATTTGAAAAGATATGGGCTTTGTAGTATATTAAGATATGCAGTAAATGTGCAAATGCACATCTTTACAGGTAGGTGAGCATGTAAATGTCAGCCCAAAGAAAGAAAATTTGTGGATAGAAATTTCCCCTGACAATGAAGTACTAGATGATGCACATTGCTGTCAGTCAGCTAGCTCTTCACAACTTCTTGTGTAGTTCTTAGTGGAGAAACTTCATCTCCTCACCTTCTATTTTGCTTAAAACCCCTAGTTCCTAGAAGTGTAAAACAACAATCTCAATCACGTTGTTAACTTCCCTCATGGTCAACTGCTTATGGAGGCCAACCAGCAAGACATTGCTGGCTTTGATCTTCATAACTGAGTTACACATACAAGGCTACGTTACTGAGAAGATTCCAACACTGCATCATGATACACTCTGCTCGCAGATGCAAATTCATTCCACAAACACTCCAAAACAGAAAAGCTTCACTAAGATCACAGACATATTCAGATGGTGAAATTGAGCTGAACTAGGCCTCTAGCTCATCATCTTACATAAATGTTTCAAAAAGAGAAAGGAAGTTACATTTTTCATTGTTCAGTCACCAACTTAAGAACCACCAATCAGTGCCACTAAAAGACATTAGCAAACCAGCAATACTGAAAATGTTATCAAATTGGTTCAAATTCCTCGTAAAATTTAGCATTTGACTTCAACCTCCCCAAGAAACATAGATCGTGAGCCACCCTTTAACGCATTTAGTCACTGTGAAACTAAACCTCCAAAAAAATCCCATCAACGTCCAGAAAAAGAAAACAAATCCCCTTGTAGCTGAAACCCCATCAAGCACCAGATCAAACCCAAAAAACCCAGATAAGAAACACAGCCAAAAAGATGCACTTGACTAAATTACAGAGACAAAAAGGCAACAAACGTGTAAGAAAGAAAGCATACTCGGGCTTTTCCTCATCTGTAAAACTGGAAGACGACGAAGAAGAAGATGACGACGACGAAAAAGACTGGGTTCCATCAGGTTCTGAAATAAAAAAACAAGCAAACAAAAAAATAGCTTCAATTAATCTTTTTTTTCACATTACACGTCAAGAAACGCTTAAACACACATAAAGAAACAAGAAAAAGAAAGCACCTTCTTTCCCTTCTTCCCCATCTCCTCCTCCTCTTTCCACTCTCTCTTCTTCTTCTTGAACTTCTTGTTCTTTGATGTCTACTTCTTCCTCTCCCTCTTCCCCTTCTTCTTGATGCTGTCCATTTTGAAGGTGGTGTGGTTCTTGGTCAGTTGGATGGCCGTTTTGTCGAGGAGGAGACAGCTCAGACAAGTCTTGTGTCGGCTGATGATGATGTTGTTGTTCTTCATTGTGGGGATTAATGTTGGGAGGTGAAGAATCAGGGTTGTTGTGGGTAGGCATTGCTGGATGCTTCTTCTGTGTGTGTCTCTCTGTAAATATGTGATTTTGTTGGGTCCTAAAATATATATATATCTTTTTCGTTGTGGTCTGCTGCGTGTTGCGCGTATGTGTAAAAGAGAGACGAAGAAGAAGGAGATGGGAGAGATTTGTTCTCTTTTTTATTTTTTTCTATACCTTTTTTATATTATTATTATTATTATTTTTCTTAGTTAATACCTTTTTCTTTTTTATTTTTTTTATTTATAATTATGGAATTTCCACATCTTTGATGCTTGCATCCTTTGACGTTGTTGGCAGGTTAGGAGGTTGGAGTTCTTACAAAATAAAAATAAAAACATCATTAAAAAAATAAAAATTTATTAATTTAGTTATTCATATATAAAATAGAAGGTCTATATTCGTATCTGAATGGCTAAATTAATAGATATTAAAATAATTATTTTTTATGGTTTTCTTAAGAATTCAAACCTCCAGAATAGAAATACTTAACTTTGATGGTAACTGAGTAACGAGTTTAATGAATTAACCTATTAGATGAAATTAATTTTGTTTTAAATAAAAATGATATTATTATATTATTTTTGATAAAAAATAAAAAAATAATTCTTAATAATTATTCAAATGGATCACATCTATGTTTGATCAAGTCAACACCAATGAATAGAGTTGAATAATTATAATTAATCGAGAAATTAAATATGCTATATAGACTAGTTGAGTCAAGTTTGTCAATACCGTTCCGGTTTTTCTATTGGTACGGAACATTTTGGTTTCGGAGTATTTTGGCGTGCCGTTTCGGGGCTGTACTGTTCCTATATAATTAATTATATATATATATATATATGAAAAAAATAAAATATTAATTTAACAAGCATAATTAAAATTCAAGATAAATTAACTTTAAATTATACAATATAAACACAAAGTCAAACAAAAATAATCTCAAAATTAGAAACACAATCACAAGTTAATCAAAATAAGAAGGATTTTAAGGCCGGAACGGTACCAAGACGTTCCGGCAGGAATTTGGCTGATATTTCCAGAACGGAAAAATTAAAACCGAGACGAAAATGACACCGTTTTGTCTCGGTTTTTTTAATGGCACGGAACGTTTCGGCCGTAATGGAACGGTATTGACAACCCTGAGTTGAGTAGTAAAATAAAAATTCAAGAATATAAAAAATTATAGAGAGAGAGATACTTACTTTTAAATTTGGAGATGGGAGTTTTTCTATGTATTTATACAAGAAAAAAAAAATTCTCAATTTTAAGCCAAACATTTTAATTTGGTGTTTTGGAATTTATTTATCTTAATATAGGTAAAGAGAGATAAGAATATGATTTAGTGCTGGCTTGGGGGGTGTCCTTTTCTCTTCATTTTTGCCTTCTTCACCCTTTTTCATTTTATGCATCTAATTTAATTATCTTTTATTTTATTTTTTCTCTATATATTTTATTTGTTTTTTTTATGAATTATATAATACCAAAGCTAGGTTTTTGTGACAAAATAGGTTATTAAATTAAATAGCTTACTTTATCTGTTCTTATAATTATGAATTACTTATTGTTCTTCTCACACTTGAATTTCTCAAGTGTACCATGAAACCAAGAAACTAAAGGGAAACTTCACCATGAAGCAAAGTTGAAACATTCACGATAATTTTGTATCTTTTTTTCAAGACAAAATATATGTTTCTTTAATCAAGTTTCATCAAATTATATATATATATATATAAAAATTGATGTATTTATAAATAATTTATTTTTAATTGTAAAAATAATAATATAAAAAAATCAAAATCATTGTTATTAAATTTGGTTGGCAAATCAAATTGGTGATTGATAAACTCAAAATATAACCAAAATGAGATTTTAAATTAAATTATATAAGAGTTTACTTGATAAGATATAAAGGGTGTTTGGGATTGTGGTGCAACCGGAGGTTGCAAAAAAGCACCCTAATTTAGTGTTTGGTTAATTGTAAAAAGCAGAAATATAGCATGGGTCCCACATAAAATTTTGCACCGAACTCCGACGCAAGAAAAGCATCTAATTGTGACGCAAGAAAAGATTAGCTGCTTTTCTTGCTTTTCGATCTAAGAAAGAGGGAGACGGGGGTATATATGTTTATTAATATAAAATATATATTTTTAATATTAAAATAATCTAAAAATTAATTAAAATATAAATAAATATATTAAAAGGAGATCATGATATAATTTTTACCTCACAATCCTAATTTTGCTTCAGATGATATTTTACCATATATTGTTCCAGGATCGCAGAGGCTTTCACATATGGATTTAGTTCGTGATAAAATTACAAGTAGTTTGATGGGAGAATAAAAACAAGTGTCTAATTTACTTTTATTATTAATTATATTTTAATATTATGGTTATTAAATATTTAAAAAACAATATATATATATATATATATATATATATATATATATATATATATATATATATATTTTAAAGTAATTTCACAAGTTGAAAGCAATATAAAAAGCTTGGTAACCAAACACTTGAAACTGTTTTTCATTAATTTCAAACTCAACCACAGTTTTAACCAAACACTTTAAAAATTATTTTGAATCGCAGCTAAAGTGCTTTTCATGAAACTGTTTTTTTTTTAATCTTAACCACAAAAACAATATAAAACACACCCATAATTGATCTAGTAAATTCAAGTGTGGTTTAGTAAATTAAAAAGTGGTTGGTTAAAATTTAATTTAATTTTTATTTAAAAAATAAAATAAAACAATTCCATTGAACGGTACAAAACAATCACTTGGCAGGTCATGTTGAAATCTAGGTCAACGATCTCATCTTGCTCTGTCCAATCCATTTTCACCTTTGAACTTAGAAAAAATCACCTGGAAAATTGAATTTAATTGAATAAGTTGACATATGATTGCTCCCTTTTGACCATACTATAATAAGACCTCGATTCGAATATATTGAGTTTTAAAAATATTTTTAAAAATTTTGAAAAAAAAAAATTTTATATCATTTTTTATATTATTATTATTAAAAATTATTTTTAAAAAATAAAAAATATTAATATTTTTATAAATAAAAAATATTTTTAAAAAACAACTTGAATAACACTATGACTCCATGTACAGAGTTAAAAAAAATATCAATAACACTATCAAACAGTTAAAAAATATGAACCATCCCATGTTGATTGTTACAATGACTCCATGTACGAGCAAGTAGTAAAGCCACTCTTGGCTTGGCTGTAAAATATATTTTTTTATATTTATATTATAATTATTATTTATTATATAAATTTTTTAGATATTTATAAATTATTTATTAGATTTTGTGTATCTATATAAATATTTATTATTCTAGAGGCTTTGACAATATTTGTATTTTATCTATTATTTATCAAGTAAAATAACTATTCAAAAAATATATATTTATTAGACTTTAAATTATTATCCCTTCCTTAGGATGTGTTTGGTATTACTTTTGCTTTTGTGATTGAGATTTAAAAAAAACAGTTTCATGAAAAACACTTTTTATGGCGATTCAAAATAAGTAGTAAAGTGTTTGGTTAACTTGTGAAATTATTTTAAAGAACACACACACACATGAAAAAAAAACATATATTTGTTTTTATTCTCTCATCAAACTACTTGTAATATTCTGGGATTTCCAGAAACAAGAGAAACTCTCAAGAAAATTTGAAATTTTATTGAATAATTCAGTACCAGGCCAGAAGGCTTACAATGATATTAAAGGGAAAACCATAGCCCTGATCCTTGTTGGACAAGAAAAGAGATAATTATTAAAAATTACCAAAAATAGCAAAATTGAGATAATTGTGAAAATTAAAACTGCTAGAAATATTGAGCACGCGCGGAACTAATGGAAGTCGTTTTGGACCTGGAAATCAAGAGTTATGGTTGAAACAAAACTTTCCTTAAACAGAAAAAACGATGATATCAGGGCCAAAACGACATAATTAAGCCAAAAAAAGATATGCATCAATAGCAAATCTATTGACTATTGACGGTCACGCGAAACACATTAGCTGGGTGAGTTTCGCATCATTCTAACTTCAACACCTAGACTACTGGAAAATTCAAGGCCTCTATCTACATTTTTATTTTTATTTTTTAAAGTTATTTTCTTAAATAATTTTTTTGAATTGGGTCTAACCCAACTAAATGGGTCAACCCAGACAAGTTGGGCCAAAATGCCCAACTCTACTGGACTTGGGCTGGGCTGAGAGAGGTCAAGCCCAACAGTTAACCATTAAAAAAAAAAGGAAACCCCAAAACGGTGCGTTGCATTCATCATTGTGAATTAATTTCACCAGTTGTTGTTCACGTATTACGTGAACAATAACATGGTCGACGATGACGAGAGGTTTAACTTCGATACCAACAGGTAGAGGAGGCTGAGGTGGTTCTTCTTGTGGTGGTGGTGTCATAAATAGTGGACTGTGGTGGTCGGTGACAGCGTTGGAAGTTTGTTGTTCCTGCTGCTCGACAATTAACTAGGAGAAGACTGGATGGTACATGTGCTGACGGTGAAGAGAAGAGGTTGATGGTGCTGAAGGAGTAGCTGGTGGTGCTCACCAATGGCTGCTGAGGAGAGAGAGAGTTGCATCCATGGCTGTTTTGGAGAGAGAGAGAGAGAGAGCTTCTGGTGATCCATGATTGTCTTCTTCCTCATGGCCATTTGGTGGTGAAGCAGTCATTGTAGTGCCATCGTCTTCTTGGTTGTGCCATCCATGGTTGTCTTCGTGGTCGTGCAAGGCTTCCAGCGGTCGTGGCTTCGTGACTGCAAGAAGCAGTCGTTGCAGGGGCTTTATGCATTAAACTGAACCGCAGGAAAATCATGAATCTTCTGCTTATTAAGAAAAGCAGTTTCAATCATAGTTATTGATCCCGTCCCGGGTACCGTTCCGGTTTTGTGTTTGGAACGGAACGTTCCGGTTTCGGTACCGTTCCGGTTTTGTACTGTTCATTTTTATTTAATTATATATATGAAAAAAATAAAATATTAATTTAACAAGTATAATTTAAATTCAAGATAAATGAAATTTAAATTATACAATACAAACATAATCTCAAAATTAGAAACATCTCTCAAATTCCAACAATAAAATTATTTTTTTAAAAATAAAAAATAAAAAATGAATTTAATTATAATTAAAAGATCCAGAATATTTGAAATTTAAGCTACTTATTGTATGTTTTTCAAGTAATTCTATGTTTTTTTATTGGTTGTTGTATTTGAAATTAATTAATGTTACTTATTGTTTTTTAATGTTAGAAAAACTTAAAAAAAACAAAATGAACACATTAAGAAATAATCAATAAGTTCAAACATAACTAATTAAAATACATTCCATTACAAATAATTCAATCAAATTAATTACAAATTAATACCCCTATTTTTTAGGTTAACTATTATTATAGTAATTAATAATTAATTAATATATTAATTAATTATTATTATTATATAATAATTAGTATAAAAACCAATAATTACTATAAAAACTACCCCACCCGTTTGTCCCCTTCATTTGAATAAACAAAACCCTACCCATCCCTTCTTCTTCTCTAGCCGCCGCCCCATTTATCCCTTCTTCATTTGTACGTTCCATTCAGATCGGCATCGACCAGCATCTCCAACTTCTTATCTTTTAGAAGTCCCTTCACCTGGAATTTCAGAGATGAAGTTAGACTGAAAGAGAACAGAAACAAGAAAGCAAAGGAAACCAGACTTGAGCCCAATTCCTACCTCTCTGCTTCGAAGAGACTATGAACATATTCTCACTACCTCTTCCTACACTGATGCCAGACTTTATCTCTTGATTTTAATTTTTTATTTTTACTAATATATAATTTATGGGTTGAGTTTTTCTTTTTTGTTTTTGAATTTTTTTTTATTTTGAACCCGAACGAACGCTGCGACGTGAACCCGATGCTCCGGCCGGAATTGCCGGATCTGGTCGGGATTTTGACCGGGACAAAAACGTCGCCGTTTTGTCCCGGATTTTGCATTGGAACGGGCCGTTCCGGCCGGAACGGAACGGGATCAATAACTTTGGTTTCAATCGATTTTTGTGGTGGGACCCATTGCAATTTAACCTGCTTTTTTCATTATCAAACATCACAAAATTGCTTATTGATTGAACCCCCGTTTCGATCGCAATGTCAAACGGGCACTTAACATGAGATTGTGCAGCTGCACTAGCTGCTATATTTATCAAGTAAAATAACTATTCAAAAAATATATATTTATTAGATTTTAATTAATTATTATCCCTCCCTTAGCATCAGACTGCACAACTGCACTAGCTGCTATCTTTAGTAAGAAATCCATTTTTAGTAGGATTTTCAATTAACTCTGTGACTGATTGATAATTCGGTGTGTATGTTCATACAATAATATATTTGATGATTCTTAACATGATTTTTTCCATAATCTGGACAGAATTTTTTATGCTATCCAAAAAAAAAAAATCAATTTCATTCAAAAAGATCCTATATCGTAATTAACAATCCTAAAAAAATATATGATGATTGGCCATAAAACAAACCTCTGTGGCAATTCTACCAGGGTCTGATCAAATGATCAGACTTTAAAATCCTATATGGTAATAAATAATAAAATTGAACCAAAGTATTAATTTCCTGTTTGAGAATGTGATTGAGGTTGTTTTTGAAAGTGTTTTTATTCAAAAATGCATCAAAATGATTTTATTTTATTTTTTAAAAATTATTTTTGACATCATCACATTAAAAAAATTGCTAGAATGAATTGGACTAGTTTAAATTTTAAATTTTAAATTAAATTAAAATTTTCAAATTTAAACTAAAAACACCAGAAGTTTTTAATTTAAATTAAAAAATAAATATATATTTTTTTTCAAAAACATTTTCCCGGATGCATTCCCAAACACCAACTAAATATATGTCAAGCCATGGCTTGCAACAATACCCTAAAATTGTTAGAATGAATTGGACTAAGTTAATCAACTAGAGACATGTTTGAGAGTGTAATTAATGTTGTAGTTGATGTTAATTTTCAAAGTGTTTTTCGTTCATAAATGCATCAAAAATCATTTTGACATCAATATATCAAAATAATCTAAAAACACCAAAAAAATGATTTAAATAAATAAAATTAAATTTTATCAAAAATATTTTTAAAGCACAATGCCAAACAATTTCTGCAAAAACATATACTTAATACCACAACTAGCAACCCTACCATCATTACATCTCTAGGATAATGAAAGAGGAGTAAGTGGTTGTGGTTTAGTTGAATTAGAAATGTTTGAGAGTGATATTTCTTGAATAATATTTCATCAACTTATCCACATACCATATTCTTAAGTGGGATTTAATATTGAAATAGATCATATTAGAGGTTGAGACATGGTAAGGTTTAATGGGGTAAATGATGATGAGAAATTAGCTTGAAGAAATGAACGTGTCTCGTATCATTGAAAAAAAAGAGGAAATAATTTTTAATTTTTCCTTTTTATACACAAATGTTTTCTATTCATATTCAAATTAGAAGAAAATTAAATAAATAAAATCTAATTTTTTCCATGAAGTTGATAAAAAGAATTAATTTTTTTTTATCAATATATTGAAATAAATATAACCATGTTTCCTTCATTTTCCTTAAACAAAACTAAAACAAAAATAAAATTTATTATTGGGCCTTTAAAAACCCTATTTACTTTAAATAAGGCCTAAAACCCACAAAATATGAAAATCCCTTACTTCCCACCAATGGAGTTTTTTTCTACACTGCAGTGACAGTGTCAGAGTCAAACAGAAATGAAGAGGCAGAGAGAGTGGCAAGAAAAGGGCAAGGCGGTAATTTAATAGAAAAACCCTAGAAGCTCTTATAAAGGGACCAACATCAGACAACACTTCTTCTTTGGTATGAGGAGGCAGTTACTGTTTTCACTCAGGTTTTTCTGCCTCTCTTTCTTTTCTTTTCTGTTTGATTGCTGAGAAACTGAAAGAAACTTTCAAGTATTTATTTTATGTTTAAGCTGTTTTGCTTATTTGTTTAGTTTCATGTGTTTTTTTTACTGTTGGCTTTTTATTAACTTTAGATTATGTTAGAAATGGCTTGGGTTTTGACACTCAAATTGTGGGTTTTGGTTGTTTTAGTTGTCGCTAATGTTGGATTCTGTTGGAAATGAGATGGGGGTTGACATTCAAATTGTGGGTTTTATCTGTTTTAGTCGTTGCTAACGTTGGATCATGTTGGAAATTATATTGGTTTTGACATTCAAATTGCGGGGTTTAGCTGTTATAGTCGTTTCTAAGATTGGATTATGTTGGAAACAAGATGTTTTTTGACATTCAAATGGCGGGTTTTAGCTGTTTTAGTCGTTTGTAAGATTGGATTATGTTAGAAATAGTGAAAACCGAATCATTGGAGGTCTCACTTTCTTTAGGAAGTTCCCTACTTCACTCCAGTTCAATAGCTCCAATGGACGAAACAGGGTATGAAAAAGGTGTCTTCGACAATGATAGTGGCCCATTTTACATAGGCACTGCCCTAAGCTTCCTTCTAAATCAAGGCACGCTCAATAGCAAGAAATGATTACTAACGTTGGATTATGTTGGAAATGAGGTGGGTTTTGCTAACAACTTCAGGTCATGTTGAAAATGAGGTCTTTGTTGACACTCAAATTAAGGCAATTGCTTGTTTTCTTGTGTTTGAAAGGTTGTAGTTTCTGATTCTTGTGGCATGGTTATACTTTTTTGATGTTTTGTGGTGGTTTTGGGTGAAAGTTAAGTAGAATTTTAATGGCAATCATGGTTCTCTGTTGGATTAATTTGTGGGCTTGTGGTTTCATTTTTTTATATTGTGAAAATGTGCTAAGAAAGCTGTTTTTGAAGCCTAATGATGGTTTTTTTATTTAAACCATACATTCAGATCACCATCTTGAATAAACATGGTGGATGGATGGGGGAATCCATCGGTTTTTAGGAAGATACATGGACAGTCATCTCTCATTTCAAAGCTTTCCCCAAACTTCCACACCAGGAATTATAACATGACTAGTGGCGCACTTTCTAATGGTTTCCATGGCCATTTGCATCCTGCAATTCAGGGAACTGGTCTGGCACTTGTGCCGCATGTTTCCCCAATATTTGTTGAAGCCCCATCTGAGAAAGGTGCTAAAGGATTTATGATTGATTTTCTCATGGGAGGAGTGTCAGCTGCTGTTTCAAAGACAGCTGCTGCTCCAATTGAGCGGGTTAAACTCTTGATTCAAAATCAGGATGAAATGATCAAGGCTGGTCGATTATCTGAACCATACAAGGGTATCACTGACTGCTTTGGAAGAACCATGAAGGAGGAGGGCGTCCTTTCTCTTTGGAGAGGCAACACTGCTAATGTTATCAGATACTTCCCTACCCAGGTCATTTCACTTTAAAATTTCCTATCACATGGTTTTCCCCTCCCTCCTTTTTAATAGATTTAATAGCTGACACCTCTGTACATATGAAATACCAGGCCCTGAACTTTGCATTCAAAGATTACTTCAAGAGGTTGTTTAATTTCAAGAAGGAAAAAGATGGCTATTGGAAGTGGTTTGCTGGGAACTTGGCATCAGGTGGAGCTGCTGGTGCTTCATCTCTTCTATTTGTTTACTCCTTGGATTATGCCCGTACTCGTTTGGCTAATGATTCAAAGGCAGCTAAAAAGGGTGGCGAGAGGCAGTTTAACGGGTTGGTTGATGTTTATAAGAAAACCCTCCAGTCCGATGGTGTCGCTGGACTTTATCGTGGATTTAACATTTCTTGTGTCGGAATTATTGTGTACCGTGGGCTCTACTTTGGAATGTATGATTCTCTTAAACCTGTGGTTCTGGTTGGTGATATGCAGGTATGTGCCATGTTTTCTTATTGCATCTCTGCCAATCTCTTTTCTCCTACTTTTCAAAGTCAAATTGAGCTATCTTAATGTTTTTATGTTGGCCTATATCAATTCTCCTATATTGTATGAAATTTAACACGATCAAATAGTTAATAATGCATTGTCTGGTCTCTACAGGATAGTTTCTTTGCAAGTTTCTTGCTGGGATGGGGAATTACAATAGGTGCTGGGTTGGCCTCTTACCCCATTGATACAGTCCGGAGAAGGATGATGATGACTTCAGGAGAAGCCGTAAAGTATAAGAGCTCGTTGGATGCATTTAAACAGATCGTCAAGAATGAAGGGCCTAAATCACTCTTCAAGGGTGCCGGTGCAAACATCCTGCGTGCGGTGGCGGTGCTGGTGTGCTTGCTGGATATGACAAGCTGCAGGTCGTTGTCTTGGGCAAGAAATATGGATCCGGTGGCGGCGGCTAATACGATTGATGGCGCTGCCGCCATGACTATGACGACGACGACAAAAGGAAAATGCTTGTGGTAGGGTTCTTTTCTTGACTTCGAATATTTTTTCAAGGAATGTTAGTGCTCTCTTGTGATTTCGTATAAAAATATGTAGTCTGGACCATCTTAGGTTTTGAGTGTTGTAGCTGGTTCAGCTTAAATGATGTTTGTTTGTGTCATGATGAGAATTAAGGTGTTCATGGTCCTGTTGGGGCAAAATATTCAAACCAGGGTTATTGATACCGTTTTGTTTCAGCCGAAACGGCCGAAACGTTTCATATCAGATAAAAAAACAAAACAAAACGGTATTGTTTTTGTCTCGTTTTAAATACCGGTTCGTATCGGAAATACCGGTCAAATACTGCCGAAACATACCGGAATCACTCCGGATGTTCCGTTTCGGGCACAGTGAAAAAATCATTTCCCGCGTTTCATGCGTTAATCTGCCGCCCAATGTTTTGCAAATTGCAATTAACATTTTTATATTGTTACTTTGTTAGTGATGTGACCTCTCTTTCTCTCTCTCTCTCTATAATATTGTTTATGAGATTTATTTAAATTTGAAAATGCAAAAATAAAAATAATACAAATTAAAAAAATATATATTATAAAAAAAATAAAATTATTATCAACTTTGATTTTATAAAAAATAAAATTATATTTAATTTTTTTACTTTTTAAGTTTTTTTATATATATAATTAATTAATTAATTATAAATAGTATAACCCTGAAACGGTACACCGAAATGTTCCGAAAACAAAATGTTTTGTACCAATAGAAAAAATAAAATGGTAACTAAAACGGTATTGATAACCTTATTCAAACCATATCGAGAGTTGCCATTTCTGAAAAAAATTACCCGGACTAAACCGAAAGTAGTTCAAAACCAAAGAAGGTGAACTATCAAACATTGAAAAGTAATACAGGAATCCAATTTTCACGAAAGCTTTTTTTTTTTTTTTTTTTTTAATATATTTTTCAACAATCAAACGGGCCTAAAACGAAAAGGTGAATTATCGAACCCACCCCTTGGCCTCTTTAATGTGAAAAGGTGGGAAAGATGAGGGGCGACTGAAACAAAAATCAAAAGAGAAGGAATATTTTAAGGCTATGATAAATTTTTATTTTTATTTTTATTTTTTAGTCGGTTTAATTGGTTTAAACATTTTGAGACCAAAACAAAACCGAACGGGTGATTTTTTTTTATAAAAAAAATGATTTTTAAAATCTCTTCATAAAGTCATAGCTAAAATCATTTCGATAGAAAAATCATAAAATCGTAAGTAAAATATTTTCGAATACAATAAAATATAATTTCACCAAAAAAACATACTTAGTTATTAATATTCTTTTTTTTTGTTTAAAAAAAACGCTCATCATTTTTTCATATTTTTAAATAAATTTTTTTTTATATGATTTATAATATTTTTTTCCTTATAAATTATTTTAATATATATTTTTTAGGATTTGCTTTTAAGAACATGATAGATTTTTTGCAATAAAAAATATTACAACTACTGAGCTACTGCATTAATGGGACTTCAGGAGAAGAGAAATGAGACTTTATGTTCTTGGCATGCGGGATTTTATTAGAATTGTAAAATTGACCGGATTGATTTTTGCGAGTCAGATTTAATTTTAATGGAGTTTAATTTTTTTACCTGATTTTACCAAATTTATTCTTTTAACTAGTAAAATCATATGATTATACGAGTCAAATCATGATTTTGACAATAATATTATTTGATGGGGATTTTCCCATTCATTCAATGAATGAGAACGTTTTCAGCCAATGATAGGGTTTGGTAATCTTACTTTTTGCAGTAAATTACTTTCATTATCTAAAAGTTTTGGTATTTATCCTAATCCTGACTGGTTTGTGGGTCAACATGAGGTATGACCGACCCAGGACTTAAACCAATATAGGTTAAAAAAAGTTACATGGCTTGATTCTATTTAAAACCTGAGTTTTAATCCATTAACTTTTTTTATTTATTTATTAAAATACTATTTAATCTTTTTTTATTAAATATTTTTTGAGGTTGACCCTCCTATACATCACCTAACCTTGTCCGTAATTGACTTCAATTTGATGGAATTTTCTCTTTTAATATTTGCTCGTTTGAGAATGTGGTTATAGTTATTTTTAAAAGTATTTTTTGTTTAAAAGTGTATCAAAATGATTTTTATTTTATTTTTTAATAATTATTTTTAACATTAACACATTAAATGATCTAAAAATACTAAAAAAAATTGATTTAAAGTAAAAAGTAAAAAGTAAAAATAATTATTTTTTTATTTTTTTCAAAAACGCTTTCTAAAAAGCACTCACAATGACCAAGGTTTTTTTTCCTTCAACTTCACTTGAAACAAATGTGAAAGCTACATGGAAAGAGGCGAGTCCTTATTTTGTGTATCATCCTTCTTTTACACCATTTTTTTTTAAGTCTTTCTCCTGCTCCACTTGAAATAATTATGAAAGCTACATGGAAGGAAATGAGTCTTAATCGTGCATGTCGTCCTCTCTTAACTAACCTCAATGTTATTTTATAGTATAAAATATGTCTTTAACCTCTAACATGAACTACATGGATTGAGACAAGATGTTTGGTACACTTTAAATCATGTAGCTTATCTAGAAATTTACATGTTTTCTTTTTTTGATTAACATGGGTATCTAGGACAACTTGTGCACATCTCGATTAATCCTACAAACTCTAAAATTAATAACCATGTAAGCCTCCAGTGACCATTATATTAGCAACCACAAGGTTCGAACTTGAGACCACATGGGGAGCAAATCTGTTAGTCTCAAGATTTTCCCATTAGACCACCTACTAGATGTTAGAAAATAATATAAAACATATTACAGGGTCTCACCTAATAGTTTATTCTTTTAGGTGAGATGGTTCCTTAACATGGTATCAGAGCCTTGTTGACCCTAGTGAGTTACGAGTTCAAATCTCACCACCCTCATTCTATTTGATAAAAATCAAGCACAAGGTAGTGTGAGCCTGTGTGCAAATTTCAAGCCCAAAGGATTTTTGCTTGAACGGATATGTTAGAGAATAATATAAAACATATTACAGGGACCTTACTTAACAACTTAAACTTTTAGGTGAGATGGTTCCTTAACACTAGATGATTATAATTTACATGTTTCAGGGATCATATGTTATGGTTAAATGTCGTTGTGATATTTTCTTTAGATGCTAGCATCAATAAAGAAATCAATGTCTATCATTAGACATGAGCAACATGATTAAATATAAGACTAAAAAAATGCCTTTTGACAAGGAAAGTAACTTCTTAAATAAGCAACCAAGAATATTGTCATAAATCCATGACAAATCAAATGGCCTCGTCCCCACTTTGTTCTATCACTGTCTGTGCTTTCATTTCTCTGATGGAGTAGCTAAATTTAGAACACAATCTAATGACTAACATTATATCAAATGGGATTTGTGTGCCTCTAAAGAATCTATCTGGTCTCATCAAATCAGTCCTGTAAATGAAATACAGAAAAAGGATTGACTTGATTTGTGTGCATTTGATCCATCATTTCATGCCAACATGAACAATGTTTAGAAATTCCCTCTAGATGAACAAAAACTAGTATCTGATAAAAATAATCAGGTCAGACATGATTGTTTACTAAATGAACTGATGCAAATAAATGGAGAAAACAATCGACAACTCAATTCTTTATCGGGGGGAAATCAGTTGTATTGCCTTCCTATTGTCAATTTCATAATTCATATAAATGCTACAAAGGTTATTTTTTTGCAAGAGAACAAAAATTCTTGTGTGCCAATTATAGAACTGAAAATAATTTGCATTTGTGAAATCTCTGCGTACTAATAACATTATACAATTAACAAAAGGTGATGTCAAATACAAAGAGTGGCAGCATGAGGTAACTCTCGGCATGGCTCTGTATCAGGTATCCTCTGAAGCTGTACCAGGCACAATATCGGCTTTCGCCAACCTGAAATAAAACAGAAATAAAATAAATAAAAAAGACATATCAAAAACAGGATCCAAAATACACCTCAATCACAGGTTCAGAAAAACAAAAAGGAATGATGGAATAGGGAACCAGAAATGTTTTGCATCAGCTCATTACCAGAATCAACAAGTTGAGCAATGCCAATCAATCCTAAGTAATATAAACAAGAGTGTACTAATCTCCCTAGGCTGGTGGTAGCGGACCCCGGCAAGTTGGACATTCCATCTTGATATCCATCCACCTTTGTAGACAACCGGAATGAAATAAATGATCACATGGAGTTACCTGCCAGAGATTTGCAATTTAATGGCTTAGGTGCAGGTGCAAACAAAGTGAAGGAAGGGTGGAAGAAAAAAGAAAATCCTGGTATGTACCATGCAATCATTAGAACGATGTGTTAGATCAATGGAAGTCATGCAGATGACACAGTCTGTGACATGATTTGCATCCTTATCAAACCTTCTATAATAGCAATATTTCTCAGGCAGGATCTGCAAAAAAGCGTAGTAAAGTGATGTAAAGCAGTCACAACATGCTTTATGTGAAAAGAAAAGGATACAATATTTGTGATTATGTTAACCAAGGTAGTTTACCAACTCTTAACACAGCAATTGATGTGTCATAAATTATTGGAAACTGGGAAAATTAAAAAAAAAGGGTTTGGGAGGGAAAAAGGAGAGAAAAAACTGCGCCAACCTGCCGAGGAATGAAACACCGAGACCCAAGATAGTGTTGAAGAAGAAGAATTGATGCTTGAAGTCCGATGAATATACTCAGACATATACACCAAGTCTTGTCAGGCTCAATCCGCATAAAGTTGTAAGGACATCCAAATATATACAACGGGATTGCTAGACGAGTAACAGTCATGCCTAAGATGTAATGAGGATGCAAAGGTTTTCTTGAGTCACGAATGATATTGGTAATTATTTGAGGTACCCAAAAGGAGTACATCAAGAGAAGAATGAGTCGAAGATAATTGTGGAACTCATACATAAATAGAATGCCTCCCAACAGGATCCCATCTGCCAATAATTGTAGCAGTTAGATCAAATTGCACCAAACATAAAAGAAGGAATTTTTATATTTTATCGCAAGTAGTTGAATCCATAATAAGCCAATTGATGATCACAAGCAAGTGGCAAAGAATTCGGGAGATCAAGAGATGAATATGTTGAAAATTTCTAGCTGGTTACTCATTCAAAGGAATAACTGAAAGCAAGAACCATGCTAGAGTATTTAATCAAATACCAGATCATTTTCATTGAATCCTACAGATAGAATTCGACCTACAGATTGAATTCCAAAAGAGAGTACTTACAGAAACGACTATATAAAACTGATAGCTCGCGCCTCATTGTCTCCCAACCTTCACCACTATTCATAGGCCTGCTTGCCTTCCATATAGCAAGAAGGTATCTCATCTCAAAAATTGAGAAGACTACAAACTTGAAAAATGCGGCAGTTGCAAAAGCATTAAACAAGGATTCTGCACAGGAAAGTGCAAAAGTATTTTCTTAAGAGAGACAGAAAACAAGCCAGTGCTTAGCAACAATGTGCAGTAAAGCAAATTTCAGTGTACAACAAGAATAGAGTTACACTGATTAGGTATGATAAGCATATGCATGGAAAAAAGAGAGGCACAATTGATGCACGAGAAAGAAGAATATTAATTAAGAAAGTAAAATCAAAAGTATAATTTAATTTTGAAATGATATTGAGTAACTTATGCCAGGTTGCTGGTTGTGAGTGTTTTCAAATAATACCTACTAGTATACTTTAATTTTGAATTTTGAAAGGTTGGAGAACTGATAGTTGTATCAGAAGTGAGCATAAATTGGGCAGTTATACCACTCAAGTAGTCTGATGGTTTCCAAGAGGATCAATGCAGAGAATTGAAACACTTGTCCATTTTGTAGTTTGCAAATGATTTTGCCAGCAAATGGAAAATACCTATCAAGTATCGTTTCATGATAAAATTAAAATATGGGTAGATCACCAGACAAATGGAATCCTTTCAAATTTTTGTGTTCACAAACTGTAGAGATATTTTTTCTGAAATATATCCACTGCGAATCTAAATTCCTAACCATGCCTTTACCTAAACAGATCTATTTTTCAAATAATTGCAATCAGATCCCCGCAAAACATAATAGACAAATTCCATTGCATCTGAGAGTAAAACCAAATCTAGTAAACTGCATAAACTGGAATTTTACTTACCAACTAGTATTCCTGCTGTTAGGTGTAGAAGACAAAGATAAGCATCCATGATGGCTTGCTGCCCGATCATTAAAATTGAAACTTTGGCAGCTCCCTGATAAGAGTCACATCAAAACCATTAACAACCATTAAATGCTAAGAATAATCAAAAGAAAACATTGATTGAAATGGTTGTCTAAAGTAAAATGTCTTACTGATTGAGTGTTGCCGTGTTCCATTTGCCGAATCAACAAAAGAACCTGAAGGAATGATATCTGATGCAAAATGTTAAGGAATCCCCCCAAATCTAGCTAATGGAACATTAGATGAATCAACAAGATTGACGATATATCACGCATAAAGGATACAAAGGTGACCATCAAGGTATAGTTCACTGCTTTATTATAGTAGACCTCAATGTTCACAGAAGTAGCATTTAGCAGTACAGGTGAGAAGCATTCCCCTTCATCGTCTGTGGCAGGACTCTCCATTAATCCTTCAATATGGAAATGGTCGCGGTCTCCATCTACAAGAGAGGTCAAAGATTTTAGTAAATAAGACACATAATTTTTATTATAATACTTCATTATCCAAAAGTCTGTAATATCAAGTAGAATGGCTGAAACCAGGCAAGACATTGCTCTGGATACCATAGAAATGACCAATCAATTAAATTAGATTTTCTCAATACTTAATGGAGAATAACAGGCAAAAATTTCTTCTCCACTAGCTCAAAACGATAATGATTTGCAAAAGGCATTGTTTCCAAATAATCAAGAATAAGTCCTGGCGATGTTACAATATCAACACCAACCTCTACACATAAAGGAAATACATAGATATTTGGAATTTTATTTGGGACAACACGAGGATATTAAGTTAAAAGAAAAAAAATCATAAAGCTGGGAGAACTCAGGTACCACTTTGGGCAGATGACAATGCGTGTAATTTGGGCTGCAATTTCAATATTACAATGCTTCTCCATCTCATATATTGGCGCTGCAATATCATGAGGTAAAATTTACAGAACTGTTGTGTTAGCTCAAACTTGAAAGAGTCAAAGTGAGGTACAGAACATTACAATTTTTCCTTCTCCATATTTTATCTCGAGGAGAATCTTGGAACACCTGAGATGAAAATACTCCAAGCTGTTCAAACAAAGTAGCAAACACAGGCTCGAAGTTAAAACTCAGAGATTCTATCAACAGTAGAAGACTATATAGAAAGATGACCCCTTTTTTCCTGCTCAGTGTATATATCCTGAATGCAAGACTTGTCATCTGCTCTACTCAATGTATATATCCTTGTTGCAGGACTTATCACCTGTGGCCAAGCTTGAGAGGATCTAACTGGACCATGTGAGGCATTAAGAACTAGCAGTCCCAAACAGCATACAGTTTTCAAAACCATCACAAGCATGCACCCCCACCCCCACCCCATACTCTTATGAATAATATCAAACTGTGCAAACTAATAATAAGAATGACTAGGCAATAAATAATCATACAGCAAAAACAAAAGGCAATATAAAAAAGATGACAAGTTGAGCTGCAGACACATGCTATACAATCAATATAAATAACAGATATATCACACAAAAGCTGGGTGGGAAGTGTTACCAGATGATATGGATTAGATAAGATATATTCTTCTTCTTGGCTCAATTCTCCCTCTTTACCACTGTCATGGTGCATTAAAAGAAAATTATAAGAGAAAAAATGCAACAGAAAAACCAACTCATTACATCTATCAACTCGAAAAATGATGTAAGTAAACCAGAAAATATAAAATTGAAATTACAGTTCTGTATCTCCAGAAACGAGGACAAGAAAGAAGATGATAATTTATTATCAATTATAATTTTTAATGTGGTGCTGAACAAAGCATATGCAACTTACATGCCCTTCAACTGCAATAAGTGAAATAAAGGAACTTTTGCACTTTTTACTACATATGCATCCCTCTTACTAACCACAAAGCAGTTCATACTCAGGAAAACAGGGAAAAAACATCTTCTAACTTGTTAGATATGTACCTGTTAGTTACCATTCGAAGTTGTCTAAAAGGCCATATATAAACACCTTCTACCCTTATTTGAGCACCACCAACATTGTGTTCATTGTTGAACACATCATGGAAAATTATTACACCCTGTTGTCAACACCACAAGCAATAAAATATAAAAATTTTCTTTCTTAAAGCCATGACCATACCTTGAAGAACCAAAAACATTTGAATCAATCAAGAATTGTTTCTTCCCAGGAGTGAAAACACGAGAATTTAACCTCTGGATGGGAAAAAAATAAACCCTCACCTGGACATAATGTACACCATTTATCTTTGTTGGTCTGCTGAATAATTCAATGACAGAATCACCATTAGATTTCTTAAGATCCGGGAACTTGGAAGAGCTATTTGTAGAATCGAGAAATTTCCAAGACCCTAGAATTCACATGTCCAAAACATGTTCGCTGAGATAGCATAGAAGACCTAAACCCATTGAGTGTGCATTGCTAAACAGGATAGGTAAATGTATGAAACTAACCAAGTTAACTAATAATTTTGTGGATGCATCATGAAGGAGAAAACATTCAATTACTTTTCTGCAATTTCTACATCAATGATTGCAAATAATTTTCAATAGTATGTGAGTGCATGAGTCACTAAAGACAAACCTCGATAAGTTCCCGTTATGTTCCACATAGAAAATGGACCCAGATCATTTTCATCTTTTCTAATAAATAACCACTGCGAGAAGCAACAACATTGACAAGAAAAAAAAATTAGGACCAATTATAGACATAATATAAAATAATTACATTTCAGCATCCTTGGCAGTCAAACTGAGCTAAAGTTCATGCTGTGTAATAAATTCTATTCAACAAATTACTGAGACATCGAGAGCCAATCCTAGTCAAGCAACATGACCTTAAATCTTATTTACCATCTTACACTGTGAAAAGTTCATTGGCTTTTGATGATCAACACTACAACATTACATTATGAGCTATCAAACATGTCACTTCCAGTTTTCACTGCCTTAAATCATTTTCAAGCATCCACCAACACAGACACCTAAATGCAGCACAATTGAATTCAAAAAGTCAAACCGCATCAAAATTACGTCAAGAAAGCAATTGAGCTAATTTCGACAAAGCTAAAAGCAAATATCATCACTCGATCTCATTAAAAATCCCATGATTGCACGAGCAACAACAAATTCCACCAATCAAAGTTACATTTTTTAGAATCCAAATTCACATTCTTGCTAACAAACTCCAATCAAAATCTAAATGCAACCCACAATCAATCAAAAACAAAAACATCAAATTCCAATACAAACCTCATCTCCCCATGACTGAGCACGCTCTCTCAATGGCCTTAGCCCCACCACAGGCTGTAACAAACCCAAAAACACAAACCATAACCAAAAAACAATCCAACCCACAAACCCAAACCGTCTCCTCCACAAAAATCCCTCTGAATTAACCATATCAAAAAACCCAAAAACTATCAACTCCAATCAAGTTCAAATACTGAAACTTTCTCCACAAAATGACTCTTAGTCACAAAACCAAAACAACCCATGAGTGAAAAACAAACAAGATAAAAAGGGTTTGCTTCAAATGGAGTCAAACCCCATTTTTGTAGAGAAGTACTAACAAACAACCTGAACAAGAAAGTGAGAGCTCAACAACTTAAATCAAACTTCTAAAATTAATAAAAAATTAAACCCTTCACCAGTAAAATGCTAACTACTCTAATTAATTAAACAAACGCACACCAAACAAAACTTAGCAGCCCTTCAGCAGTTAAAAACCATGTAAGACCGATAAAGATGCGATCATTAAGAAACAAAGATGAAGATTTTCGTAAATGTTGACATGTCAATTTCTTGTGTTTTGTTAAGGTAAAATGGAGGTCAAGAGAGGAAGTCTCTGTGTTCTGTTGATTTCTGGTCAGGCTACGCGTGAAAATGGGAGGTGCGAATCACGCTCTTATCATTTCGAAGGGGGTTGACAAGAATTTTGTGTATCTATTATGAATTTTATTATGGTTGGTGTTTTTTTTTTAACTAGAATAATATTCTTTTTATTATGGATTTTAGTGAGTTCCTTTTTTTTATTATTAATTTGTATTTCTTTGTTTTGTAATTTTTTTTTCATAATTCTTCTAGTTATTTTATATAAATATGATACTTATTATTTGAATTGTTTTATATTATTATTAATAATTTTATCACTCAATATTTTATTTTGTTTATTATTTTCATTTAACTTTGGTCTTCATTATTTTAATTATATTTTTATCCTTTTCTTAAAAACAATCATTTCATTTATTTATTTTTTTTTATCTAATTTTGGTCATCATTCTTTTAATTTCTCTTTTTCTTATTTCTTTAATTTTTTTCCTCACATTTTCTTTCATTTTTTATCCAATTCTAAACCCCATTATTATAATTACTCTTTTTTAATCAATTTTAATCTTTATTATGTTAATTTCTCTCTTTTATCAAATTAACTCAAATTGTTTTAGATTTTTGTTTCAATGTATTCCATCCATTAAGGTCGAGTTATTGAGGTGCTTTTTTTTATGTTTTTTATTTTTATAGGGTTATTTTCAGGTCACAAGTTTATTAGGTTAATCTAAGATAATAATAATAATAATAATAATAATAATAATAATAATAATATAATAATAATATATTATTGACAAAACAGAGCAAGGAAATCTTTTTAAAAGGATCACAATTAAAAAACATATAAATAGAAGAAACCTTAAAATTTACATACTTTTAATTTTAAATTATTTAAAAGGGCCATAATTTTATTTATTTATTTTTATTTCTTACAAGTCCCGACCCCTTTTTCAACCTCTTCTTTCTCGGACACTGGTGATGGGTTTGAATGGACTTCGATTGTTTTTGAGAATTGGGATAAACAAAGATAGAAAGAGAAAAGATTTTTTTTTAGAGTTGTTGACTTTATATTAGGATGATGGGGTGCATATTATCAAAGAGATCCAAGTACCAATTATAAAAATAAACCTATAATCATATATATAAATTATTGAATTTTTTTTTGGGCTAATAATGTTTTCTCTCGTGATTGTTTGACACTCGTTTCAAAAATGATTTTGAAAAAGAATGATTTATTTTATTTTATTTTAAATTAAATATTTTTAGGTATTTTTAGATTATTTTGATATGCTGATATCAAAAAATAATTGTTTTTTTTAAAAATTATTCTAAAACTCTCATGAACGAAAATTCATTTTGAAAAACAACCTCAATCATACTCCTAAATTGGATTTTATATTTGAAATGCTTTCTATTTCTTGTCCTTATATTCTTCTTTCTTGATTTGTCCTAGCAAAATAACTCCATATTTTAGTAATTTTAATTTGAAACCTAATATAAGTTTAAGTTTTGTGTCAAACTATTTGAGAATTGATTGAGAGAAACATACTTGATGAGTTAATATATATATATATAAACCAACATTGTTTTATGTTTCTTTTTTTAAAATTAAATTATATTATTTTGGATTAATTTGTTTAATATTAGCTGAATAAGTTGTTATTTTAAGCATTGAAGTTTCAAAATCAACTATTACGAATTCAATATATTCATTTCTCTTACAATTTTAAAATGATATCTTTACACTATTATCTTATATAACATATTCTAAAATTAAAAACCTACATGATACTATAAAAACAATTTCTCAATAGTTGAAGAATATTCTACTTATATCAATATTTTACTTATATCTCTATTCTAAAATTAAAAACCTACATGATACTATAAAAACAATTTCTCAATAGTTGAAGAATATTCTACTTATATCTCTATTCTAAAATTGTATACAATATTATCCTTGTAATTTCCATATATTAACAAACTTACCCTTAGACATTAAAACTTTTTTTAATTTTGTTTTTTCTAATATATAATTATAGCTTTAAAATTAAACTCATGGTAAAGTCATCAAAATCATATATTAAAAGGGTTATTTGTTTTTTAAAAATTCAAAACAATATTATTTTATTTATTTTCTTAAAAAATAATAGTCATTGGATTTGGTGGTTGAGTTTTGACTAGGAAAGGGTGTTTGACATTGTGTTTCAAAAGTATTTTTGAAAAAAAAATTTATTTTATTTTTTATTTTAAATTAATTTTTTTTGGTGCTTTTTAGATCATTTTGATATGCTGAAATAAAAAATAATTTTAAAAAAATAAAAACAATATTATTTTAATACAATTCTGGATAAAAATTATTTTAAAAAATAATAACAACCATACTCCCAAATAATCACCAGTAAAACCCTAATCAACAAAATCACTAATTTTTTTTTTTTTTTAACCATTGTTATAGAATTTGGGTCATCTATATCCCAATCAACTTTCAAGCTTTATTAGGGTTTTAAATATATAAGTTGATAACATGGAAAAGAAATTGGGTGGAAAAATTAGGAATAAAAAAGGTTTGCTTTCATAAATAAAACGCAGCGTTGCAAGCTCTCTCTCCCCAGCAAAACCCCTTCCCCTTAAAACTCTTATTCCTCCCTCTCTCTGTTGCTTGATTTCTCTTAAAAAAAAAAATGGAAGAGGCAGCAACAGGAGGGAGGGGAACAGTGACGCCATTCGCGTCAATGTTTCCAGCAAGCGAAGCACAAAAGGCAGCGAAACGAGTTGAAGAGAAGATTGGAGAAAAGCAAAAAGAGTTAGACTCTATCAAAGAGTTTGTTACTGAAAACACCAGTCTCATTACCCTTGTCTCGAGATTACCTGATGAACTTAATCATGATATTATGGTAATCAAGTAGCACTAATCACTAAACAATCAATAGTTTGTGTGGGTTCTTTTCAGTTTCTTGTTTTCTTTCCCTTCAAAAAGAAAAAGAAGAGGAACTTTTTTTTGAAGTGAAAGAGAGTGAGCAATATTTTAGTTGATTTTGTGTAGTTAGTGTTGTTTTTGTTGTGGGATTGGTTTTTTATAGGTGCCATTTGGGAAAGCTGCGTTTTTTCCTGGTAGATTGATACACACTAATGAGTTCATGGTAAGCAAAGCTTCTTCTTCTTCTTCTTCTTTTAGATAATGGAAGTTTTTGTTGAATTGGATGATAATAAGAGAACCCTATTGTAGTTTTATGCTAGTTTTACTTGAATTACAGGGTTATAAGGGAACCCTTTTGTACTTTATGGGGATTTTTGATTGAAATAGATTAGAGGAAGACCTTTTTGCTGTTTATGAAAATTGGGAATATAGAGGCGATGGTTATGTGTTGTTTTCGTGTGAAGGTTCTTTTAGGAGATGGTTATTATGCTGAAAGAACCGCGAAGCAAACTGTGGAGATTTTGACAAGGAGAGGGAAAACTTTGGATTCTCAAGTTGAATCTCTTATGGCAAATATGAAGGATCTTAAAGCCGAGGCTTCATTTTTTGATGTTACGGCTTCTGAGGCTGCAGTAGGTTTTGCTGAATTTGATTATTTTATTATGAGGCTTAATTCATGCTTGTAATTGAAAGAACCATGAATAGATTTTACAGTACTTGATCTTTCTGAACATTTTGATACTGTCTTGTCATCCTTTATCAATGTGCTCTAAAGTATTTCTTTTTAGGGTAGTCAGTCTGTAAAGTTTTCTTTTGACATGGTTGGTGTTTTAAAGAAAGTTACAGGTGTTGCATTTGTGTGCATTTTATTCTAATGTTACAACGACATCAGTTTTTCCATGTTCTACCTTTATCAGTTTGGAGCAAACTCCTAGATTTGAATGCTATTTTTGCTTCCAGTTTTAGAACATGTGTTTATCTTCTATGCCACTGGTTAATTGCCTCTTTGTTTTTTTTTTTTGCAAAAGGAGGGTCTTGTGGAAATTAGGGAAGATTACGTGGAGGAAAAGTATAGGGAAAAACATTCTAAATCAGGCAAGTCTCATGCCTCTCATCCTTTTCATCCGTCACTTTTTTCCAGTTGAGTGACAAATGCAAGTTAAAGTTTTTGAGGCTTATAAGATAAATTCTCATGCTTTGGATCACCTTGGAATTGATATATCATTATTGTCTGGTCCATGTAACTTTCAAGTTATATGCTGCTTCTGCTTTCTGTTGGCACACAGAGCTCTCCCTTTCTACACAAGTACTACAGTTTAAAAGATTTCCAGCTGTTATTTTGATGATTTGTAAAAGATCACATTCAATCACCGATTCACCATTCTAAATTTGAGATACCAACTTTTCTTTTCCTGTCACAGATGACAAGAATAATGACAAAAAAGTTGAATTTGAAGATGATGAATATGCCCGCATAATGTCCAGGTTGGATGAACTGGAGAAGGAAGAACTAGAAGCTGAAGCTGAAGAAGTGGATGCTAAAGATGATGTTGAGCAACCTGATGCAGCTGAAAACAATGATGAGAGTGATACAGATGAACAAACTGATGCAGCTGAGAACAATGATGAGAGTGAAACGGATGAACAAACTGATGCAGCTGAAAGTAACAGTGAAAGCCATGATAACACACAACCTCAAGCTAAATTAAGTGTTCGTATCTGGCTTTGATGAATTGATTACTCAATGATTTGTTGGCATGTTTCAACAATTAAATATGAGTGTAGTTCAATCACTTGACTAATATGAATTACAGATAAGGAAACCACAACAGCAGAAAACTGCTGGAGCATTATCAAATAAGTATCTACCTCAACAAAATATTACTGATACATCAAATGTAAGAGATAAAGTCCATTCCTTTTTCTTTCTTGTAAGTTAGTAGTACATGAATGTGATTATTCTATATGGGTATGGGGTCTGGTGTGCTATGAGAAATCCCCCAACTGTTGACTTCTTGCTTTGAAGCTTATGGTTTTCAATTATTTTAGGAAGAGTGGTGAAACACCTTTTTCCATTGAAACCACTTTTTTCACATCTCTCTAAATGGTGAAACATGTAATGGATGCTCTCTCTCAGTGAAGCCTTGCTTTTTATGTTGTCTAAAGTTTGATAGGAAGATGATTTATCCTTAATGCAACTGCTAGAATTGCAAGGCTAATGTTGCAATGGTCTTTTGGGATTAGAATGATTTGCTGTCATGTTGTTAATGAATATTTTTCAGTGAGCATTTCTGGGAGGGAACATAAAAAGAAATTTGATTTTTTCCCAACAAAAATGCTGTTTCCACAATAATATGCTTTCACAGTTTTGCATCTAGAGTCTTCTTAACAATGCTTCTTTATTTTCTTTCTCATAGGTGCTCATGCAGACTCCAAAATCAGGATTCGATAGTTCCAAGGTATGTTTTTGCACCTCTGAACCATGTCTAATTGATTGGTTGGAATGAATAGTATTTGATTATTAGCTGGCCTCTCTAGTTATTGCACATGCAGGCTTTCACAGGCGCAATTGCGGAGAGTGCTGACACTGATTCAACAAATTCCCGACAACAGGCTGTGACCTCATCACAGGTATAGACTTCCTTTCTTGATATGATTTTTGGTTGGCACTAGGCAGGGGCATCAATTGATCCTTGATAATGCTCACGTATCTGAATCTAAACTGCTTAATGTGTCCCCCCCCCCCCAAATATGCAAGATGAACACAAACTGATTTTTAGCTGACCTCACTAATTATCACTACTTGCTATTTACTATGCAGGCTATCACAGGTTCCATTGTGGAGAGAGCTGATATTCCTGAAAATTCACAACGGGCTGCGATTTCATCCCAGGCATGGTTCTTTCTTTCTTAAAATGTGTGTTTATGAGAAGTGGGTGGGTGGGGGTGGGGGGGTGGTGGGGGTGGGGTGTTGATCATGTGTCACTAACTGGTTCATAATAAACACCATATCAAGTGTGTTTTCGTTGTTTTCCATCATAACTGCTTAATGAGTTTTTTTTCCTCCATCACACACACCTGCAGGCTTCAAAACCAGCATTTGACAGTTCCAAGGTTTGTTTACAGTTAACTTATCTTGCCAGTCGGTTGAAGTGAACTGTAGTTATTAGTTATGCAGCTCTAAGCGATCATTCATCTACTGTACAGGCCTTCACAGGTTCTATTGTGGAGCGCACATACAACTTACCAACATCAGGAAAAGATGCCTTTTCATCACAGGTATAGATAACAATGTTGTATGACCATCCATTATCTACAGATCCTAATTGTTATTGAACGTTGCAGTCATCCAGCTCTCAACCTTCAAAGCCAGTTTCCAGATTCAAGATGCGGAGATCATAGCTGCCATTGTTATAGAAATGTGTAAATTGAGAAACCACAGGGCATGTTCTGTCATTGCGCAGTTTTTGGAGATCAGCTTGTGTTAAGCCAGAACAACATTAATGGCAAACTGAATCCATCCTTGCATATATTTGATATTAGCGCGAAAGGCTTCTCGTGCAACCCTATCCTCTCTGCTGGTATATTTCTTTCTAGTTGGCAACTTGGCATGTGTAATGACTCTGGAAACCAGAAACAAGTTGAAATGCCGGTGGTAGTGTGGTACAATATTGATGAGTTTACAGATAATGGAATTTTGTTTTTGTTTTGTCATACCAATGACTGATCTAATGGAAGGTGCCTGATGGTGATGGCCTAGCTTTCTTATGCCTCCTTGCCTTGCTGTTCCCTGCCCAACAAACCAAACTTAAAAAAGTAAATTATCTGGTTGTTAGGCTTTCCTTCAATTCCTCAGCTGATATTGGATGAACAATCACATCTTCCAGTTGGACAAATTTTAAAATCCAACCCAGGATCCCTAAATTCCACACAAATCAATTCAAACACAAGTCAATCAGATCTTCTGAATCTGTTGGAAGGAAGCCAGAAATGCCAGCAATTTCTCATTATTTAACTTATAATATATTTAATTGATAGCAACCTAACAGCTAATCCAGAGGGTGGAAATGAAACAATGATTTTCACTCCCACCACCCTTTTCTTCCTTTACAATATTGCTAAAATATGAACATAGAAGAAATTTACAAGGGAAACTATTTTGCTACTTTTCAACCATCAGCGGGCATCTTCTCCTTCCTCTTCTTGTAGTCTCGAAGCACATTTTCTCTCTCTGAAGGGGTTGCTGATAGAACCCAATTGCTAAATTCAAGCTCCCCCATTCCCATGAACTGAGCAAGGAGACTATATTGGATCTTTTTCCAATCCTTGGATGACAAATCATTCCTTTTCCCACCTGCATCATCTGGTTTCCTACGCCGCTTAACAGGACGGTCGTTTACGCTATCTTTACCGGGGATGCTTTCTTCTGTGTTCTTTCTAATTCCAGGTCCATTATTGACAATGTCCTCGTTCCGATGAGTGTAAAGAATACCTGAACAGCAGGGAAATTATATCATATTGAACGGCTTGTACCATCTCTCTCTCACATGCGTGTGTACGTGCACATGCTTAAAAAAATCCACAAACTATCTATCAGTAAAATAGAAAATTCTCCAGGAACAAAACACTCAAAACTTTTGCGGTTGGCTACCTTCATCACTTTCCTACTATCTTCTGGTTTATTTTTTTTGTTTTATCAGTTTATTTTAGCTCTTATCTGAGAACTATATCAAATATAGAACCGTATCCGTTAAAAAACTTAAATCTATGGCCATGTATGACAAATCCATCTTAGCAAATTCTCATCTACCTCTTTTGCAGCAAAACTTGCAACTTCTAACAGATAGCCTTATTCTTATGCCAAAATATTTTCATACAAAAATCACTGCTGAATGAAATTGACTACCAAATGGTGCAGTTGTATCTAATACCATGTGAATTTAAGTGTACAAACTTTACCACAACATTTTGAGTTATAGATTGAAGCAGCAGTGCATTTGAATATTAACCAATCTGAAGAAAACAAATGATAACAGTGTCGAAGAAGATACAAACAACTTTACTTACCTAGCTCTTCAAGAACAGGTTTCCTCTTTGTAATTCTCTCAGGATCCCCATTGTCACTGGTCTCGCATGCTGATGAAGTTGTTGAAGCTGCTTGGTCAGGATGAAGAAAACAGGTCCCAGATTGAGGTAATTCCTGCTTTGTAGTAGAGCATTGTCCGTCACCCTTTCCCTGTTTCTCATGTAGTTCAATGATTTTACTGGTAAAAAGCTCATCAGATAGGTCACGGAACAGATTGCAGATACCAAAAAGCTCACCCTGAAATTCTTTGCAATCCTGAAAATCCCAACAAAACAAAGGGAGAAACTCTGAATTTTTCAGTACAAATAGAAAAACCCCAAGGAAATATGAGACCCACACACCAGCCTTTCCATGGCAAAAAGGGTACCTGAACGCCTTCAAAATACCGGTTTTCTATCTTCCCTGAAACAGCAATATTTGACAGCTGCTGTTTGTACACTTGACGGGAATAAACAAGTTCCTCAAAAGAACCAGCTGCAAGAAGGCGGAAAACCACAACATGCCGCTTCTGTCCATAACGAAATGACCTGTCTTGGGCCTGCAAGTCTTGCGCAGGATTCCAGTTTGGATCAAATATAACTACACGATTTGCGCTGACAAGATTCAATCCAAGCCCACCAGCTCGAGTTGATATAAGGAACACCTGAAAAAAAAAGAGATTAAAGTTGCAAGAAATTTGAGGAACAAACTATTTACTCATCTTTTTACTTGAAAGCTACCTGTTTGCTTGGACTAGAGTTGAAGTCATCAACCAAAGATTGACGCAAGTTAGATGGAGTAGAGCCATCAAGTCTCGAGAAGCTATACCCTTTGCGTATGAGAAACTTTTCCAGTATGTCCAGCATCCTAGAAAAAAGAGTTTAGCTTTAGATGTGGTAAACCAAGATGCTAAAACAGTAGGAATTATGAAAATAATTTATTACAGCTAATCTATAAAAATCAAATATTCAATACATAAACAGTCACTTCTTGACAGAATAATATACATGAACAGGCAAGTCTGAAAAATTTTACTTTCTTAGATTTATATATTGAATTTCTGAACAGAAAAAGCTACTCATTGATCAAAATTATTATGTCACTAGTATAACGAGAAAAATAAATAGTTGCACCACAGGCAGGTCTGCAAAGCTATGAGCATTACCTGACAGAATAGCTGAAGAGAAGAATTTTGTCACCTCGTGAAGCCCAGGAAAACATTAACTTTTCTAATGCTTGCATTTTCCCACAATGCTTGACATCGCTCAAGCCCATGAAATTCTCACTTTGGGCATTTCCTCCCACCAAATCTACATCAGGACCAAAGACAGCAGAGGCAAACTCCGCATCCTTCTTCTGTTTATCCAGTTCATCCCTAGGGTTAGGCTTAATCAGCTCGAGGTGATTGCTTATCTGTAAGTTGGATCCAATGAGGAAATAAACAGGAAGTACTTTCCAATCATCAAGAAACAAGAAATAGAAAACAGAAAAATCCTTTCACCTGTTGGAGTTTCACAAGGCAAGGAAGAACAAGGCAATAGGGGCATGAATCACAACCTTCAGGGTTATCCCTATGAAGGTAGGGCCATATAATTCCATCTGGCACAATCCTTTTGCAGCATTCCACCTGTTTTAGAGGGCTGCCACAACTACATGGAAGATCCTTATTTACAAGGCACTGGATGTCTGGTAGTTGTAACATGCTCCTATAAACCCGCTTTTGCAATTCACTCATGGAACAGAACACAACATTGTCTTCCTTTCCCATCATAAGATGTCCGATGGTCTCCTCCTTTGTCCTTCTAAGCATGTACTTACGAAGAACTGCCACTAGGTGCTCTTTGCGCTTATCAGCTTTCCGGACAAAACTTTCAGGTGCAGTTGACCTTTGGCCATGCTTGAGAGGTTCATCATAAAACTCTCGAAAGTGTTCCCTTGATCCCAAAGATCCGGGAGCAACCCAATCAAGGAGATTGAACAGCTCCATAATTTTATTCTGCATGACAGTTCCTGTGAGACCAATACGTTTTCTCGTTTTAATTTCCGAACATGCTAAATATAATTTTGACTTTTCATTTTTAAGCCGATGCGCCTCATCAACAATCACAACCTCCCAATCCACCTCTGACAAAATGCTGCCATGAATTCTATACGTGTCAAAACTGGTAATCAGTATCTCAACTCCACCTGCCTTTAGTGTTTCCAGTATCAAATCACGGTTTGTCCCGTGGTAAAGAGAAACACTAAAGCTTGCCCATCTAGAGAATTCAATTTCCCAGTTGTGGATCACAGAAGTGGGGCAAATTATAAGGACAGGGCCTTTTTTGCCTACATGATTTCCCTTTAATGTAGTGGACTCAACGGATTCTTCATCTTTTTCAAAGACAGCAGCCAGGAAAGCAATTGCTTGAATGGTCTTGCCTAGTCCCCTGATCCATTTTTTCAAAGACAAAGTCAATAGATACCAGCCCACCAGAAAATTCAGGAGCATTCATACAAGAAAGAATATGTAAATTCGTAAATGCACACTCCATATACGCATAAACACAGCATTAGCATAACAAGAAAATTTTATTACTGATGGTCAAATATCTAAAAGTGATAAATGACTCAAGCAAGAAAACACTTTTGGTGTCTGAAAAGAACTGTAAATTTTTGTCAAAATGTGTAAAGCATAATCACCAGAGTAAAACTGTCAGATGAAATACAAAACTTATCAAGAAATCACATATTTCAACACAAGAAATATACTGACATGTCATCACCAAGAACACCTCCATGGCTGTCTCGGTATAGCTTATATAAAAATCTTACTCCCTCCCTTTGATGTTCAAGCAATCTGCAGTTAATAGAAGCAGGAACCTGCAATCAAAATTAGCAAAAAAATTACTAATCATCCACAGATTCCCAAAAATTAAGGAGCTCTCTACTCCCTCTCCCTCTCTTCCTGTGTGTATTTCTTAAATATAAATTAAGCAACTTTTTAAAGTGTTCTTAACTTCTATAATCCAATTTTGGCATTACAAATAAAAATTTACTCTTCTCCACAGTTAATCAAATTCTGTAAAAATTGCTCTACACATAACATACTTCTAAAAGAAGAAACAACTCCTTAACATAGAAAAAAGTGAACTTTCTAATTCAAACAACAAAAAGACACATACTTTCTAACACAATAACAAAACTTGAACCCAAAAACTGCAATTACAGAAGAAATAAACAACTGGGTCAACACAATTCGAAGCATAAAATGCACAATTATCAATTACCCGTATGACAGGAACCTCTCCAAGCACAGAAAGGACTAGCGGCTCAAAGGGTCCAGTATGATCAAACTGACCCAATTTAGTTCTCCCAAAATCCTCAAACTCCCTCCCCTTCTCCTCTTTTTCTCGCCCCTCTTCAAATTTTACAACTTGGGCTTCACTCCTATGCCCTTGTGAATTCTGAGGTTGCCGAGTTCCTGCATTTAGTGATTCATTCTGTTGTGATGAAGGAAGAAAAGGTTCTCCAAGACGTTGGAGTTGCTTTGAAAGAGAGGATTTTGGTGGCTTTCTCGAGATTGTTAGTGCTGGTCCAGGCTCTTGGGAGAATGATGACTGTATTAAAGAGGAGTGATGGGGAGTGATGGTGATGGTGTTGGTGAAAGATTTGAGCAGGGTTTAAGGATTTCTTTCAAGGCCTTGAAACTTGTGAGAAGAGACATGAAATGACATGAAAGATAGGAATTTGATGCAAATCTTACAGTGTTTTCGGGAACTGATGAGTGCTTTTGATGTCTGTGATTTTTCCTGGTTTTGAAATCAAGAAAACAGACTCAACAGCTATTGGATTCGGTGATTCGTGATTGAGGGGCCGGTTCTTAGAGGAACGGTGTCGTTGAACATGTAACCTCTACGTTTTTAGTCAAAATAATAGAGTTTTGATATATATTTTTTTGAAATTAAATAGATCAATCTTTCAATTCAATTCGTGATCTAAATCTTGAGTAGATTCACAAATAAAATATAATAAATATTCTAAAACCAATGAAAAACAATCCAAATATGACTTCAAATTAAATATCAATCTATAATATTAATTTAAATTATCTTGAATTAATAACAAAGGAAATATAATAAATATTCTCAAACCAATGAAACAAATATGACTTCAAATTATATATATATATATATAAACCTCAATTTATTTTTTCATTTCATTTTATATCAAATAATAAATAATATTTTGAGTAATGGATCCAAATAAATATTTAAGACTCAAAAACTAAAATCTAAATATCTAAATTTTTTATATAATGAGTAGTAAATAAAAAAAAACTATGTAGATTCCATTACCTTCCATCCCTTTACTTTCCTCTTATCACTACTTACCTTTTGATCACATGATTTGGTTATACCACCTTAGCAAAAGGTATGTTTTAATTATTTGAAAGCCTTTTTTACCTCATATTATGATAACACAATTTTTATATTTTTAAATGATTCTAATGTATAAAAAAGTCGATGATTAAAGATTAAGAGTCTCTTTAGAAGTGTGATTACTATTATTTTTAGAAATATTTTTTTAGTTTAAAATATATCAAAATTATTGATAAGACACTCAACATATCCTCTTTATCTAGCTTTAATTTGGAAGCCTTAGTTTTTCAAATATGAGAAAAAGTGAGACATCATCATATAATCTGATAATTTATGACACATTCAATTCAATAATAAAGACTGGATTTTTAATTATTGGAAGCCTTTACTTTTCCTTCCTACCAATTAATTGCTATATGAAAATTGAAAAAAAACTAAATCATTTCTCATGTTTTTTTAATCATTAGAAGAGCCTAGCTAGCTAGTATATGAAAATAAATATAATTAACTAAAATCAATAATACTCCATCTATCATAATAGATATCGAGGTGTTTGACACTGTGTTTTAAAAATACTCTTGACATATATATATATATATATATTATTTTAAATTAAAACTTTTTTTCGGTATTTTCTTAGATTATTTTCATGTGTTGATGTCAAAAATAATTTTTAAAAAAAAATAAAAAAATATTATTATAATGCATTTATAAATGAAAATCACTTTTAAAAATAACGTCAATCAAACTCCCAAAAAATCATGATGAATCAGCTTTTGAGGAGGTTCTCCCATATTATTATTATTTTAATAATAAGATTTTATCTGGCTTAAATACACTCGAAATATACATATAGTTTGCACCTCATGACTTAAATGCTCTCTTAGTTGATGTATACACCGAGTCAAAGAAATCCGTTGTTGTCATTTTTTTTTAAATCAACGGAATCGAATATTTCAAATTTCAACTCAATGAACGTTTCAAAGTTTAATTAAAAAATAAAAAAATAAACCCAATTGATTTATTATAATTTATTTTTCTCTTAAATCATCACATGCATGCATTTCCCAACAAAACTAATTCTTTTGCTCAGAAATGGAAACAAAGTTAATTACATTGCATAAACTGATTCTCTCCTTTCTTCTTCGTCCTCTTCATAAAAAACAAAAGCGAAAGCAAATTGAAGAAAATCAAAACACCATTTACAGTAAAATACCTCTAAATTAAGCTCATAACCGTTAAGTCCCTCGCATGCTGAGACGTGTAATCACTCCATAGCTATGAAATTAAGAAAATTACAGTTTCTTCTTCCTCTCTGAAACGCATGCAGCATTTATTAATTAACACGCAGACTCATAGAAACCAGCTAAGCTTTAACACCAGCAATTTCATGCTTTCACAACGGTAAAATCATCGTAATCTCCCTATATAATTCACACCAATCACACCCTCAATCCCCATCACTTCTTTCTCATTCTTTCTGTAGCAAAACTTGGGCTGTTAATTACTTCTTGTGGGGTTCATTTCTAGTGTTCATCGGTGCTGGAAAATGCGGTCGTCTGAAAGATTTTCTGGTTCTTTGTTTGTGTTTTTGATCCTGGGATTTCTTCTAGGGTTGTCTCAGGGTTATAAATTCTATGTTGGTGGTAGAGATGGCTGGGTTACCAGCCCTTCTGAGAGATACAGTCAATGGGCTGAGAGAAACAGGTTTCAAGTCAACGATACTATCTGTAAGCTCAAATTCCTTCGAACTGTTCACTGAGTTACATGTTAAGATTAATTATTTCAAATTAAAGAACATATTTGCTTATCTATTTATTTATTTATGGTGCAGTTTTCAAGTACAAGAAAGGGTCGGATTCAGTCTTGATAGTAAGCAAAGATGATTACTACTCATGCAGCACGAAGAACCCTATAAAATCCTTGACAGATGGTGAATCAACTTTCATCTTTGATCGTTCCGGTCCTTTCTTTTTTATCAGTGGAGATTCTGATAATTGCAGCAAGGGACAGAAACTGATAATCGTTGTCATGGCTGTGAGACCAAAGCCCCTCCCTCCTGCTCCATTTTCTCCGATAACACCAGCTTCTTCACCGCAACCTGCTAGTTCTTCTCCGGCGGTGTCGCCGGACGGTCCTGCCCGGGTTCCCTCGACTAATAATAAATCGGGTTCGGCGGGTTTTACTGCCGGTTCATTGTCAGTCGGGTTGGTTTTGGGTGCTAGCATAGGGGTTAGCTTCGTGTTGGGTGGCTTGCTTTCTTAGGGTTGTTTAATTAAGCTGGATTCTTGATGTTGTTGGTCTGGATTGTTTTGTTCTTTATTGTTTTCTTGTAGTTTGGTTTATCAATTAATAAAATTTGTGTTTTTTTTCTTTTATTTTCACATTTTTAATGTTCAATTATGAAACTTTAAACAATATTGTTTGAAAATATATTTATAATTAATTATACAGCTGTAATTTGATAAACAAAAAAGATATATAAAACATGGCATATTTCTAGAAAATAATTTCATCAATATAATGATTGATGTTAACTATTAGCTATTGCCATCCGAAAAGATATTTTCCATTTTTTAATGGTTCTCTAGCTATTTTCAATCCACTCGATTTTAAAGTAAAAATTTAAAATAGTTTTTATAAAATTATTTTTAAAAACACTCTTAAAACTAATCTGATCTTTCAATGTTGGATAGCCCATATGCAAATGCACCCAGGCCTGGGAGCAATTTTTTTTTTTTGGTATAAACCACCCGGTAATCCGGCCACTGCCGACTAATCCGGATTCGAGCCGGGTAGGACCCTATAAGGCGACAAAGCTCTCCCAAGCGAGTTTTAAAGCAGCTGCATACCCAAGACTCGAACTCGAGACCTTGGTTAAGCTGGGACGACCCCCTACCAGTCGACCCACGCCCCTGTTGGTCTGGGAACAATTAAATGCTAAGAAAAGAGCATCTCCTGCATGTGCTTTGGCATCAGCTGCTCGGCTTGGTCAAGCAGAAATTGCTTCCTTAATTCAATCTGGGTGTGGATATAGATTAAAGTCCTTTTTTTTAAGCCTAGAATAATTCACACTGGAATAATCTAGATTTTAAAACAATGATTTTTTAAACATTTGGTGTCAAAATATTGTTTGATTTATTGTCGTGTTGTCCCTTCTAGGTTGCCCTAACTAACCATTCAAAATGTGAACACATCGAAGGCACGCATACTTATTCTCATATAATCATCCATAAATACTAAGCATATCATTTTTAATTAGATTTCAGTTTATTTGACAATTCACAAACACATAATTATTCTCATATAATTTCAATGTTGGATTAATGATTCAACAGTTAGAGCCCCCCAGTAACAGTGGTTATTGGAAATGATGCAGAAGAACACATCCATTGGGAGACCGGGGCCGGAGTACATGGAGTTGTATGAAAAATCGATCGAGGTTTAAACCAGATAGTCATCAATGGAGGATTACTCGTTAAGTCTATATCTTTCAGGGACACAACTGAGTTGGATTCTGCAACATTCGGAGACAAAAATCCTAATGACATTGGTGATAGCAAAACTGTAGGTATTCCCCTTGACTGGCGTGTTAAGTTTTCTGATAGAAAATATTTCTGAAGAATTATTTAGATTCCGATCTTCACTGGATGTGTCTGTTTATTTTCTACTCAGATCATCATTATACTTTCCTTCTGCGTATCCACTCAATCCAAGATTAATGGTGAAGAATCTGAACATGAAATCATCTAGGAGTACTGTTTCATGCATGGAAAACAATTATGGAAACAAGCAGTAGAAAATCATATCAGTGACCCTGCAGCAAACAACAAAAAATTAATGGTTCCTGGAAAACTAAGTACAATATATCAGTAGTTCAAGTATTTTGCTCTGCATTATTTGCAGGTTCTTACTAACTGGCCTTCTGAACACCTGATCATCCACAATTAAGTGGGACATATGGCAATTTCAGCTCTATGTTGACGATCACATCGCTGTCATTTACTACAAATACGGCTACGTATGGACCTTTTAGATTCCGTTCTGGCACTCCTTTCTGCATCCCGATAAATAATAATAATACGGTTCCATGGAAGCCAAAATTAAGAAAAGAGTTGATATATATATATATATACACACACACACCTAATATTCACTAACATCAAAATTAGAAATATTAATATTAGAATGAGAAATTAATCGCATCTAAAATATTCATTGACACCAGAGTGAGAAATATCTAACCTTTCTTCGTATAATACTTACCAATGTAGAGTAAAAAACACTTACCAACAATAGGGTTGAAATTAATTTTGGTTGAATATTTCCTAACATCGAATCCATAAATATCATATATTTTCTTCATATAATACTTACCAACACTAGAGTTGGAAGTAATTTTGGTTGAATATTTAGTGACATCAAAGCTAGAGATATCATTTTTTTCATGTAATATTTACCAACATCAAAGCTGAAAGTATTTGTAGCCGAATATTTAATAACACTAGAATTAAAAATATTATAGTTGAATCATTGATAACATATAAACAACTCATTATAGTTTCAGCTTAAAACCAGATATTCTCCCTATAAGAACAAGATATTGTATATTTGTTCTTTCAAAATTAGAATTTAAGATTGCCAAAATGTTGGGTAGGACATGTATACTAGATAATTTATTTAATCAATTATTTTTTTATCAATTTAGGAAGTGATTTTCATATCAATTCACGTAAGTTGTTCTCTTGTCCGAAATGATTATAAAAATCAAGGATAAAAAGTCCGACACAAAAAGCAAAAGCCTTGCCGAAAAACTTAAAAAAAGAAAGAAAAGGATGTTATTTAACATGAACACTTACCTTTTTTCCTTTTAGAAAAAAGAAAAAAATTACCACTCTTCTTAGCAACTACATGACACATAATTCAGACTCCATTTTATGCATCACCAGAATTGTAGGTTTGGGCTTAATGGTCAACCTCCCTTACTAGTCTCTTTACTCCTAGATAATTTAGCATATATATATATATATTGTTGGTATTATTCATGAATGTATCAAGTGGTAGTGGCTCTTAAAAGAAAGTTACCCTACTTTCTCAACATTAAATTGGTATCTACTTCCTAGGCTGGGAGTTGCACCTACCTATAGGCTTTGAGTTATTACAAGTTGATGCAAAGCATTGATTATGGGTTCCACCGACATGAATCTGGTCCGATGCCAAAATGTGAATTCATAAAAAGATTATCGAATCTTTTCTTAGAAGATCAAACGGTGTTCATCCATTATAAAGACAACCTTTTCCAAGCAAGGCAGATGAGTTGTTTCAGCTTCGGAGTCAGCGTATATATATCTTAATTAATCTAATGAATCTTAAAACTAATAATCAATTAAAATCTTCAATGACCTAATTGATATGGAATTATTGATGATTTATAAAAAACAAACTTAGAATCTGACCAGTTAGCAACACCCTCAAGATTAGTTGATTGAAAATTGCTGATACAGATTTGGATGTTTTTTCTATGTGCAACTCCTTGACAAATAATCGACTTGAACTAAATGATTTAGTGTGTGTGTGTGTGTGTGTATATATATATATATATATATATATATATATATATATATTAGTGTAGCTTAAGATATTAGTGGTAGCTTTTGGTGAGCAGGATGCATGGTAACATTGCTGGCAAGCTCTCATCAACACATACCTAATCGCGTGAGATTTATAAATCTTCTCTTCTATTTATTTTAGAAATGTAGTGGAGGAAGAAAACTATATATAGCTGTAACATCTAACTCGCAACATGAATGGTCCAAACACATCCAGCTACCTTTTGGATTGGGGTTATAAATTCTTGTTCAATGCTGCGGTCCTTGAACACTTATATATCAAAAACGAAGAAGGCATATTCTCTACCATGGAGAAAGAGAGATTTTTTTTTGAAGGAAAATAGTCTTTGTGGTAGCAATCACCATTTGAGAATAGTATTTCGCCAACAACTACGGGGTGTTTGACATTGCGTTTCAAAAATATTTTTGAATTTTTTTTTGTTATACTTTAAATTAAAAGTTTTTAGTGTTTTTAGATCATTTTCATGTGCTGATATAAAAAATGATTTTAAAAAAAAATTTATTTTAATACATTTCTAAATAAAAAACACTTTCAAAAAGCAACCACAACCACACTCCCAACACAGTCACGTCATAGGACCATGGCAATGGAAAAATGATCAAATTTGGACTTTATTGTAATGTTTCCAATCGTCTAGTTTTACAGTAACAATTATAACTCTCAATTTATTTATTAGATCAAGATGAAAATTTACTCAAAGTGTACTAGAATATTATTCCATTTTAGATCAAGATGAAAATTTACTCAAAGTGTACTAGAATATTATTCCATTTTGAGTTAAATTTTAAATCAGTCAGAGTTCAAAAGGGCATCATGATATAACTTATATGAAATATATGTGTGTTTGTGAGGATTCTCATATTTAGATTTTTAAATGAATTGAGAATTGACTTATGAGATAATATACTTCTCATTTATGAATCATTATAATCATTGGGTGGGTGTTCTATGTCAATAGTCTAGATGCCTCATTTAAGGTAATTATTGTGTCAAATTTAATTTTTATTTTTTCAGGATTTATGTCAATTTTTGTTGTGGATTACATGACCGCACCACACGGTCCACATCACAACCAAAATTCCTTTCTTCCCCTACCAAGCAATAGCGGTTAAAATGACTTGTTTCCTTTCCTCTACATCCCGGGTTCAAGTCCCACCATGCACGCCTGTCATCCCCGCGGTGCCTTACATGCTCACTGAGTTTGCAGGATGTTCAGTGAGTCCGAGAAATTAGTTGTGGTGCGCCCGATTATCAAGAAGTTAGAAGGTAATGGATAGCAGCAATTTAGTGTACTCACATTCATCCCATGGGCGTAACTATGCACAAAATTAATGTCGAATGACAATAATTAATACGCCTCCTTTTACTAACTTTTGCAATCTGATGTATATAAGAACTGAAGTTAGAAGCTAAGACATATCATAAACTCTTTCAATGGAAGGTGAAGCTCAAGAATACAAAGCTCTGGAGTTCATGGGGGAGGAAGAAGAAGAGGTGACAGAGCCAGTGAGCCCAACTGGACAATACTTCAACAGCTCAGTCCTTTCTATATGTATTCTTGCTGTTCTGGAATCAGAAGTTCCGATTGATGACTCACTCACCATGACATTGCTCAAGGATGTGTTCCTCCCAATCAATCCTCGCTTCTCTTCAGTCATGGTATTTATAGATCTCTGTCCCAACCTCGTACTCTCGATCTTCACAAAATTATGGAGCACTGGTTTTCTAGTAATCGACAATTTTAGTGAGAACCCAGAAATGATAAAATTTTTGTGACAGTTTTGCTTTACTTTGATGAAGATTTTCTCTCTTTCAGTAATTAACTTGCATGCTAAATATATATAAGTTTTCTTGAAAACAGGTTAATGATAAAAACTGGTGTAAAAACAATGGAAGAGAGTTGAGGTGCAGCTTCAGGACCATGTTAACATTCCAGTTTTTCCAAGTGGATTGTCAGCAATTTCTTATGAAAACTACTTCGATGATTATATATCAAGAACAGCTCTGAAGAAATTTCCACAGAACCAGCCTTTGTGGGAAATTCATATTGTGAAATATCCCACCAGCAAAGCAGCTGGAAATATCATTTTCAAGCTTCACCATGCACTTGGCGATGGCTTTTCTCTCATGGGAGCTCTTCTTTCTTGTCTACAAAGAGCAGACAATCCTTCTCTATCTCTAACATTTCCTGCACTTCAGTTCCCTTCAAATCCAGACTGCAGCTTTAGTAAGATGAACATTAATATTGTACCGAAATGTATCAGCTCGATCTTTAACACTGTTTCTGATTTCGGATGGAGCCTTCTGAAGAGTAGCTTTGTTGAAGATTCTCGCTCACCTATACGATCTGGGGATGAAAAAGTCCAGTTTAAGCCGATTTCGATTTCAACATTCACCTTCTCTCTCGATCACATCAAACAGATTAAATCCAGACTTGGAGTGGTAAGTTGAACCGATTTCTCTTTCTCTGAATCTTTAAATTCTCAAATTGTTTAATCGCCTAGTTTAATTCTGTGGTGGGATCATGGTTATAACCCTCTCTTTTCTAGGTGGTTGGATTTGTTAATTGAGTGCCTCCAACCCCTCTACTTTTTATTTTACTTCAGAATTTGATCAATAAATGTGCTGTCAGTCCTCCGATTCCAATTTCTATGTCATCTTCGGATTCACCCTCGAAAGACATGCTCTCGTCAAACATTTGCAAAGAAATTATAACGGCTTAAGTTTTTAGATAAAATGATTCTTTAACATGGTATCATAATCTTGTTGACCCAGTAGTCACGAGTTCGAATCTCACCACTTCTATTTTATTCGATAAAAATCAAGCACAAGGTAGTACGAGTCTATGCAAGTTTCATGCCCAAATAGCTTTCACTCGAGGGTATGTGTTAGAGAATAATACAAATTATATTCTAGGACCTCACTTAACAACTTATATTTATAGATGATATGGCTCTTTAACATGTTCTTGGTGCCTTCATGAATTGTCTATGCAATCCCACTAGTTAGTCGAGCTGTCATGGAATTCACTAACCAATTCAAGAACAAGAAATCAGAAATATGCTGCAGAGGCTGTAGGTTGACTTTCATTTTCTTCTTCTTTTGGGCAGACGATAAACGATGTGATTACTGGCATAATTTTCTACGGAACACGATTATATATGCAAACTGCTGATGATAAATCAACCGACGCACATTCCACAGCATTGGTGCTGCTTAATACTAGAACAATTGGTGGGTACAGATCAGTAAAGGAAATGATCAAGCCCTGATGCCGAGTCACCATGGGGAAACCAGTTCGGATTCCTGCACGTTTCGGTACCTGAATTAACTGATTCCAGCTTCTCTAAACCTCTTGAATTCGTAAGAAATAGCGCAGGAAATCATCCAGAGGAAGAGAGCTTCTCTTGCTGTTAACCTCACAGGTAGGCTCCTGGAGATTCTGAGGAAGTTTAGAGGCCCTGAGGTATGAATTACCCTGCTGTTGCTTCATTGAGACATGAATTTCTTGAACTTCTTGTCTTAATCTGTTAAAACTCTGATTGATTTCATGTAAAAGAACAGTTTCAACTCAAAGCTTAAGCTAGCAAATAAGATCTTATGAAAGATTTCATATTATTTTCTAATACTCCATAAAAGAAATTAATGCTAAAGCAAGAACTCTTTTCCTTTGTTGGAAAGTAAAAGATCAAGATCACCATACACGGTTAAAAAGAATTGATTTTTTTTCGTTTGAATATAGCTTTATCTTTGCAGGCAACGGCTATGTACATCCGAAAAACACTTTTCAACTCAAGCATGACAATCTCAAACATCATTGGCCCTGTTGACAAAATGGCTGTGGCTGATCATCCAATTAAAGGCTTCTATTTTATGGTAGTGGGTGTGCCCCAGGTACATATTTGCTTCTATGTTTTCCCTTCAGCTAATTTAATCATAACTTTTTTCTCACACTATTGATTTTCGAAAACTTCGATCATTGGATTTATGGGCTCCATTGACGAATCTATTTATTCGATGCATGAGGTTTTTGAGAAGTGATTTTGGAAAGAGTATTCAGGAAAAATCAGCATCGCTCAGCTTAACTTGTTCATTCACAGCTACTTACTAATTTCCATCTGATTTTTGTTGTGCAGAGTCTTACCATAACAATGGTGAGTTATACAGGAAAGCTAAGAGTTGCTGTGGGAACAGAGAAAGGATTTATGGATTCTCAAAAATTCAAGTCCTGCATAGAGACAGCCTTTGAAATGATATTCAAGTCCTCATGCGAGAAACCTTCAGGGATCGTATAATTTCTATCTGATCTTTCGTTATTCAAGTCCTGCATAGAAAATTGTTTCTATATATTTTAAAAAAACTTCAACTATCGAACTAATAAAATGGAAATCTGCAGCAACTACTGAAGATAAATGTTCTCCCGTTGCTGGGATGTTCTTGTGCATTGTCCTGCATTCTTTGTCTCAGAGCGAAAATCCGTCTAACATAATCATTATTTTTCTTCAATATTTATGGTCTCATGAATTTCCAGCACAATATTGTGGCAGGCGAGGATCCAATCTCTTCCGCAAATCCACGCTTTTAATCTCATGAACACACACAAACTCGTGACGCTATTTATTGGGGAGAAAATCCACCGGTGATTTCCAAGTATATTTAGCTTCAAAGTTCTTGTAAGAGATTCAGTGTATTAAGCTAAGATACACGAGTTCTCTCAACCCGTTTTCCTCTCCAACAAACGCACCCCACATAAGTTCTGACAATTTCCTCAGTTACGTTAACAGATGATGATATGCGTGACAAAACTTGTGCAATCAACCAACGTTGTTAATTTCGTTTTGTTTAAGTTGAAATGGACAAAACGTTTTGTACTAGTTGAGAAAACAAAATAAAACGGCGCAGTTTTTATCTCGTTTAAAATTCTGTATCATTCAAAAAATTCCACCCAAATTTCGAGCGGAACATTCCAGTTTTATGTTTCCTGTTCTGTTTCGGTCAAATAGTGTTTTTCTAAATAATTAATAATTTTACAATACCAATCATATTTTTTAATCCGATCGTTATATTGATATAAAATTTTACAAGGAGTCTTTTAATATATTTATATATATTATGTTAAAATTTCAGAGCAATCAGAATGTAATGACCTTACGAGATTGATGATGATATTCTCATAATATTATACATGTTCATAATTTTGTGAAGAAAAATAATTTTATTGTGTCTTTTTTAGAATAATTTTATTTTTCGATTTGAATTAGTTTTTTTGAATATATATATATATATATATATATATATATATATATATATATATATATATATATATATATATATATATATAAACATAAACATAAACAATACAATCCCGAAATGACATGTCAAAACACTCTAAAACCAAAATATTTTATTTTAATTAACAAAACAAAACAACTGTTAGAGAATAATATAAATCATATTATAGGGCCTCACCTACAAGCTTAAGCTTATAGGTGAGATGGTTCCTTAACATGGTATCAGAGCCTTGTTGACCCAGTGGTCACGAGTTCGAATCTCACCACCCCCATTCTATTTGATAAAAACTAAGCACAAGGTGATGTGGGTCTGTGCAAGTTTCAAGTCCAAATGACTTTCACTTGAGGAGGTGTGTTAGAGAATGATATAAATCATATTATAGAGCCTCACCTACAAACTTAAACTTTTAGGTGAGATGGTTCCTAAACAACATCAGCCAACCAAAAACAGAATTAGAATTAATAACCTTGACATCAACAACTACTCCATCAAAACTATCATCTACGCCATAGGAAACTACACCCCATCATTTTGCAAACTTTGCCATTGACAACGCATCAGCTACTAGATGGGAAACTGAAACACCGACTGCGATCCTGCCACAATCGAAGTAATTCACCTGGGCTGCTTAATTCAGGTAATAATACATCTGTCCTACAATGGAAATAATACATCTGTCCTACAATGGAAATAGCTGCTCCAATTCATCTATGTCAGGCTGCTGCTGAAGAACCAAGGACATGTATCCTGTTACACGGGCTTCGATAAGAGTCGCTCAATCATCAATGCAATTAATTTTCGGATGAATCATCTTTCTTTCGTCCAGCGAGAGGGTAGAAGAGAGTTAATGTTCTAGAGGAGGAGTTTCCAAGGCAGCATAGTTTTTCCTGGAAATTTCCTTGTTTGGAGAGTTAAAACGAATGATAGAGACGTGTGTATATATATATATATTGGAGGAGCTAAACGGTCCTTAGCCGATAGCTTAATTATAATATTTTTTTTGATAACCAGAGTGTCCGGGCCAGCTTACGAGCACCACAGCTAATCCCCAGACTTATTGAACATCCTGCAAACCCAATGAGCATATAATACACCGCGGGGGTGATAGGCGTGCATGGTGGGACATGAACCCTAGTGCAGAGGAAAGAAACAAGTCCCTTCAACCGCTAGGCCAAGACCTCACTTGCTTAATTATAACATTTTAGTTTGTATGGTGTTGGAGCAAAGGGTTTGATGTTAAATAATATTAGACGAGATTAAAATTTATTAGTTCTAAATGATTTTATCACTTAATTTCATTGTAGTCGAAAAGAAAAAGTAAAAAGAGATGGGCATGATGTAAAACATGAAAAAAAAGAGAATGATAAATATAAAAATCAATACTAAGCTGCTTTTTGGCCCACATATTTTCCTTTCTCTTACAATTTAGTCCTTTCATTTTTTAAATTTATTTTTAAAGTTTATTTTATTAATGTTTAATCCTTAAATCACCTCTTAATGGATACAAAAAAGCCTTCATCAATGACTACAATTGAGCAACCACAACCGAATTTATTGCTTCTTTTTATTCAATTTGCAAACCGTGTTTGGAACTGCATAGCATATAATTAGATATTCAACTTCATGGACAAAAATATTTTTTAATTGATTATTTCCTATCAATTAAGGTGGTGACATTTTTGTCATTGCTCGGTAGCGTGTTAACTTTAGGTTTGTTAAGTTTGATGAACAGTAATGACAATCAATAAACTAATGACTCGGTTTACATCATAACAGTTTTTGAATTTGAATGATTAATTTAGTGAAATTATAATATTAAAATCTTACCAAAATCGATTTGATTCAGGATAGGACTTGAATCATATATCAGGAAAATATTTTTTTTTAATGCGAGGAAATTATATCTCGGAAAAACATATTTTGTGAGTTTAGATAAGTGTATAAATTCCTGATTGTTACAGATTTTTATAAGAAATACATGCTCTAACTTGACTCGAGACCTGGTATATAAATCGTAAACGCCACACCCTTGAGGACAGGAAAATAGACTTGCATCTACTTGATATTATTTTTTGAAAAACATTATTAAAAACAACATTGTTCTAAAAAAAAAAGCCAAAACATAGCTGTAGGGGTCATGTCACCCTAAATATAGAAAAGTTGTTCATTCTATTCATAAAAACTTTTTAATTAATTAATAAACAAGGAATGAGTGCGCACGGCAGTACATATATAGATTTGTAAGCACCAAGGAATTATTCCCATTACAGTGAGAAATTTAGACGACCAAGAACCCTTAATTAGGAGACGACCAAGAACAAACCACTCGGCTTAATCCTTGTTATTACTTCCCTAGGTTCCTTTATTATACACACGAAAACATCCCATTTTTTTCATTAAAAAAAGGGTAAAAAAAAAAAAAAAGCTTCCGATATGAAGCTCATATGGCCGGAGGGAAGGAAGCATAGGCTAAGACGTCCGGATTCTGTTCAAACTTGACCATTTCTTCCGGGGATAATGTCATCCAAACCTCCATTCCCTCACCGTCCCTCGTATCCAGAAGAATGGCCCAGTCGGGTAAAACCCTCAAAGAAGTCCCGACCCAAACGGGCTTTCCCCATCCAAAATCAACCTCATAAAATGGAAATTTACACCAGCTACTGATACCAATTATACTCTTAAAGCTGTCAGGATCTTGTGCCATCATCGCCATTCTCTGTATCATGAAATTGAAGAAGCTACCATCAGCGTAGACCTGCTTCACGTACTCACCGTTTATCATGCTTATCGACTCGTGAATTTTTCCTGCTAAACCATTGTAGTCCACCTCCTTAGCTTCCCAATTTGCCACAGCAACATGGACTATATTTCCAATACAATGCTGTGGTAGGGGTGGATCCATTCTTTTCCGCAGATCCACTGCAACTGTTGCGAGCCTAGTCATCTTCTTAGTCTCACTATCTTCTCCAACAACACCCCAAATAAGTGCAGATACAGCCTCGACCCGGGTTGGGCGGTTCAAATATGCCCCCTTGCACAGCTTTTCTCTCAGCTCAGCTATCTTAGGACCCTCAAACACGAATCTTTTCGCCGATATGTTGAATTTAAGAGGTATAGGATTGCGAAGGCATGACAAATCTTGTGGAAGGAAGAGTGAGGAGCAATCGACAACCGTTCCTGCACTATTATCATAAACCCCACAAGAAATTGCACCCCATTGTTTTACAAAACTTGCCAGTGAGGCTGCATCGCCTGATCGATGGCGAATTCGAACAACGATTGCTATCCCACCACAATCAAAATGATTAACTTGGGCTGCTAGCATTACCTTCCCGCACGGCTCATCAACGTTTTCGTCAGGCTTGCATGACTGTAGCTGTTCCAGTTGACCTATGTCTGGCTGCTGAAGTATCATGGACATGTTGCCTGCTACGCGGGCTTCAATGTAAGTGGCTCCTTCATCATTGCAATCAATGGAGGAATCATCTTTTATTCGCCCAGCAAAAGGGTAGAAGATCGTTAGCGTTTCAGCGAAGGATTTCTTTAGATTATCAGAGTTTTTGCTGGAAATTTCAGCTGTTGGGGAGTAAAACAGGATGACAGGGATATCAGCTGAAAAAGCAGCAAGCTGGTCGAAAGCTGAGAGCTTATAGGTTCTCAGGTGGTCAGGTGTTGGAGCAGAGGGCTTGATGATTTCCTTGGAAATAATTTGAACTTCCATGTTGTTCCCTTCCTAGTTTGAAAGAACAGTGATATAGCTAGTTGAAGATAACTCAGTGATTTGACTCATTACAGAACATCTAACATGAGATTTATAGAGGGAGAGACTGCTCCATCACAAGCATAATGCATATTTTAAAACTATTTTTTTGTTGAAATCCTAACCATTCCTATTCATATTAAAATAAATCGATAGCCTGTGAAGGATGCATATATCCTCACGGAAATAGAAAGGCGGGCCAAAGAATATCTCTACCAATTCAATAATACAACAAGATCTTTTACAGATAGTTTAAAATTGTGAAAATCATTCTCCATCATCTGAAGTAACTAAAGGGACCCGAAAGAGAGAATTGATATAAAGATAAGAACTATAGTTTAAGCAAATTAATATTAATCTTTGACTTTTGACAATAGTTAATGCATGTTCAAATAGTTTCGTTGAAAAATAGTAATGTCGAGCAAATAAAAAACTTGCCAGTACGTAGCTTAAGATTTTGGACATCATTTTCCATATCAATTAAGTATGCATGTAAGTTAAGCGACCTTAGGCATGCTCAATGGATGTTCAATTTTAAATTCCTCAACCCGTGACTTTGGTTAGGCCTTCCTTTTCCATTAATATTGAATTCTTCTGGTGTTTGAAAAATTGCCAAAAAAGAGCTGTCATCTACAGCTAGTTGCTTGCTGAACATGGAATTGAATAGTACTACCAGCTCATTGTTTTTAGACTAGTGTTTAAATAATCATGTGATCATACCATGATTCTAGCTTGGCTTTGAAGTTGGAAGATTTCCATGCATATTTGGTAAGATTTACTCCAACCATCTTCCAATATATTGTTGTCTTCACCACCCAACAACTTAAGTTGTTAAATTAAATGGTTCCTTGACATGATTCTTGTTAACCAAGCGTTCACGAATTCGAATCTCATCTATATCATTCTATTTAATAAAAATTAAAAATTAAAATAATTTGAGTCAATATAGGTTTTAAATCTAAAGAGTTTTCACTTACGATGTTGTGTTTTAAAATAATATAAATTGTATTTTAGAATCTCATCTAACAATTTAAATTCTTAAATGAGATGATTACTTGAAATAAACTCCATGCAAAATCATCTCATTCCATTTGAAGTGCGAGTGCTCAATTAGATTTTTTTTACATTAAATAATTCTTACATATGTTGAGTTTTCTCTAGAAGTAGAAGCGTGCAATACATAGCAGCATTAAAATTTAAAGTATTTGATCCGTAGGATGTTTCCACTATGCAGACAAACCCACCAACCGCTAGAAAAAAACGAGGAAAAAAATATTCCTAAAACTCTAAATTATTGGGCTATTATTTCCATGTTTTTTAATTTGTGAGGTTAAGCATTATCAAGTGTAATGGTTGAAGCATAATTTTTCCCCACAATATAATAGTCTAGATTTTATTTAAAGATAGCGAAATTTGTTTGGATGCGAGGAAACCCATTCTAGAAAACATATTTTTGTAGGTTTAGGTGAGTGAGTAAAACCTCAGTTGTCTCAAGCTTTTTAAAAGGTGCACGTCCTGACTCGAATTCGAGATTTGCTGTACAAATCGCAAGCTCTCTATCATCATACCACGACTCCCATTATGACAATAGAACCAAATTACCAATAAGGAAATGTTTGACACTGCGTTTAAAAGCATTTTTGAAAAAAAATAATTTTTTTCTATTTTTGTTTTTTACTTGAAATTAAATTGTTTTGATATTTTTAAATAATTTTCATGTACTGATATCAAAAATAATTTTAAAAAAATATTATTTTAATATATTTCTGAACAAAAAAAATCTCTCGAAACCATTCTCAGCAAAACTTCCAAACAATCATTAATAACTATTCGGTCTTGAAGTAATAGCCATACACGAACAGAGCAATCTTGGGGGATACTGTATATTCCTCAAGCTTTAACGTTTTTTTTATTCCTTTTCTTGTCAACTGTTGAGTCAATATTCTCTTGTTGACTCCAGTGCAGTTATTTATTTATTTTTTGAATGGAGAATTATCATACATAAAAACCTATCACTGTTTTAGTAGTGTAGTTGTGATTGTTTTGAAATTATTTTTCTAGTGTAGTTGTGATTGTTTTGAAATTATTTTTCATTTCAAAATATAGCAAAATTATATATTTATTTATTTTTTAAAAATTATTTTTGACATCACCGCATCAAAAGAATTTAAAAACACTAATTTTTTTAATTTAAATTTAAAAATAAAATAAAAACTCTACTATTCTTTTGTATGTATGTAGCACACCGAATATATAGTTAATTTTTATTTTATTTTGTGGTTGTAATTCTTGTTTACTTCCTTTTAAATATTAGTGTCTCTGTACGGATTTTTTAATTGTTTTATTTTTATTCTTAAAAAAGGTTAAGGTCAAGAAATAGATAGCAACACTACTATTCTTTTTGTGAATCAATTTAGCTACTTTGAAAGATCAGCCATAGTTTCTCTCTGAGACAAAACACTTCGATCCATCCGAGTTAAGCAATCCAACCCCAAATGATGAGTTTCTCGGCCCATTAGGGTTAGACAGTCAACCCACATAATTATTTTTAAAATATAAAATACAAAATCTGCAAAAACAAATATAAAAATGTGTTGTTTTCATGCATAAGACCAAATTCCAAAGTTTTTCCAAACATATTTTTCATAAAAAAAAATATGTTGCATCTTTCACATGTTTTGAACGAAAATTGGATATTGTAATCAGTTTATGATTATCCGTTGGAATTTGTCCAAAATATATAGAAAAAACAATTATTTTGTTTTAGCTATCGGGTGTAAAATTACATTGTAAAGTACAACCACAAATAATAGAGAAAAGAAGTTTTTTTTAAATGCAGTGTAAAAATTTTCAGACTTTAGAACTGTTATTTTCTTAATCCAATGAGGTACACACTCCCTCATGAAGAGAAATCTATCTCGAGCCTTAGAAAGACCAATGAAACAACAATGCAGCTTACCTTAAGTAAGGTGCACTGGAGTGATGCGTCTTCTCTTTGCACAATAAATCTCCTTACCTAGACTCTCATAGACCAATATGTTTTCAAGTGACCTTAATACTAGGTGATGACTCCCAAGAATTATAATATCGATTTTACGACTATAAAATACTCTCTTTTTTACCGCGCACCGTTCCTCTCTCTGGGGAAGGCGAGGCACGAATGGTGAAAAAACAGGGCCGTGACACACATCACTATCATTCATAACTAATCTCACCAAATATGGACCTTTTGGAAATGCTACGGCACTTCTTTCTCCATACCAATTGAAGGTCCGGTCGTGATTGGATTTCATGGAAGAGGAGGGTACTGCCTTGATGCAATTGGCATCCATGTGAAACCTGTAAAGTGTTTCTTCTTTTAAAAAATGTTTTAAATTCGCAGGGTAGTTAATTTGAATCCCAGACAGAGTCTCACCTATAAGCTTAAATTTTTAGGTGAGATTGTTCCTTAACATGGTATCAGAGCCTTGTTGACCCAACGGTCACGAGTTCGAATCTCACAACCCCCATTCTATTTGATAAAAAAATCAAGCACAAGGTAATGTGGGTCTGTGCAAGTTTCAAGCCCAAAGGGCTTTAACTTGAGGGGGTGTGTTAGAGTATAATATAATCGTATTCTGAGACCTCATCTATAAACTTAAACTTTTAGATGAGATGGTTCCTTAACAATCGAAAATGATGCAGAAGAACATAGAAGGAACCATTTCGAGTGGTCCATGGGGAGACCGGGGCCGGAGTACATGGAGTTGTATGACAAATCGATCGAGGTTTAAACCAGATAGTCATCAATGGAGGATTAATCATTATATCTTTCAGGGACACAACTGAGTTGGAATCTGCAACATTCGGAGGCAAAAATCCTGATGACACTGGTGAAACCAAAACTGTAAGTATTCCCCTTGTCTGGCTTTTTTAGTATTTTGACAGAAGAAAATTATCTGGGCGTTTGTACTGTGAAAATAAATAAATATGTTCGAATTTTCTTTTTAACTAAATTAAATCTTATATCATAATCCGTTTTGGAACTCCTTCCTCCATCCCGATAAATAATAATACGGTAGGTGGATTCCATGGAAAAGCTGGACACTACCTTGAAAGAAAGTTACTCTACTTTCTCAAATTAAATTCCTATTTACTTCGGTGGCTGGGATTGTCACCTACCTATAGGGTTTGAGTTATTACAAGTTGATGTAAAGCATTGACTATGGGTTCCACCAACATTACTCTGGTCCAATATCAAAACATGAAAAAAAGATTATTGAATCTTTTCTTAGGGGATCAAACAGTGTTCAACCATTATAAAAGACAACCTTTCTCCAAGCAAGGTAGATGAGCTGTTTCAGCTTCGGAGTCAAGGAGTGCATTGAATTTTTATGATCCAACATTGTAATGTTGGTGTTCGGACTAGTTTATGCATACCTTAACTAATTTTATTAAACTTGAAATTAATAATCAGTTAAAACTTTAAATAGCCTAACCGATGTGAAACTCAAACTAATAACCTTTAGAAAGCAAATCCAAGTCTAACCAGTTGAGTCGGACCCTCAGGGTTACTCCATTGAAAATTGCCGTTACAGATTTGAATTGAGGTGGTTATCAATTTTTTATTTTAAAACTATCTAGTTGTTCCAATTAATCGTGCTTTTTAAATAAATAAATATTTTTATGATCCAGTTTTTTGAGTTATAGTTTGAGGTTGTAAAATAAAGACAAAATTAAAAATATGTGGACCAAATTGTTAAAAACAAAGAAACAACATGGAAATTTTAAATTCATGAAAAGAAATACTTTTTAGCCTAATTTTTTCCCCTTCATTTCAATCCCATTATTTTTGGAATTTTAATTTTAATTCAAAAGGTTTTTTTTTTCAATTTCTAGTCCAAAAAATTTGGTACATGAAAACATATCGATAACCTAAATATATTTTCCTTTTTAAATCATGATCTTAATATCTTGATATGAAATGATTTCGTTAAATGAGAAAAGTTTTATTAAAGTATTTTTAGACCTTCATCTCATAGGAAAAAATAATTCAAGGTCGAATGGTTCTATTTTTTATTGATTTTTTTTCTTTTTTTTTTGAACAAAGGATATTTATTAGTATTCCATGTGAAAAACATATAAAAAAATATTTTTACATCCCAAAAAACGCAGCTTAATTTTTTTAACTACCATTTCAATATTTAAAATGATTTTTATTTTAATTTCTCTTTTCTTTTCTTCACAATTTATTTTTTATTATCAATCCAATATTTTTTTGTGTATTATTCATACATGATATAATAATATTCTGTTTAAAAAAAAATTGCTTTTATGATTAGAATATATTTTTTGCGCTAATAATGAGATATCATGATATATGAATTGCTAGAAAAGGATTTTCATTAATATGATAATGACGTTTAATTAATATAATGCCTATTTTATCCTTATGTTTTGTGGTTATGAGTCTTTTCAACATTTATTTTAATCTTTTTTGTTTTTATTAAATTTAGTGTAATGCTAAAAAAATTATATTTCCTTTTTTTAAGAAAAATAAATTAATAAAAAAAAAGAATTATGCCAACATATTATTTTAATAATTTGGGCTAACATCATTTTGGGGGGTTGTGGGACTCTCGGGCCTATTTTATATAGGATGGGTCACAAGCAAAGCCCTGCATTTTATTTATAAGGTGGTTCGGGATACGCTGTCATTTACTACAAATACGGCTACTTATGGACCTTTAGGATTCCGTTCTCGTACTCCAGGGTTGTTTGGGATTGTTTTTCAAAAATATTTTTAATTTTTTTTTAAAAAATAGTTTTATTTTTAAGTTTAAGTAAACAATATTTGAAGTTTTTAATTTATTTTGATGTGCTGATATAAAAAATAATTTTTTTTAAAAAAAAAATATAATTTTAATATATTTTTGAATGAAAAATACTTTCAAAAGCAACCGTAAATACACTTCCAAACAGGCACTCCATTAATAATATACGGTTCCATGGAAGAGCTAGACACTACCTTGACGCCATTAATTGTTAGAGTATAAATGAATGTTTATTCTAGAGTACGAATGAGGATATTGTATGGTGTATGCCATGTGTTTATATAGGGATTGTTGAACGAACTATAAGATTTGAACAATACACAAAATCAAAATCCTATTCTCCCTCTCTCTTTTTTTTTTTTTTTATGAATGGTTAGAGAATAATATAAATCATATTCTAGGGTCTGAGTTAAAAGTTTAAGCTTTTAGATAAGATGGTTCTTTAACATAGTACTAGAGCCTTGTTGACCCAGCGGTCATGAATTCAAATCTCATCACCTCCATTATATTTGATAAAAATCAAGCACAAGTTAATGTGAGCTTATGCAAGTTTCAAACCCAAATGATTTTCACTTGAAGTGGTGTGTTAGAGATGAATATAAATTATATTCTGATATCTTAACTAATAGCTTCAGCTTTTAAATAAGACGATTCCTTAACATTAATACTACTGTGCTGTATCTTATTTTCTTCAATTCTCTGTAACTCCTCACAATCTCAACATTAATGACATCTTTGTTAACCTAGACACGGCAATCTAACTTCTTATGGGAAGAAATAATTTGTCCTAGATCTCTCTAAAATATCGATGCAAATGTGATTTTGTTGTTTACGAGGGGCTTTCCTAGCTAGCTCTCTGGTGTGCTAGGTTTCTTGATGCTTCGTTGTATCAATAATATGAATGGTGCTAAAATAGAATGTGTTCATCAACACCAAGCTTGAAAAGGGTTAACTGTATGTATTGTTATAACCTGATTTTAAACACTTGGAGATTTATATTTGAAATTAAAAGATTAAGAATTAATTTTAATCGAAAAGATTGTTCTATCAATTTGTGGAAAAATTAAGAATTAAATTTAAACTCTAATGAAATTTAAAATTTAAAACGAGAATGAGTTTGATTGAAATTTTGTTTTCTAAATGCTATGATACACTTACATTATAAATATAAATCCTAGTGCATAAGAAAAAAGGTAAGAGGAACTAAAAAAATTATTTAGATATATATATATATATGAAAAAAAGAAAAAAGAAACATAAATGAAGAACATTTTTTTATCAAATTAAATAGAACAGTTTCTTTTTGCTCTATCTTCAGCTACAATACCAACACCAAATAAGTCATTTCCCCCCTATTTAACATTATCATTATTATTTTGTGTAATAATCCTAAAAACCAGTATGGTCACTGCGGACCAAAATTAAAAGACCATTTGAGTTGATATTTTTTAAATTTTCAATATAAATATTTTTTACAACGTTAGTCGTAAATAATTATATCCATCAATATCAGTATTGAGTATTTGTAGTTGAATATCTACTTATACCAGAGTTAGAAATATTATAGTCAAATTATTGATAATATATAAACAACAATTTTTGGCAATTTAAGGCAAAACTTGTAATGCAACCTACTCCAGGTAGGACATTTAAGTGGTGATAATACTTCTTTTTTTGTGTAATCAATCTCATACCATAAAATATTTGTTGATTAATTAGAGTTCCTAATAACCATAATATCGGTGATGACTTTTTAAACCGGACCTTTTTCCTTGTAAGAGCAAAATGCTATATATTTGCTCTTTCAAAATTAAAATTCAAGATCCCCCACGATGTTGGGTAGGACAAGTACACCAAGATAAATTATTTAACCAAGTCTATTATCAATGTAATAAATGATTTAAGTTTGTTCATCATATCAATTCACATAAGTTGTTCTCTTGTCAGAAAGCAAAAGCCTTGGCGAAAAAGAGAAAAAAGAAGGATGTTATTTAACATGAACACTTACTTTTCCTAGCAACCCCCTGACACCGTATATTTATGGCATCGCCAGAATTGTAGGTTTGGGCTTAATTGTCAACCTTCCTTACTTGTCTTTTTACTCCGAAACACCTCGATAGTTTATCAAATATATTATATATATATATATATATATAATAACACACACACTAGCCATTGCCTCCACGCATTATTGGTGGTCAGAATCATATTTTTTTCAATGTATAAAAATATTAATTATATATATTGTTTTAATTATTTTAATTGTGTTCTTAAATTGAAATTGATCATATATGCTAATTTTTCTTTTAGCCTTTATTGTTTTTATTGTTTAACAAAATTACACTGTAAGTTTTTTTTAAAATACCTTTATTTATTTTGGTCTCAAAGTTTTTATTTGTTTGAATTTTGTCATTCGATTAAAATTAATTATACATTTTGTTTTGATTTCTTTTAATTGTGCTTTCCAATTGAAATTGATCATATATGCTACTTTTCATTTCGATCCTTATTCTTTTAATTTTTGTAGCAAAATTACACTGCAATTTCTTTTTTTAAAAAATACCTTTATTTGTTTCATTCTTGTCCTTTGATTGGAAGTAATTATATTTTTTTTATTTGTTTTAATTGTGTACTCCAAATGAAATTGGTCATATATGCTACTTTTCATTTTGTTCCTTATTGTTTTATTTTTTTCACAAAATTACACTAATTTTTTTTTAAAAATATCTTTATTTGTTTCGATCCTAAGATTTTCATTTCTTTCAATTTTGTCCTTCAATTGGAATTAAATATATATTTTATTTTTCAATTTGGTCCTTATTCTTTGAAATTTTTTTATTTAATATTAATTCCTTTGGTATTTTCAATCCTTCTTGGACAATGTTTATTTTTATCCATATTTATACATTTATGGTTTTAATTTTTAATTTTTAATTTTTTGTCATTTTATTTTTTATTGGGGTTTTATTTTTATTCGGTTCAATCTTGAAATTTTAATTTATGTTGGTGGTCATTTTAAAATTAATATTTCTCCTTTTTTCCCTTTGTTCTTTTTTTGTGTGTGTTTTCTGTTATTTTTATCTATTCTTCGTACCAAATGCTTTTATGATTTCATTATTTGCGCAATAATATTGATAATTTTAGTGAGTTTTTTTTTATTATTCGGGGTAATTTAATGATTTTAATTTTTATATTAATGATAATAATGGTAACGTAGGGAAGAATTTTCAATCTATATTTTCTTCTTTTTATAGATAGATATAATGTTGGTATTAGTCATAAATGTATGAAGTAGTGGTGGTTCTTAAAAGAAAGTTACTCTACTTTCTCAAATTAAATTGCTATTTACTTCGGTGGCTGGGATTGTCACCTACCTATAGGCTTTGAGTTATTACAGGTAAATGTAAGGCAGTGACTATGGGTTCCACCAACATTAATCTTTTCTTAGAGGATCAAACAGTGTTCATCCATTATAAAAGACAACCTTTCTCCAAGCAAGGTAGATGAGCTGTTTCAGCTTCGGAGTTAAGGAGTCCATTGAATTCATATTTTTCTTGGAACGTTGATGTTCGAACCAGTTTATACAAATCTTGATTAATATTATAAATTTTAAAGTTAATAACCAGTTAAAACTTGGTGATCTTTGAGAAGCAAATATAGGTCTAACCAGTTGAGTCACACCATCGTAGTTACTCCCTTGAAAAATTGCTGATAAAGATTTGGATTGAGGTTGCTCCAATTAATTATCGTGCTTTAATGTTTTTTTTTAAATTAAAACTTTTTATGATCCAGTTTCATGAGTTATAATTTGAGGTTGTAAAATAAAGAAAAAATTAAAAATAAGTGGACCAAATTGTTAAAAACAAAGAAACTACATGGAAATTTTAAATTCATGAAAAGAAATACTTTTTAGCCTAATTTTTTTCCCTTCATTTCAATCCCATTATTTTTGGAATTTTAATTTTAATTCAAAAGGTTTTTTTTTCTTTCAATTTCTATCATGATCTTAATATCTTGATATGAAATGATTTCGTTTCAACGAGAAAAGTTGTATTAAACTATTTTTAGACCTTCATCTCATAGGAAAAAATAATTCAAGGTCGAAAGGTTCTTTTTTTTTATTGATTTTGTTTTCTTTTGAACAAATTTAGAAGTGTTTTGAGTTGAAAATTGATTATGAGTCTTTTCAATATTTTAATTTTTTGGTTTTAATTAAATTTAGTATATTGCTAAAAATATTATCTTTCCTTTTTTCTAATAAAAATAAATTAATAAGAAAAAAAAGAATTATGCCAACATATTATTTTAATAATTTGGGTTGGGATATTAGTTGAATTGAACAAAATATTTCAAATTAGGAAGGATAAAAAAGACTTGAGTTGTTGATCATTTTTGATTAAAACTAAGTGATTTTGTTTATTAATTAGAAGAAAAAAAAAACAAGAAGCCGAGGGCCATCCTAGTTGGTTATAAAAATGTGCTGATCTACATACATACAACAGAAGTTATCCAGGTTCTCCATCTCGTCGTGACTGAAAAACATAACAAAAACGATGGTGTTGGAGAAAGACGACGCCGCATTGGAGCCCGTGAGCCCTACTGGACAATACTTCAACAGCTCCGCTCTAAACATCTCCGTTCTTGCTGTTTTGGAAACTGAAATGCCCTTTGATGACTCAGAAATAATGTCTTTGATCAGGGACGTTTTTCTCTCCATCAACCCTCGGTTCTCTTCCATCATGGTTCTCTCTCTCTCTCTCTCTCTCTCTCTCTCTCTCTCTCTCTCTCTCTCTCTCTCTCTCTCTCTCAATCTCTCTCTCTCTCTCTCTCTCTCTCTCAAGTGTATGAACTGCAAGCTGTCCGTTTGAGCCATTAACAGGCGGATAGCCTTGTTGTTCAAGAAGTTATCGCAAATGATTGTTTTGTAGCACTTCCGTAGGAAGAGCAGAAGAAAAATCGACACCTTCCGAGCACAATAATCCAAGCATTACACTTCAGAAACTAGCTACCTATTCCCTTGACTCACCGTCTAAAGACTTGGATCAATTAATGCATTATGCTAGAAAACAGTGATTCTTCTTCATTTTTTTTCTTTGAATGAGTAATCTTTGATTCAAATAATGAAAATGTGGATACAGGTCATCGATGAGAATGGAGAGAAAAGATGGAAGAAGGTGGAAGTAACTCTGAAAGACCATGTAAAAGTCCCCATTTTCCCAGCAAAAAAATGTCACCTCAATTTTACGAAAACTACTTTCAAGACTATTTATCAAACATGTCAATGGAACAGCTTCCACAAAGCAGACCCTTGTGGGAAATTCATATAATAAAATACCCCACAAGTAATGCAGCTGGCAGTATAATCTTCAAGATCCACCATTCAATTGGAGATGGTTACTCTCTCATGGGATCCCTTCTTTCATGTCTACAACGAGCTGATAGCCCTTCTCTTCCCTTGACATTACCTTCCGTACAACCACGAGCAGAGACAGATGGCGATCATGGTTCCATCTTTAAGACTGTGCCCAAGATTTTCTCTTTACTGCTCAATACGGCGTCAGATTTTTTGGGAAGCCTTATGAAGAGCAGCTTAGTTGATGATGATTTGTCTCCAATCCGATCAGGAGATGTTGGGATTGAGTTTCGACCAGTTGCTTTCACCACAATGACATTCTCTCTTTGTCAAATTAAACAAATCAAGGATACTCTTGGCGTGGTAAGCTTACTTTCAAGTACAAATTAGTTGTTTTTTCTTTCTTCTTTTAAAAAAAAAAAACGTTTTGGCTAGATATTATTTGTTGATATTGCGGTTGTTGTTGTTGTTGTGGTTGTGGTTAAAAAAAAAGTAATTTCATGAAAAATATTTTTAGTTGCGGTTCATAACTGAAATTGAAGTGTTTGCTTAAAACTGTGGTTGAGTTTGAGGTTTAATGAAAAACAGTTTCGTATTTTTTGAAGGAAATAAAGCCAACTCCTTTTTGTTTTATTTTGTTCTTATCTCTCTGCATCATCAAGTGTTTAATTTGGTTTTCTTAATATATATATATATATATATCAGACGGTAAATGATGTTATTACTGGAGCAATTTTCTTGGGAACTCGATTATACATGCAAGAAATGAGCGAAGGGTCAAGCAATCATTCAAATTCTACAGCGTTAGTGCTGCTTAATACAAGAATGTTTCGCAGTTACCAGTCAGTAAAAGAAATGCTAGAACCAAATGCAGCATCACCATGGGGCAACCATTTTGCCTTCCTGCATGTCCCATTACCCGAGTTAGTGGACAGTACTGAGTTAAATCCATTAGAATTTGTCAGGAAAACTCATCAAATCATCAAGCGAAAGAGAAGCTCTTTCGCTGTCTATCTCACTGCTGCATTCATCGAGATCGTGAAGAAATTCAAAGGACACCAGGTACGCTAGCTTATCTACAAGGTCTCTTCAACAAAATTTATGTTTTATCATATTTCTATTAGGTTTCGTAAAGTCTCACATTCTTATTAAGAGCATTTCTTGGAAATTCTCCCTGTTATTATCATATTTCTATGGTTTCGGTTAATGGATATCCTGAAGATACATGCTGCTTCGAGTCATTTAATGCTCCTAATCAATTTATTTATATTCTTCTTTGCTTAAAATATATTATAAGCACTTGAAAATATTATCATATTAAATTATAAGCACTTGAAAATATTATCATATTAAATAATAACCATTTCATTAATATTACTTAGTACATACATTCAGATAATGTTTAAATGGTTATTATTTGTTAGAGAATAATATAAATCATATTATGAGGGCCTCACTTACAAGCTTAAGCTTTTAGGTGAGATGGTTCCTTAACATGGTATCAGAGTCTTGTTGACCAAGCGGTTACAAGTTTGAATCTCACCATCCCCATTCTATTTGATAAAAACTAAGTACAACATGATGTGGGTCTGTGTAAGTTTCAAGCTCAAATGGTTTTCACTTGAGGAGGTGTGTTAGAGAATAACATAAATCATATTATGGGCCTCACTTACAAGCTTAAGCTTTTAGGTGAGATGGTTCCTTAATATTATTTACGGTTTTCCCTTTTTCTTTATATAAAGATATTTCCCTAAGAAACTGTATCATAGAATTTGTGGGATCTACTAATGGAATTCACTGAATCAATGGTTGACATTTTTGAAATGTATCTTTTTTTTAGTAAGAATATCATTGATATATATAATTGATTTAAGGCATGCTTGTAGGATGTTTGCTAAAATAATATTAATTAATTAATTAATCATATGCGTGTCTCAGGTAGCAGCCCAATGCATTCATCAAACATTGCTGAACGCAAGCATGGCAATAACAAATATGATTGGCCCGATTGAAAAAATGTCTGTGGCTAATCAAGCAATCAGAGGCATGTACTTTGCCGTTGTTGGCAATCCTCAGGTAGGTTATGATCACTCATCAAATTTAATTAAATTTGTTCATCCGACAAGAAATTAATCACTTTTGAAATCTCAACAAAACATTATATAACATGAGTTGATGGGGTTGCAGAGTCTTACAGTAACGATTGTAAGCCACGTGGATAAACTACGGGTTACATTGGGAGCTGAAAAGGGCTTCATAGATGGCCAAAAGTTGAAGTCATGCATAGAAGAAGCTTTCCAGATGATACTCCAATCTGCTGCCTGTGAAATTGTTCGCATTAAATAATTCAGTATTGGAGAATAATCTCGTTTCCAAGACTTTACTTGTTATATTCATTAGAATATTGTTCTCTTCTTAATTATAATGTGTAGAATCAATCCCAAAAATTTACTTGTAATATTCTGTTTGTTTGTTCCTGATCTTTGTATTATTTTCTTACTATTTTTTTTATTTTAAAAAAAACCTCTCGAACTTTCATTTTTTACATTATTGATTCGACTAACAATACATCGCTTTCAAATTGGCTAGTTTTTAACTAAATCATGTGGTTTCACACTCTAGATTAATTGATTTATCAATAGCCTTTTTTAGTTGAAGGTAGATTTCAGACTCAGACTTGGAATCTCTTTTCCCTTGGCATAGCATGGAGTGGGTGGCTGAAACAAAATGATCTGATCTATTATAAAGGTGCGGTCGAATTGGGATTCCATTTTTCTCTTCAATCTTGCATGGACAATAGATTTGGTTAAAGTGTAGGAACAACCTCATTTAGAGTGTACGAGGAGTTGGTGCTGTATTGAATGTACATTCAATTCCATATTAATTATGTGGGACACTGTATTTTTCATGTATTTATAACGACTAATATGAAAAGAATAAAAATATTATTAGTAATTTGCACATATTTGTAACTTATAAGGTTACATTAGTGTATTAAATAAAAAAGGATAAAAACAAAATGAGACATTACATATATCTGTAACTTGTGCATAACCAAACTTTATATATGATCAATTGGTTTGTATTTTAAAAGAAAAATATATAAGGAAAAAATATATTTAGTTCAAGGGATGGAGTTGAAGACTTAAGAATAAATTTATTTATAACTTTTGAAGTATATTTTTATGTTTTTATTATATTATAATTTATCGAATCAATGTTACTATTACAACCTACATCTGTCCATATAATAATTTTTCGAATAAAAAACATTGCAGCTCGCATTTGCATTTAAGTACTCTTCAAGCTTTCTAAAGCCATAGGGTTAGTTCTTCTTTCTTTGGTTCGTGCTCATTATATAATTGGCAAGATAATACCCTTCAAACAATCTTCGGTGGGTAGATTGTAAGAGATCAAGAAATATCATTGCTGTTATGGAATTGGAAGAGCCTTTTGATGACTCCCCATCAATTATTCCTTTTCTCAAGGATGTTTTGCTCCCTATCAACCCTCGTTTCTCCTGATTTTAATAGACCATTAAACTCTCAATTGTCTTCAATTTGACCCCTAATTTTATAAAATTAGTTTGGAAAAATCCAATTGGGTTTCTAAAAATTCAAATCTTCTCAATTGAGCTCGAATTAAATTCAAGAACTTGATTTTTCAATTATTAAGCCCTTCATAAAGTTAATTTGACCAATTTAATGCATAATAAAGTCCTTGCACTTAATTAAATCATTTACTTGGACCCTAAATTAATTCTCAAACATAATAATACTTTAAATTAGACCATGATCAAATCAAATTGGCCTATAAAAAATATGATTATGATTTTCGGCTGAATTTTTACCTCGAATATGCATTTTCTCTATTTTTTGGGCACAAAAGAGGTACGATTCGGCTCCGAAAATGTTCAAAACTTTCACCTTGATTTTTCTACCGACGCCAAGCCCTTTTATTTTATTTTTTATTTTTATTTTATTTTGGATAAAATTTGGGGAATAACCTAAAATTGGGTTCTAACAATTATCATGCATAAAAATCCAATATTTTTTTGTGTATTATTCATACATGATATAATAATATATTTAAAAAAAATTGCTTTTATGATTATAATATTCTTTTTGCTTTAATAATAAGATATCATGGTATATGAATTGCTACAAAAGGAATTTCATTAATAGGATAATGACGTTTTAATTAATAAAATGTCTATTTTATCCTTATTTTTTTATGGTTATGTGTCTTTTCAGTATTTATTTTAATCTTTTTATTATTATAATATTCTTTTGCTTTTAATGAGATATCATGGATATGAACGGCTAGAAAAAGAATCTCATTAATAGGATAATGATGTTTTAATTAATAAAATGCCTATTTTATCCTTATTTTTTTTATGGTTAAGAGTCTTTTCAATATTTATTTTATTGTTTTTTGTGTTTATTAAATTTGTGTATTGCTAAAAAAATTATATTTCTTTTCCTCTAATAAAAATATATTAATAAGAAAAAAGAATTATGCCAACACACTAATTGTTTTTTTTTAAAAAAAAACTCCATTTTCTTAAGAACCCGATAGAGTTGTTAATGTATCGACAATCATTTAGAAAGCCAAATGACAGGTTATGGTTTTCGAAAAACAAGAAAGTTTATCAAGAATATTCTAGTTCTTGTTTTTGAAGGCTAGGGCATCCTGAAATGAATCAACTAATTATTAATTTCGAAGGTAATATAATGAGACCTAATTTTGTCTTTAAAAGATAATTTTAAAACAAGGAAAAGCTAATGATATATCGACAAGACAACCCTTTCGTTTTATTTTATTTTTAACGGCTAGGGTATCATCTATCGGATTAACTTTAACAGCAAATTACTATCTTTGAAGGAAATACATGCATACATGTATACAGTGAGTATGTATAAATAGCTGAGATGTTCAACAGAATAACAGAAGGCAAGAATCCAATTTCAAATTCTCGGTGGGTAGAGAATAAGAGATAGGTCTTAAAACTACAAATGGAGATTGTAAAAGATCAAGAAATATCAGAACCTGTGAGCCCTTCAGGACAATTTCTGAGCAACTCTGTTCTGTCAGTCTCTATCATTGCTGTTATGGAATTGGAAGAGCCTTTTGATGATTCCCTATCAATTATTCCTTTTCTCAAGGATGTTTTGCTCCCTCTCCCTCGTTTCTCCTCCATAATGGTAATCTTTCTTCCTTGGCATCTCCATTCTTCTCCTTACTTTTCCACCAATAGCATTGACCAATGAGAATTTTGAGTTTACAGGTTGCAGATAAAGATGGAGTAAAGCGATGGAAGAGGGTGGAAGTGAGGCTCTCAGATCATGTAAATTTCCCGGTCTTCACCGCCGGAATGTCAGCTCAGTTTTATGATGGATGCTTCGATGAGTATCTTTCAAAAATGGCGACGGAGCAGTTTCCTCAAAGCCAGCCATTATGGGAAGTTCACGTATTAAATTACCCCACAAGTCACGCAGCCAGTAACATAATATTCAAGCTCCACCATTCCCTTGGCGATGGCTTCTCTTTAATGGGAGCTCTCTTTTCTTTTTTTAAAAGAGCTGATAATCCTTCTCTTCCCTTGTCATTTCCTTCTGTTCAATCACACACCAGCAAGAATGGCGGGAGTTTTAACATGTTCCGAAAAGTGCCTACATTTTTCTCCTCCGTTTACAACTCTGCATCAGATTTTTGTTCAAGCATCATAAGCAGCTGTTTGGATAAGGAGGACGAGACACCAATACGATCAGGCCATTATGGAGTAGAGTCTCTTCCTGCTGCCATAACAACAATCACCTTCTCTCTCGATCATATCAAGGAAATCAAGGCCAAGCTTGGAGTGGTAAGATGGAGGCATTTTCAATCCGTGCCTCCTCTCAATCTCAAAGCCTAGAACTTAATTAACGACATAATTTTATCATTCAACTGATTACGTTTCTTGGTAATTACAGACATTAAACGATGTGATTACTGGAACCATATTCTTGGGAGCTCGGATGTACATGGAAACAGTGAGCCAAGGATCAGGCAGTGCAAGTAGTACATCAGTGGTGCTGTTTAACACGAGAATGCTTGGAGGCTACAATTCAGTCCAAGAAATGTTAAAACCTAATTCTGAGGCGCCATGGGGAAACCATTTTGCTTTCTTGAAAATTCCAATTCCAAAGTTAGGAGATGCTGAGGCTACGAATAATCCCTTAAAATTTGTCATCAACGCAAGAAAAATCATCAAGAGGAAGAGAAGCTCTATTGGTGTTTACCTCACTGCGAAGTATCTTCTACTTGTTGCGAGATTTAGAGGTCCAAACGTATGTTAGGTTCTTCTCATTTCTTATACAGTTCTGTACACTATTCTGTTAGAGAATAATATAAATCATATTTCTGGGACCTCATCTAACAGCTTGAGCTTTTAGGTGAGATGATTCCTTAACATTGTATCAGAGCCTTGTTGACCCAGCGATCACGAGTTCGAATCTCACCACCCTCATTCTATTTGAAAAAAACCAAACACAAAGTGATGTGGGCCTATGCAAGTTTCAAGTCCAAAAGGCTTTCACTTGAGGGGGATGTGTTAGAGAATAATATAAATTATATTCTAGAACCTTACCTAACAGTTTGAAAGCTTTTAAGTGAGATGGTTCCTTAACATACTCCATGTTATGATTCTTGAGATCTTGCTCTTGCAGGGAGCATCCAGGTGCATACGTGGCACACTGGAGAATACAAGCATGGGCAATCTCAAATGTAAAGGGGGCCAGTGGAGCAGGTGGCCTTTGCTAATAATCCAGTTAATGGACTGTATTTTGTGGTGACAGGAGCACCTCAGGTATATGAGTCAGCTAGCTAGGGTTCAAGTAATTGTCAAACAGTAAACTATATATTCATCCTGTCCCTGGATTTTCAACGTGTTTATAATTCAGTCCCTCATATTTGAAAACCTATCACTTATGACGTGGTTTGTTTTGGTGCAAATGCAGAGCCTTGGAGCAGGAGTAACAAGCTATATAGGGAAGCTTCGGGTTGCCCTGCTGGCAGAAAAAGACTTCATTGATCCACCGAAGCTCAAGTCACAGATAGAAAAGGCATTTGATATGATATTCGAAGCTGCTGTTAAGGAACCATCTCACCTAAAAGCTTAAGCTGATAGGTGAGGTCCCTCATAATATGATTATATTATACTCTAACACACACCCTCATGTGAAAGCCCTTTGGGCTTGAAACTTGCACAGGCCCACATCACCTTGTGCTTGGTTTTTATCAAATAGAATGGGGGTGATGAGATTCGAACTCGTGACCGTTAGGTCAACAAGGCTCTGATACCATATTAAGGAACCATCTCACCTAAAAAGCTTAAGCTCGATAGGTGAGGCCCCATAATATGATTATATTATACTCTAACAGCTGCGTGCAGATATCAGAGTACTTAAGGATCCGAGCAAGCAAACAGCAAGCTTTTTAAGGATTATATATATATTCACATGGGTGTGTTGTTGTTTGTGTATGGAGTTAAATTCTTTTTTCATATATCGTAGAGCTTCATGTGTTCAAAATATTACAATAAAGAAAATATATTATTCTTCCAAATTTATTTTACTTTTTAACGTTCAGATCAAAATAACCAAATAGTAATTATGGAGCTGCACCTGATTTGAAATATTGTCTGCATGAATAATTCCTCATGGTCCCTGAAATTGTTGAATAGTTATTAATTGTTGTTGGAGCTGGATTTGTGTGGTGTAGCTGATACTCATGTACAAAAGTGGGTGACTTTGAAGATGTTTGAAGGTGTGGTTGTGGTTGTTTTTTAAAGTGTTTTTTATTTATAAATGCGCTAATTTTTTTTTTATTTTAAAAATTATTTTTAACATCAGCAAATCAAAATATCTTAAAAACACTAGAAAAATTCATTTAAAACAAAAAAATCAAAATTTTCAAAAAATACTATTAGAATGCTTCCCAGATACCTCTTTCATTATTTTCTTAGCATATACCAAACTTGTGGTAGGAGTGTATGAAGTAGTGTTTTTTTTATTACTATGGGTGTCTGGATTAACATGCGTATCTCGACTTATCTTACAAATTCTAAAGTTAATAATCATGTAATAGATCAAACAAGTGACTTGAGATGTAAGAACTAAGTGTTGCAACTATAGATAGGTACATGTATGGAGAATAGAGACATGCCAGTGGTCGAGATTGTGGTGATTGTTATGTTTTGTGGAGAAGGTAGTAATTGTAAGTACTTGAAAACCATTATTGGCATGGAAGTGTGGTGTCTACTCCTTTTTCTATGTATCTCCTACGAACTTGTAAATATGTATAGAATTGACAAATCAAAATGAGTTTGTAATGGGAAAGGAAAAGGCTGTTCGAGAAGGAATTTATTTGTTCTGTTCTCGAACGAATAGCTACGATTGCTAGCTGTTTGGGTTGAGCCCACAAAACTACCAAGTTTTTATTTGGTGAGTGTAATTCAAGATTACGATGATAACATGTGTTTGATATTGCATGTATTTTAAAAATGTTTTTTAAAAAATATATTTTTTATTTTTTATTTTAAATAAAATATTTTTTGTGTTTTAAAATTATTTTCATGTATTATTACAGAATATAATTATTTCCCTATTGTAATCTTCACAGTAACTACTGTATGTATGTGTGCTGCTCTATAAATAGAAAGGTTGGCTACGGCACAACCTATGCAACTTTATTCTTTCCAACTTGGTATCAGAACATTAAATAATTAACCTACTTTTCTCTAACTTTTCTCCCAACCTCTCTTTTCAAATGGAACAGTCGCCAACTACATATTCCTCATCAGCAGCACACATACACACAGTAGTTACTGTGAAGATTACAATAGGGAAATAATCCTATAGATGCTATATATTCTGTAATATGTATTGATATCAAAATGATTAAAAAAACACTATTTTAAGCATTTCTTAACAAAACTTTTTCAAAAAATAACTTTAATCATACTCCTAAACAAGCTTAGATGACAGATTGTATGGCTCACTATGTTATTTTTCAAATTATTTCAAGATGAGGAAAAATATATGGCTATTTGTCTAAGAGTTTGGCAAATTTAATAATAACCTGAAGAATATAAATGCAAGGGATATTCTTTCCTTCTAAAAAGGACAATTCCATGGATTTCTGTGGATCGATTGAGTTATTAAGAAGTTGTTTGGAAATCTTTTGAAATTTTTTAATTTTTAAGCAGTAATCAATCACACAAGAAATTCAACACAATTCTATGACACAAGGTGAATCTTGATCATTAAATCTTTTGTTTTTTTCTTTATTTTTAATTATGAGTCTTAATACCAAATTTCAGTATAGTCCCTAAACTTGCACGAATCAATTTTGGTAACTTTCCAAAACTCTCAAGTGTAAATTATTATACTAAAATTCCTTTTATTTCTATGTAGTCCTAATATACTACCTAAATATAGCCTTTTATTCAGGATATATTTACCTAATTCACAACTCATTTTCAATTTTCTATAAGGGTGATAACAATATTTATATGGGTTCGGAGAGTTCCTTTAAATTTTCTCAAATCTTTTATTTGGTTTATTAACTCTATTTTCTTGTGCTCTTCTACTTCTAAAATTTGTCTTTTTAATATTATATTATCTTTCAATTGTTGTATTTTAAACTATCAATTTTATTAAACACTTCAATTAATAAATTTGGATTATAGGTTTTTGTTGACTACATGTAGAAGAAGTTTACTAATACGTGGATGTTACATTTTAGATTATATGTCAGGGGTTTTTCTAAAGCAATCATGGTACACGATTTATTCCACTATTCATGTGATGAAAAAGCCAACAAGGTACCTTCATAGCTTATTTGGTTTATGTGGACGACATAGTTATCGCAGACAACAATTTAGATGACATTACGAGGACCAAAAACTTTCTATCAAGCCACTTCAAACTAAAGTGGAACAATTGAAATATTTTCATGGATTGTAAGTTGCGAGGTCCAAGCATGGCATTATTTTAAGTCATAGAAACTATGCATTGAAAATCCGTGAAGACACAATATTCCTTCGAGCAAAGCCTTCATGTTTTTCAATTGAGCAAAATATGTCCATCTCACTAGACGATAGAAAATTGCAAGAAGATGCATCTCAATATCAAAGGCTTGTTGGATGCCTCATTAATCTGACAATCACAAGGTCGGGCCTCATGTATATAGTTCATATACTTAGTCAGTTCATGGATAAACCAAGAAAACCTCACTTGGATGTAATTTACAAAGGTGTTGAGATACCTCGAGCATACTCCAAGTGAGGGCATTTTCTTAACTTCCAGAGTGCCATTAAAGTATATTGTTGTCATAACCCAATTTTGGGTTATTCCCTTGAATCTATCCAAAAATAATAAAAATTAAATAAAAGGGTTGGTGTCAACAGAAAAATTAAGGTGAAAATTTTGGACGCTTTTTGAGAGTACGATCGTACCATTTTTGTGCCTCATAAATGAAGGAAAAGCGCAGATTCAAGGATAAAAGTAATTTATTATCAGATAAATCTGTGTAAAAATTAAGTCAAAAGATATAATTATATTTTTATGGGCCAATCTGATTTAACCGTTGACCAATTTAAAAGTGTAATTAAATTTGAGAATTAATTTAGGGTCCAATTGAAGGATTTAATTAAATACAAGGACTTCATCTCTCTGTGACAGCCCAGCCTCTCTCTAACTAAAACCAAGCAAGTTGGTGTCTCTCTCTCTCCTTCTTCCGGCAGCAACTCCAACCAGCCCGGCGTCCTTCTCTCTTCACCAGCAACTCCACCTCCACCCAGTAATCCGGCCACCTCCTTCGGTGAAGCAACAGGAGCAGCCCCAGCGACAGCAACGAAACCCATCACCTTTTGAAGCTCACTCTGGCCACCATAGACCACCATTTACGACATCACCATGACAGGAAGAACCACCTCTACCCAACGGTATAAACAGTTACGTCGTTCATCGCAGTCCAAAATTCTCCATTTTTACTGTTCCTCGTCTCTAACATATTTGCATGCAGGGGGGTGAATTAATTCACTCCCCCACCAATTGTCACTGTGGACAGTGGGCTAGTCGTGTCGGGTTTTATGCCCGGCCTGATCCTTTGATTAAGACGGGCTTCCAACTCGTTGGGTTGACAGCCATAAAATTATATAATAAAAATACAAAAATACAAAATTTGCATAAAAATATCTTTTTAAAAAAAATATAAAATTCTTTTTCTTAAACATATTTTAAACATTTTGTTTCTTAAAAAAATTATTATTTCAAAGTTTAATGAAAAATGTGTTTTATCATGGATTTTACAACATATTTGTGAAATCCAAAGGGTATTGGCCAATATTCTTAAAATATCAAAATCTTATTTTTTGGGGATTCATATTATTCACTATTAATATTTGGGTAAAAAAATCTTAAAGGGGTTAATATCCAAAATACTAGCGGGGATAATTAGTTATTATTCACTGTTGATATTTGGGTAAAAAAATCCTAAAGGGGTTAATATCCAAGATATTAGCGGAGATAATTCATTGTTATTCACAGTAAATATTTGGATAAAGAAACCTTAAAGTGGTAAATATCTAAAATATGTTTACGAGAATAATACGTCATCATCATTTAACCAATATATTTTTGAAAGATCAATACCATAGCAATCATATGGCAAACCAAAACACCAAGCAGTTTACCATAGGTGGGGCGTACTAAGGGTGCTAAAATCATTCATTTACGCTACCAGTCTCTTGCCTTAGAATCTCTGAAAGACTAGTTTAGGTTTCCTAGTAACCATAATACTAGGTGACGACTCCCTTTTTCACAAAATAAAGATAAAACCCCAACATTGAATTCCCCGCTCACAGAGAGAGTCGCCGCGCTCCCGCGGAGGGTGTGACAATTGTGATGCAAATTGGGCACGCTACAAAGACACCAGAAGGAAAACAACAGGTTATTACATTTTCCTCAGACATGCTCCCATTTCATGGAAAACAAAGAAACAAAGTACGGACTCATATTCGAATGTAGGAGCTGAGTATCATTTTATGGCCACTCTTATTATGAAATAGCATGGTTGCAATACATATTGAAAGACTTGAATGTTCATCGTTTACAACCAGTCAAGTTGTTCTGCGATAACAAGGCCACAATCCATATAGCGTGTAATCTTGAGTTCCACGAAAGGATCAACTTTTTGTTTTTGTCTTTTCCGAGGACAAATTAGTATTTTCACCGTTCATAAAAATGGAAAAACCAATAATTCTCTTGCTGGAAACTCTAATTTTTTGTCTCATTCAAGAGAAAAAGAGTTATTTGACCATTCATAAAAAACAGAATGTCTAGAATACCCTCACCCAACTAACATTTTTTTAACTGAATCCAGGGGCAAAACCGTAATTTTAGTGTTTTAAAAAATGGAAACACCCCAAACTCAAGACTCAATTTTTATGAGGTTAATTAACAATAATTACACCATTATAATCTGCGGTGAACCGTGTGAACGCTCAATGCGGTTTACCTTTTGCTCTTATGGGGTATTTAATAGTACGTTTTAAAAATGTTTTTGAAAAAAAATGAAATTTTATTTTATTTTTTAATTTAAATTAAATTAAAAAAATTGGTGTTTTTAGATCATTTTCATGTGTTAATATCAAAAATAATTTTAAAAAGAAATCATTTTGATACATTTTAAAATGAAAACTATTTTAAAAATAATCTCAACCACACTCGCACGTTACCATGTGTCAAGGAACCATCTCACCTAAGAGTTTAAGGTGTTAGGTAAGGCTCCAAGATATAATTTATATTATTCTCTAACACGTTCCCTCAAGTGAAAGCGTTTTGGGCTTTAAACTTGCACAAGCTCATGCTACCTTGTGCTTGATTTTTATCAAATAAAATGGGAGTTGTGAGATTCACACTCATGATCGTTGGGTCAACAAGACTCTAATAGCATGTTAAAAAAATATCTCATTTAAAACCCTCAAGTCTCATCTGCATGCACGTAAAACAACACTAATTAACTGGAAGGAAACTTTAGAGAATAATGATGCCTTCGCATCAACACTCTTAATAAATTATCTTGGAAAAAGCCAGGTTTACATTAATAGAGCCAGAATCAAATATTGAAGAACAAGTCACATTGCAGCCATTAAAGTCCCCACTCAGCAGATGTGCATCAAACTCATGGATGCCAAATCTTACGCACAACGTCTGTCATATTTGAAAATAGTGGCTAAATAAAATCTTACACAACAGCCCACTGCAGTACATCAAGATACCGACGAGCTAGGTAGTAGCATGCTTGGAACAATCGCAGCAGCAGGTATTAACAACCACACCCAGCTTTCTCTTATTTTATAAGTTTTACGGGAAATCACAGTAATCGGAATATATCTAGATTGTAACTTAGTTGATGATGTAAGGTATTTTTTTCTCGAACTTAAAAAATAATAATCTTATTAAATATATACATAATTGTGAAGAAAAGAAAATGCAATTTTTTTCATATATATAAAAGATTTCACCAAAATTTCATTAGTTGATATTGTTAGGATCAGAATATTGAAGAAGAATTCACACAGGAGAAGAGAATTGAGAACAGAGGGGAGAGAGAGAGAGAGAGAGGAGAATTTGAATTTTGTATATTGATCGTTATAGACTCACACACATTGTGTGTTACAACAACCTCTATTTATACTACTCTAACATCCCCCCTCAATCTCATGCTTTGATAAACAAAACATGAGATTGCAACAATGAAAATGAAATACAAGAGTACTTAATTCTTTTGACAAACATTATGTAAATGAGAGAAGAGAAGGAATTTCTTCGGTCTATTTCTTGACCAGAATTTCATTTATCTACTTCAGTTTTTTTTCTGAAGGATTTCATTTGGCTTCTTCAGCTTTTCTGAAGCTTTTCTGAAGTTTTTCTTCAGCTTTTCTGAAGTTTTTGCCGATGAATTTCTTAATCTGTGTAAGAATTCATTTTCTTCTTCTTCTTCTTCTTCTTCTTCTTCATTGGATTAAGTTTTTCTTAATCTCTTTTTTTTTTCGTTTTTTTTTTTTTTTGAATTTATTCTCTCTTTCTTTTTTTTTTCGTTTTTTTTTCATTTAAACGGCAGCATGAACACATAAAACGGCACAGCACACAGACGACAACATACAAAAAAAAAACGACACCAGCACACAAAACAGAAAATCTATAAACCTAGGGTTTCTACTTATCCTCTCTCAGCCACGCCGCAGCCAACCCAACAACCATTTTCTCTTCTGATTTTCGCTGCTTCATCTGCATACATGATTCAGAAGCGAGTTGATCGAGTGGACTCGCCACACAAGACCGAGTTGAGTTACTGCTGGCACTACAAATCGAGCCTCTTTGTGGCAAGAAAGATGAAGCCGCGAGTCTTGAGCAGAGGAGCATCTGGAGCAGAGGAGTAGAGAGGCAACTGCTACAAACTCAAAACCACTCATCTCCTTCGATTTTCCTCCGTAACCTCCATCTCCAGATCTATCAGTACCTTAATCCATGAGAGATATTGTAAATGAGGAGCAAAGACCCAGGCATGGATGATCTTCTTCATCTTCGACTGCAGATTGAATGATCCATTGAAGGATTACATTGCGGAAGCTTGGATCAATTCATGCGTTAGCATAATAGCTCTGATACCATGTTAGGATCAGAATATTGAAGAAGAATTCACACAGGAGAAGAGAATTGAGAACAGAGGGGAGAGAGAGAGAGAGAGAGGAGAATTTGAATTTTGTATATTGATCGTTATAGACTCACACACATTGTGTGTTACAACAACCTCTATTTATACTACTCTTCTCGACCAATAATTTTGTGTCTATACAGCCACAAACATTATGCTTATCATAATTACAATAAATAAAACATACATTTATTTTCTAGAGCTTGAAAAATAGCATTTATTTATAAAAAAAAAATAATAAAATTTGAATGACAGGATAAGAGAATTATTTGTAATTAGGTTAAGACTAAGCACTCATAATCACCAGGAATTGTAGCCTCCGTTTTTGTTTTTAATTGTTTTAACAAAAATAATCATCATTTGACTCACAAATGCCCCCTCTACAACCCTATAATCTTGTCCTTAATAAACCTTCACTGTGTATTCAAGGAAAAGTTAATCGGGTTAGCAACCTTCACTACAGGTGTGTATAGATACATCTTGTCATTTATTTTAGTTGTTTTCGTTTTCCCTTTTATTGAAGTTTTTTTATTTTTTATTTTATTCTCTTAAGATACTTTTGTGGTTTTCATTGTTTGCACAATAATAATAATAATAATCTTAATTATTGTTTTTTAAAATATTTTCTTGCTTGTTTTTCTATTAAAGCTTTTTTTGCTATTCTTCGGGACAATTTAAGTCGATCAAAATAATAACAATCTAAATGAAACAGAAGGTTTTTTATAGCGATGTTTGATAGTGGCATCCTTAGAATTGAAGTCTATCAAAGTACCTTGCTCGTTACCCTTCCTCGGCTGAAAAGGCTTGCTCTCAAAGAAAGTTATGTTTTTTTCAAGTAGTATTGTCCTGGAGTACCTTGCTTTTGTATTCACTTCCATATTAATTATGTGGGACACTGTATTTTCATGTATTTTAAAACCTTGACGCCGACTCAAACTTTACATAAAATAGGCGTTTGTGTTTGAAGTATATTTTTATGTTTTTATAATCTAATAATTAATGGAATCAATGTTACTAGGACAACTTACATCTATCCATATAATAATTTTTCGGATAAAAAACATTGCAGCTCGCATTTGCATTTAAGTACTCTTCAAGCTTTCTAAAGCCATAGGGTTAGTTCTTCTTTCTTTGGTTCGTGCTCATTATATAATTGGCAAGACAATACCCTTCAAACAATCTTCGGTGGGTAGAGAATAAGAGATAGGTCTTGAAACTACAAATGGAGATTGTAAGAGATCAAGAAATATCAGAACCCGTGAGCCCTACAGGACAGTTTATGAGCAACTCTGTTCTGTCACTCTCTATCATTGCTGTTATGGAATTGGAAGAGCCTTTTGATGACTCCCTCTCAATTATTCCTTTTCTCAAGGATGTTTTTCTCCCTATCAACCCTCGTTTCTCCTCCATAATGGTACTCTTTCTTCCTTGGCATCTTCATTCTTCTCCTTACTTTTTCACTGAGAATTTAGAGTTTACAGGTTGGAGATAAAGATGGAGTGAAGCGATGGAAGAAGGTGGAAGTGAGGCTCTCAGATCATGTAAATTTCCCGGTCTTCACCGCCGGAATGTCAGCTCAGTTTTATGATGGATGCTTCGATGAGTATCTTTCAAAAATGGCGACGGAGCAGTACTTTCCTCAAAGCCAGCCATTATGGGAAATTCACGTAATAAATTACCCCACAAGTCACGCAGCTAGTACCATAATATTCAAGCTCCACCATTCCCTTGGCGATGGCTTCTCTTTAATGGGAGCTCTCTTTTCTTTTTTAAAAAGAGCTGATAATCCTTCTCTTCCCTTGACAATTCCTTCTGTTCAATTACACACTAGCAAGTATGGCAGGAATTTTAGCATGTTCCGAAAATTGCCTACATTTTTGCTCCTGCGTTTACAACTCTGCATCAGATTTTTGTTCAAGCATCATAAGGAGCTGTTTGGATAAGGAGGACGAGACACCGATACGATCAGGGCATTCTGGAGTAGAGTCTCTTCCTGTTGCCATAACAACAATCACCTTCTCTCTCGATCATGTCAAACAAATCAAGGCCAAGCTTGGGGTGGTAAGATGAAGGCATTTTCAATCTCTTCTTAAGACATTTCAGAACTTAATTAATGACATAATTTTCTCGTAGAATTAATTACGTTTCTTGGTAATTACAGACGTTAAACGATGTGATTACTGGAACCATATTCTTGGGAGCTCGGATGTACATGGAAACAGTGAGCCAAGGATCGGGCAGTGCATGTAGTTCATCATTGGTGCTGCTTAACACGAGAATGCTTGGAGGCTACAAGTCAGTCCAAGAAATGTTAAAACCTGATTCTGAGGCGCCATGGGGAAACCATTTTTCTTTCTTGAAAATTCCAATTCCAAAGTTAGGAGATGCTGAGGCTACGAATAATCCCTTAAAATTTGTCATGAATCCAAGAAAAATCATCAAGAGGAAGAGAAGCTCTATTGGTGTTTTCCTCACTGCGAAGTATCTTCTACTTGTTGCGAGATTTAGAGGTCCAAACGTATGTTAGGTTCTTCTTCTTCTTCTTCTTCTTCTTCTTCTTCTTCTTCTTCTTCTTCTTCTTCTTCTTCTTCTACACTACTCCATGTTATGATTGTACACTACTCCATGTTATGATTCTTGAGATCTTGCTCTCGTAGGGAGCATCGAAGTGCATACGGGGCACAGTGGAGAATACAAGCATGGCAATCTCAAATGTAAGGGGGCCAATGGAGCAGATGGCCTTTTCTAATAAGCCAATTAATGGACTGTATTTTGTGGTGACAGGAGCACCTCAGGTATATGAGTAGCTAGGGTTCAAGTAATTGTCAAACAGTAAATTATTCATCCTGTCCCTGGAATTTCAACGTGTTTATGAAAACCTATTGCGTACCGTCTCTTCAATTTTATTTACCGTTTTCTTATTTGATCATTACTTGGTTTTTTCTTTAATCCCAACGTACCATTTTACAATTTAGATTAACTATTGCTGTAAGCAGCACAACAACAAGAACGAAGGCACTAACACGGTTTTTCATAAACAAAAGATTATGTATTTGTTTTTCAGTTATAGTATGAAAAAAAAAAGGCTAAAAATTATAATTTTCTTCTTAATTAATGTTTAAAGAGAGAGTTTTTAATACAAAACTGTGGTCGAGACAAAACAAAACACTTACCGCACCACACAAAAAAAGATAATCAAGCCGTAGTTATAACTGCATTGAAACCCTAAGGATTAAAAAACAAGTCACTCATTTTCACAGGATAAACACAAAAAATATATAAAATGATGCTATTTCTTTTCGTTTTTCAATAATTTGTACCATCATAGTGATTATGACGTGGTTTGTTTTGGTGCAAATACAGAGCCTTATGGCAGGAGTAACAAGCTATATAGGGAAGCTTCGTGTTGCTCTGCTGGTAGAAAAGGACTTCATTGATCCACAGAAGCTCAAGTCACAGATAGAAAAGGCATTTGAAATGATATCAGAAGCTGCGTGAAGAGAAAGCACTTAAAAGATCCCAGCAAGCACACAGCTAGCTTTCTCATTGCCGAAACTGGACAAATGCATACCACTATTGTCGAAGGAATAAAATTATTTTCATGTCAATATTGTTATGAAACCGTGCTGTTATTTTTTTAAGGATTATATATATTCACATGGTTTGTTGTTGTTTGTGTATGGAATTAAATTCTTTTTTCATATATGAGGTACAAACAGCGCGGCGTCGTGATGACTCTCCCCGTGAGCGGGGGAATTCAATGTCGGGGTTTTATCTTTATTTTTATGTGAAAAAGGGAGTCGCCACCTAGTATTATAGATAATAGAAAAAATCTAAAACTGGTCTTTGAGAGATTCTAAGGCAAAGAGACTCGTTGAATAAAAGGAAAGGTTTTAGCACCCCTATTAAGCCCTACCTAAGGTAAGCTACTTGGTGTTTTGGTTTGCCTTATGATTGCTATGATATTCGATCTTTCAAAAATATATTGGTTAAATGATGATGACATATTATTCCTCTAAAAATATTTTGGATATTAACTCTTTTAGGATTTATTTATTCAAATATCAACAGTGAATAATAACGAATTATCCCCGTCAATATTTTGGATATTAACCCTTTTAGGATTTATTTATCCAAATACCAACAGTTAATAATAAAGAATTATATCCGCCAATATTTTGGATATTAACCCTTTTAAGATTTATTTATCCAAATATCAACAGTGAATAATACGAATCACCAAAAATAAGGTTCTTATATTTTTGGAATATTGGCCAATACCCTTTGGATTTTACAAACATGTTGTAAAATCCAAAAATGCAAGAAATGATTTTTCTCTGTGAAATCCATTCTAAAACACATTTATTCTTCAAACTCCGATATAATATATATTTTTGAAAGAAAAAGAATTTTCAAAAATATGGAAGTGTATTGGCCATATGCACGAAAACAACACATCATTATATATTTTTTGTGGGCTGGCTGCCCAACTAAATCACTCCCCATGCATGAAGATGCTAATCAACAGTAAATGAGTGGATTTTCGAGTGTGACGAACGACATACCTTTTAATACCGTTGGGTAGAGGAGATCAAGGTGGTTCTTCTGGTCGTAGTGGCATCGGAAAGAGTGACCTATGGTGGCAGGAGAAAGCGTCGGAAGCTGGCCGGCCTACGTTGCTGCTGCTACTGCCTTCGCCTGAGGAGGTGGCTAGGCTGCTGGCGTTGAGGGGAGGTTTCTGATGGTAACGAGGTGGTGCAAGTGGTCGGAGTTGGTGGCTGCTGGAGGAGAGAGAAAGGCGTATGGCTGCTGATTTTTTAGAGAGAGAAGTAGCCCCTCTTGAACATGAATCAAATTAATCAAGGCTTGCTCTTTATTAGTACAGATCATCTTGAAGTTCACCTTAGCCCATGTATCTTGAAGAAGTCCATTGAAAGCTTCTTTGAACTTCTTAGCCCTAAGCCTAGTAGCTGGACTAATTGAAACCTCCAATGGATCCTCTAATGGTTGGATCGCATCACAAAATTTCCTCATCTGCAATAAAATTCCAAGTTAGGTATATAAAGACACTCGGTCTCACTAAATAGAGATCAATTTAGGACAAATCTAGTTAGAGAACACAATCATATGTGCACACAACTTACTTTAACTTTTTTTTCTATTTTATATCATTTTCTTCTCCTTCTCAAATATTAACTTAAGCATTGAAGAGTCAATCATTTTACGAGGAGCTTATTTTTTTCAGAAACTCCCGACTCATATATCTAAAATTCATAACACACCATGAAAAGCCGAATACTTTATGTGTGAATTTGTTTTTACAACTTCATTAGTATTAATATTTTCCTTTCATATTGCTTTCAATTAGAATTTGAAAAAACTATTCTATGAATTTCTTTGGTTAACCTAAGCATTATATATGCTTACAAGTTACTTCATCCATAAAATTATGCTAATTTTGTCTACAAATATTTTCAAAAAAAAATATATAATTCATAAAGCAATTCCATAAATGGATTTCACAAACTCAACAATCATAATTTGAAAATTTCTCATTAAAATTAGTATTTTATTGGAAATCTTTTTATCAAAATTAACATTAGATGGTGAGTTCATTTGTTTTGTTTTTTTATGTTTTCGCTTAAACTCAAGTATAGAATAAGAGTTTTTCTCATAAATGTATTGTTCTAATTTATTTTTTATGTGGAAAGAAATTAGCATCAATTAAAAAAATAATTTCAAAAACATTATCAAAACTATCAAGAAGGTCAATGTTGAATCGACCTTCTTGATAGTTTTGATACACAAAACTTTCATCTCTGGTTTATTTTCATTTTAAGACACACAAAAAAAGAAAAAAGAAATCTAGTCGTCCACGTGTAGATTTTCTGTTAATTTTCTGTTAACTAATACACCAGCATTAAAAAATAACAGAAAAACAAAAGCAAGGACCAGCAGCAACAACAACAACAAAAAGGACGGAGCACAGACTTCCATTTTCTCTCTAAATTTTTTTTTCATAACAATAAAAAAAATACTTTCATTAGATCTGTTTTTTTTTATTTTGGTTGTAACAGAAACCCAAAAGACAGGTACTTTCAGCAAAATCAAAAGCATGAAAGGTGAAGGTCAGGCGGATACAGAGATGGCTGATGCCCCACAACAGCAGCAGCCACCACTTGTGGGAGGAGTAGGAGGGATGGAGAATATACCGGCAACGTTGAGTCATGGAGGGAGGTTTATACAATATAATATATTTGGAAATATATTTGAAGTTACTGCTAAGTATAAACCTCCTATTATGCCTATTGGTAAAGGAGCTTATGGCATCGTCTGGTAACTAATCTCTCTCTTGGAAGAAAACCCACTTTGTTTCTTCATTTATATTTATGTTTTTTTGTCTGTTTTTAGACTTGAAACCCACTTTTTTTGTTCATTAAAGTTGTGTTTTTTTGGAGTGTTTTGAGGGAAAGTTTGGCTCTTCATGCAAATTTGTGTTTGCGAGGAGTTTGTGATGAATTTAGGGTTTTTAGTTTTTGTGATAAATTGGAGCTGTTGTTTGTTTATGGGTTGATTTTGTGTAGGGGGGAAGGGGGGTTTAAGGGAATGAATTGGGGCTTTTGTTGATTTTGTGTTGTTGTTTGTTTGCTTGTTTGTTAGTTCGGCTTTGAATTCTGAGACGAGTGAGCATGTGGCAATAAAGAAGATAGCAAATGCGTTTGATAATAAGATTGATGCGAAGAGGACACTTCGTGAGATCAAGTTGCTTCGCCACATGGATCATGAAAACGTCAGTGAGTAATTGATTAGTTTTATTGCTGTTCATTCTGTTTCGTGTCAATGTGTTGTAGTTTCAGGGTTTTTGATGAAATGATGAGATTGGGAATTTGGTAAATACGGTGGCCAATCAATAAAAGTATCCAAATGGGGATGATTCAATTATATTGCATTTGGTAGATATGAAGCAAGAGTGGATATTATTAGTCTAAATGGCGTTTAGATAGTATCCATTTTGAATGGGAGGATGTTGAATGAAAGTGACCATGATTGTTGAATCACAATTAGTCATAGCTGGTAGCTCGTTCATGGCATTCTTCTTGTTTTTTTTCCTTTTTAAACTCCCCCGTCTCAATGATACTCCAATGACAATGCATGACTAGATATTCTTAACCAGGTTATTGAAATTGAAGTTAAGTTGCAGCTGGTAACAATTTTTCTAGAGCAATTAACGTAGTATAAGTTAAAACAATCTTAGTTAGTATCACTTGACCATTGGTTACTCAAAGACACAGGGTTTTAAACATTCTCTATCCTTTCTGTATAACATTTACCTTGAATAAAAATCCTTGCTCCTTTACTTGAATTTGAAAAGAATAACTAAAAAGCAAAAATTTCACAGGAGAAACAAGTTGATGCTGTGAATATTCTGACATCTATTTGCTCCTTACATCCGTTGTATTTGTCATGCAGGTTGTGGCAATCAGGGATATAATTCCTCCATCCCAGAGGATGTCATTTAATGATGTTTACATTGCATATGAGCTAATGGACACTGACCTGCATCAGATCATTCGCTCCAATCAAGTATTATCAGAAGAGCACTGTCAGGTTAGTATTAAATATTTACTTTGTTTAGAGATAGGACTAGAAGCAAGCAACCCAAAGCTCTACACTCGTTATTTGAAATTTTCTCATCTTATTGGTCTTAATATGGCTCCCTTTGGGTCCTCCATATGGCTGATTGAGAGCACATTGTGCATTTTTCTTTCACTCAATACACTTTTTCAAAGTAAATTGATTTCTGTGATCAACATGGACTTTTCATATTCTTTGGCATTTTGTTAATATGAGAGCTGGCCCGAGTTTGGGGATGTCTAGCAAGCGTTGAATTTTCCTTGAGCCTTGAATGATGAAAGCCTAGAACAATAGCTTGTTAGTTTGCTAGTTTGCTGTCAAACTTGATTTGGCAAGCTCAACTGAAAACAACTTTCTGCTTCTTACTTTGCTAACATCCTTATATTTCCTTTGGCTCTGTAATTTGATCTTTGTTCAGTTTTTACTTTCATCAAACTAAGTCGAAGAGCTATTTCAATTTTTACTTAGTCAAACTAAGTTGAAGAGTTAAGAACCAAACATTCTCATATTTTTGTTCTGTGCAGTATTTCCTGTATCAGATACTCCGTGGATTGAAATATATACATTCTGCAAACGTCCTGCATAGAGATTTAAAACCTAGCAATCTCCTCCTGAATGCTAATTGTGACTTGAAGATATGTGATTTTGGCCTGGCTCGTGTTACCTCAGAAACTGATTTTATGACAGAATATGTTGTTACAAGATGGTATCGAGCACCAGAGCTGCTCTTGAACTCCTCAGATTACACTACAGCTATTGATGTATGGTCTGTGGGTTGTATATTCATGGAGTTGATGGATCGAAAGCCCCTATTTCCTGGCAGAGATCATGCGCATCAGCTTCGTTTGCTTATGGAGGTAATTTAATTCTTAAATTTCTGTTGGTATTTTCCTATCTGCTGAAAACATTTTAGGATCACATCTGAATTGAGTTTTTAGATAATCCTTCAAATGCCATACCTTGTATCCTTTTTTGGAAACAACAGGGGCATTCTCTTTTCATTTTTTGTCGCATTCTTGAAAAGAATTTGCAATGCAAACCAAATGTAATCTCGACCTTAAATTAAGTCATTTTGTCTGCATTTCTTGGATAGACAACTTATTGTGTCCTTTGGTTATATGGATATGTTGTATCAAAGTGTCCTCTTCTGAGCTCAAACTTTTTCAATTTATGATTAATCATTTCTAATCCCACAGCTGATTGGCACCCCATCAGAGGCAGAGTTGGAGTTTTTGAATGAAAATGCAAAGAGATACATTCGACAACTCCAACTTCATCGTCGTCAATCATTCCTTGAAAAGTTTCCAACTGTCCACCCGGCAGCTATTGATCTTGTTGAAAAGATGTTAACTTTTGACCCCAGACAGAGGATTACTGGTGAGTTTGTTTCCTTGACCTTCAGAGTGTCAGTGCAATTTAAATTACTTGTTTTCATTGTCTTTTCCTTTACATGCTCTGGTGTAAATGCTTCACGTTGCTTAGTTGCTATGTTTTCTCTTACAAGATTGGAAATGGGATTATGTGGTGCTTTGATTGTTATTTACAAGATTGGAAATGGGATTATGCGAGAGCAGATATTGTTTGTGTGGCTTGCAATTAAATTGGCAATTGCAAGAGCAGAGATCGTATATGTGGCTTGCAATTAAATTGGAAGCAGAAAATATTTATCGAACCTCAAATTGCTATACAGTTTTTGTTATCATTATGGATTTCAAGTCCTGTATTGTATTAACTAGAAAATATCTAGTCATATCTAAGCAAATATCTTGTTTATGGTTTTGATGAAATCAAAGATCCATTGGCTGATAATTCATGTGTAGATAATGATAGCAGATAAAAATTTAAAGATGTTTAATTATTATAACGTATAACCACCATTAACCATCAATAACTATCATCTCAACGAGTGCTGTTAAGGCAGCTGTTAGCTTTTCCCTCGGACAGAATATCCAACATGATGTGATAAATATATAAATAGCCTGGCATTTTTATTTATTTTTTGATTCGAGGAAACCCCACCTCCCGGAAAGCATATTTTGTGGGTCCGGGTGAGCGAGTAAAACTCTGGCATCCGTTACATGTGCTGTTTCACTATTTTGATATCCTGCATATTATTTGTTCAATTTCTCATAAAATTGTTCACTCTAGATAATCTTTATTCCTTGTAATTTGTTACAGTTGAGGGTGCACTTGCTCATCCATACCTCACATCGCTTCACGACATCAGTGATGAACCAGTCTGCATGACCCCATTCAGCTTTGACTTTGAGCAGCATGCACTGACTGAAGAACAGATGAAGGAACTGATTTATCGGGAAGCTCTTGCATTCAACCCCGAATACCAGAACCAGTGACAATGAGACAATCAGCGTGGCTTCTTTGACTAATATGTTTTCCAGTGATTTCTTTCTTGATGTAAATATGTTCCATCCATAACCAGGTGGTTCCTGGACCGCAAAATTCATTTTGCACAGAATTCAGGGGAACAAAACAATTGAAATGGTGTTTGTATCGGCTGTTTCTTTCTATTGAATTGAGCCAACGTTTTTCCTTGAACATGAAATATGCAACAGTGGTGAGGGGGCCACCTTCTAATCATCCCTCTTATCTTACGATTCCTGGATGATGCCCTATGGCAGCCTCCGGATGGTGCAATTGCTCACTTCCCTAGTATATTTTCTGGTCAAATACATGTGAAATGCATTGATCTAAACATTTAATGGAAAAATATGGGACAAAGTAAAATAACTACAGAGCTATTTGCTTGTTTGAACTACAAAAAACACAGCATGAGCTCAAATTCTTGGTTCAGATTTATAGCTACGCTGCCCCAACTTCTATGGTACTTGCTAAAGGGTACCAAAAAACGATGGAACTGAATTTTTCAGGAAAAATATTTGGAAACCAAATTAATATCACAAGCTCGGTGACATTATAAGGAAGGAGCAATTGGATACATATTTGCTCAACAAATTTCTGGAAAAAAATTGCATGAAAGAACAATCCTCTTATAAGAAGAGACCTCTGCCAAGCATTCTAGCATCATCTTTGACTGTGCCATTAGTTCTTCAAGCTTCCAAAAATTCTAGAAAGTGGAACAGGACCACCAGCCTCTTCATCATCACCACTGGAGTGTTTGGTTCTTGACTTGCGCTTCTTTTCCTTCTTTGTTTTTCTAGACCTGGACTTTGATCTTTTCAATTCTCTCTCGTCTTCACTACTTGAAGAATCTGAAGATGAACTGGAGGAGCTAGAATCGTCAGATCTCCGCCTCAAATGCTGCAAGGTAATGCAAGATCAGGATTTGTTTCAAGTTTATATTCCGAAGGAATGAGGTATTCATAGCAATGGAGATGGGGAAAAAAAAAGGATGGTGATTATCAATCCAGAAGACTATATAGGAGACGCTTCGATAAATGAGCGATGCAAGTTTGTAATTACCCAACTTTCAGCATAGATTTTAAAAATTCAATCTTGGACTTAGTATCATTCAAGAGGCATTGTATTTTGTATAGACATAAACCCACTACTTTCAAGAGCATTCACATGAAATTTAAAACAATTCTCAAAGATTCTAAAACATATTAAACGAAGCTTATGCATACAATATAGAAACGAAGTATAATCCAAAACAAGTACAGAAGAAAATATGGATGGGCCTGTTCAGAAATAGAAAAGGTTTTCCATTTTCTATCTCCAATTTTCTACTCTTTTCAGATTTTCATTCTCCTTCAGAAAAGTAGAAAAGACGTTACAAGTTCAGAATAATTTTACAAATAAAAAAATAAGAAAACATGTAAACTAGTTGCTTTTTATCTTTAACTCAAGGACTAAATGAATGGAATTGAAAATTTAAGGACCAAATTATAAATCCACCAACCTACTTCAACATCCATCAACTTGTGCATAACAGTTTTTTTTGGTAGAAATGTAGGTGAACTTGAACCTTTTTGGAACCCAAATGTACCCTTCATTTTCATCAAGTTTTCATCCGATTAAATGAATAAAAACATAAATTTATAAGAACCCGCATATCTCATGCCACTAACATTTTAAAAAAATGAATCTAAAACAGAAGAAAACAGGGACAAAATGGGTTATGAACCAAGATCTACAAAGTGGACATCAAATAGCGCATCAAAATCTCAAGATCATATGTCCGAGCTCCTGGAAACCCACCCACCTAAAATCTATCCCAGATAACCCACCTGAAAAATAAACCATCTTATGAGCCTCAAAGGATGATCCATTTCAGTATTTCTTTCAATAGCTTCACTATCACAAAGGGTATTTTCCATTAAAAGCTGTTAATATTGCTTGCATCAACAACCCAAAATGCTCACTTTATTTCTGCAAATCTTTCAAGAGTAACTGTTACTTTACGAATTAACTGTGGAAACTTGTGTTTTCATTTGGAGAACACAGAACATAAGATGGTGTATGTGAAACCACAAAATACCAACAGTTTGTCTCCCTAAGTTCTCTAACCCTTGCCCCTAACTTCTCTTCAATTAATATGCCTAGTAAGATGGTAGCGCCCCTTGGGCAAGTTCTTATGGAATACAATTGTATAGGATTTTAGTTCAGACAGAAGCGAAGGCACAATTTCCAGATTAATTTATCAGAAGCCTCCTAGGAAGGACCATGATAATTTCTTAGTGGCCTTTTTCACTGGTTAAAAGAACCAAGCACAGAGAAACAGAAGCTAAGCTCTGATGCAACTTCCTTTGAAATGAGATAGCTTCATATCGTTACTTCTTTGCAGATGAAGAACATTCAAAATCCCTTAATGATATATTAATCTGCCATGAGTAATTTAATGAAGCTATCTACTTTGGTCATCAAAACACGAGGACCGACTATTTTTTCACAAAGATATTCTTCTAGGTGTCTTTAGTTTCATTAAGAAAAACTCTAGCCAAAAGAAGAAGTGTGGATTTCCTTGTCGATAAAGAAAAAACTGGTAACATCAAATTTAGCATCGTAGTTCTAAGTGACAGAAAATTTCATATATTAGACAATGCAATTAAATTAAAAGTAAGCTATTAGAAAAATTCAGGCACCTTTCTTTTTTTACTTCCGCGTTTCTTTAAATCCCTGTCCTTTCTATCTGCAAGAGCATATCTCAAATTCCGATGTGCAAAAGAGGACGGTTACACAAAGACAAGATATCCATATACATACCTTTTTTATGAATAGAATTACTACCAGAGTGATTCCGGCCATGAGCAAGTTTGTGTGCCCTTTCAGCATCCAATTGAGCTCGGTACTCCCGCATCATTCTGTCCTTATCTGCTTCTAGTTCCCCCTTTCTCATTTCATCCTCCTAGTACATCAAATGCAGAGGAAAAAATTCAGCATTCATATAGAATCTAGAAATATCAAATGTCATTTAACTGCATCAATTTGTTTAAGCATACATGTGCAATCATTATACAAACAAATACGTGCACAACTAATAGTTGCAGAAACAGCATGACAGTTATGAGGGAAAGTAGCATATCCACAGATTACCTTTTGCTTTTTCTTGAACTCTTCCCAGGTTACTGTGTGAGATTTATTAAGGCTGGCCAAACGAGCAGCATGCCACTCTGGTGAATGAAAAGAACCATCCACCTGCGACTCGCCTCATCAGAAATGTTCCATGAAAATAAAAATAATAAAAATGAAGCATTCAAAATACAAAAACTAGACTTAACTGTACATACACATATACACACACACACACACACACAAACACAATTGCAGAGCCCAAAAACAAAGGAGAAGTATTTTGCACTTAATACTATAAGCATTCATGCTGCAAAAGATACAAAAGAAAAAAAAAATGCTTAGTTGTGCTGTCATGTCTCAGTTATTCTTTTTTCTTCAACATATAAGAGTATTCCAACAGTTATGGCCAATGTCTACTGTCTAATGAAATCAAAGTCTAATGATCATCTTTGAAAAGGTCTTACAACAATGAAACCAAAGAAATTCATCAATACAGCAAAAAACCAGTGGCAAAGATAAAAGATTTTACAATGAAGGAAGCAAAAATGTTTATGAAGTGTTTGGAATCACTGTTCAACATGCAAAGGGCAACGTGTATAGCATTGCATTAAAGAAGCTCAAAACTATACAGCAATAGCAAGATAAGCATCCATCGTCGTCAGACACCATTCCAAGTACAATGGCGAAAGCACACTTGTAACCTTAAAAACCCACCAAGAAGATAGAACAGGTAAATGAGCCCACCATTTGTGTTGACCATATAAATTCACGACCAAGTCATAACCCAAAAGGAACATGCAACAAATAAATTAACCTAGAAGCTTAGAAAATCTAATATTCTTAGCTGCCCCAAAGCATCCCAACTTTTCGGTAGCATCTTATTAATTTCAATAAGCCAATAATCATGTTTACAAATCCATACCAAAATATTCAACAATAGAAACAATACTGCCAATCCATCAGCAAAAAAGATTCGATAAACACTAAACAAAGAGCCACAAACATTAAGCAGAAGCAACAACAATCAATACAAAGAAGATAAACATAAAACTAGAAGAAAGGAAATTGAACATGAGAATTTAAGGAGCAGTATGAAAAGGTACAAACCATGCCATCTTCGATCTCTTCAGGACCAGAAGAGCTGGTGCCAAGCCTGGATCTTTGCATAGCTTTGTAAGCTTGATTTTTACCCATTTTGAGAAATCTGAGAGAAGCCCAGAAGAGGAAAACAAGGGGAGTTGCAGGAAAGTTTGAGTTTTTAAGAAATATTGTGACCCGGATAGAGAATCAGTAGAAATTTTGGAGAGGGATTTGATTAGGGTAATATTAACGGTCCAAAAACCATGAGGGAAAGAGAGAATGCGAAGGTGTTTTGGTTGAAGTTAAAAGATGAGTGTGTAGGTGTTGTCTTTATGAACAAATTATTTAAAGAGGTTTTACTGCTATAAATATAAATGTAAGACGACCACACACTTAATTTTTTTTCGTATTAATTGTTTTTGGGATATTTTTATTTATAAATATATTATATTAATTGTTTTTGGGATATTTTTATTTATAAATATATTAAAATAATACGTTGTTTTGTTATTTTTAAAATTTATTTTGATATTAGTAAGTTAAAACATTAAAAAAATTCTTTTAAAATATAAAAACAAACTCATGGTTATGGATTAAAAAAATAAGCCTTAACAATATCAATTACAAAAACAAATAAAATGGTGTTATGGATAAAGCCTTAACAAAAAGAATTAGAAGAGTAGAAAAGAACAAGAGGATAGAAAATTTGTTATAGAAAATGTATTTCATTCATTTCTTGCCTTTTATGTTTTCTTAGATGCAGATAATTCTAAAGATCTTCGGATGTGTTTGGAAATATGTTTGGGAAGCGTTTTAAAAAAAATATTTTTATTTTATTTTTTATTCTAAATTAAAAAATAGTGTTTTTATATCATTTTAATATATTGATGTCAAAAATAATTTTTAAAAAAAATATTTTAATGTATTTTTGAACGAAAAATAATTTCAAAAACAATCTCAATCACGAAACATGCATTTCATTTTCTTTCTCCCGATTTCCCATCTGCTTATGCTTCTCAGCTCCTTCTTTAACAATACTTGCTTATTATATGTTGGTGTGATAAGAATCTATTCAAAATTCAAGAAATTAATTAGAAAATGCCTCCAGTTTTTTTGAAAAAAATAGGATCACTACACCATTGTCATGGTCACAGCTCTCCCCCATTCTTCACAACCTTCACAGAACCATAGCCATCTACTATCTTTGGAAGGAAGGATGGTGTAATTGCATTATCTTCAACTATTTGGAACTTGTTCTTCTTCAACGAATCAGTTCTAGGTTTATTAAATAATAAAAAGAATGTGAAGAACACTTTTTTTCCATATCCCTTTCCATGTATTATGATCTAGTGATAGCCAAATCTCAAATCTAACTTAAAAATACAATTAAGAACAACTTAGCTTATTTATCAATGGAATAGAAAGTTTAGTCTTAATAATAAGGTCTTTAAGCTTCTTGTAATCAATGCAAAAACCTCTATGAATTGTATTTCTTTGTTACTAGAATCCTTTCTTTCTATAACATTTGTTTAACTAACTTCTCAATCTCTTTCTTATAGATGAACGAGTATATGTAGGGTTTACTATTCACTAGTTTGGCTCATAAAACTAATAGGATCTTGTGATCTATTTGTTATTTTGGTGGTAGTTGTTTGAATCCTCAAATACTTCTTGATGTTCTTCTAACAAGAACTTAACTTGTGAATTTTGAATCTTTTATAAATATTCACCAAAAATTTCTATAGAGAAAAAATTATCTTGTGTATCTATAAATTGTCTATTTCAAGTTCTTATATACTTTAGTTATAGACACCATCTATAGTTGAGCCTTTTTCCATAATTCTTTTTAGCTCAATCATTTTTTTTATAAAAAAAATAAGACTCATGAGGAGACCTTTTATGAATAATGTAGATGGATATCATTAATTTTGATATCAACACATCAGAGATTGATTTTGGTTTTCATGGATGTACAACTCCATTTGTGTGAATCCCTTAACAACTAAACATGTTTTATAACGCCCAATTAAGGGTGTTTTATCATCAACAAGAACAACTCTTGATCTCCTCCTATTCATAAAACTGAAAAAGGCTTATGGGATGAATTACTATCTGATTGTTTCATTGAGCGTTATAAAACATGCTTAGTTGCGAAGGGATTCACACAAATGGAGGGTGTCGATTATCAGGATACATTCTCGTCTACTACTAAAATCATCATAATTCATTGCCTCATTGCTTTCCTAGCAGCTAGAGGATGGTCTTTTCACCAATTGGATGTCAATAATACATTTCTTCATGGTGATCTTCATGAAGAACTTTACATATTCCCACTGTTAGGTCTTCAAATACAAGAGAGGGATACTTTGGTGTGTAAACTTTATAAGTCATTTTATGGTCTACAACAAGTGTCTCGCCAATGGTTCTCCAAATTCTCAGAAGTTATTCAAGCTATAAGGTACATTCAATGTCACGTTGACTACTCATTATTTACTAAAACAAAAGGCAGATCATTCACTGTCTTTTTAATTTATGTTGATGATAAGAAATTTCTCGTTGAATCTCAAAGATGCATAGCGCATTACTTTGAGAGAATCGTTCTTGAAAATCTTCCCAAACTTTGAGAAAATAACAAAACTAGTCCAAACAGCAACTTTTAGACCTAATTCAAGGAGATCCAATTGTTTGATAAGTGACAAATAGTTTATCATAGGGAAATGACTTTAAAATCATCTAAGAAAATTTAATCTTGATACAACGATCAGATCTCCTATTATCTATGATATTTTTTCTTGGGGGGCTAGACCTGTCTTTGTGATCTATAATAATATTTGTTAGGTCATTCATATAGCCTATCTAAATTAAATCTCCATGTAGTTATGTCAGATTCTCTCTCAAAAGCTTAAAAACTTTAGTTGTTATAAACTATATTACATCACTAAGCTTTTTTAAAGTTGTTTTTAGATTATAAGCTCTCAAAATGCAAATGATACATGATTAGAAAAGTTATCAAGTCAGATTTGTAATTGAAAATGAAAAATCAATAATACTTGCAAATGAACAAGTAGATTTTATGAGATGGGTGATATTATTACTACTTTCATAATTGACTCAATAGTATTATTATGAGTTTAAATAACTTTTGTTGAGTTGAGTGGTGTTATAATAATGTATAGAAGCATTATCGACACTCGTAGGTAAAGTTATCTTTTTGGTTAATTTGTGTAAAACAACACCTATAGATGCAAGAAAAAAAATTATCGATCAAATTAGCGATGTTAAATTCATAAGATCTGGCCGACAGCATTCGTCTTAAACTTATCCTTTCATGGATCCCTTTATGCAATTAGATCAAACCAACATTAATCAATTATTAGAGTGAAATAAAATGCAAATACTGAAGTGTTTGATTTATACTAATTTTCATTGAAAAGTTTATATTTATGTCATAATTATTTTCGTGAATAGTTAGCAGAATGATATATCATTCTCCAAGTGATTTTCATCACAAAGTCATCATCGATCTTTTCGGCCCACCTCTGTTTTCTTATGGCAGTTGATGCATGAGAGAATTGAAGGCTTAGGCAAAAGTAAGCCCCGTTATCATTGTAATTGTAAAAGAGATTTATGAGCCTCATGGCAAAAAAAAAAAGATTTTTAAACATTAAAAAATGTTTTTTTTATTCTTAAAGAACTTCTTGATATAGACAAGAACAAAAGAATACTAAGTTTATATTTGCTTTTTTTTAAAAAAAAATGAAAAAAAAAGGATGAAAAGATGAAGGAGAGCTATGATGAATGGCTTAAAAATATTAAAAAGTGGCAAGGAAATATAAGGATAATAATCAATTCAAAATCCAAATCGAGAGGATTGAAATTTATAAACAAGGAATGATTGAAGGAATCTATTCAGATTGAGAGGACGTAGAATTATAAATAAGAAATAATTGTAGGAATCATTTCATTCCCTTTCTTTTTATTTATCATTACTCTTTCCGGTCACTCTCGACAGATCACGATCTAGACTTTTTAAAATATATATTAAAAATAAAATATTACAAGTCTCAAGTTCAAGATAAAATATACAATTTTTATATATAAAAAAACTAGGAAAATCAAGGTTTTACTTACTCACTCACTTAAACCAAGATTGTCAATACTGTTTCGATTGTCATTTCATTTTTTATATTGATACAAAACGTTTCGGTTTTGGAGCGTTTCGGCATACTGTTTCGGAGTTGTACTATTTATATATGATACATCACTTTTGGCCAGGCAGGCGGGCGAGAGATGAGCGGCGTGGAAAATGAAATTTTTCCCAGTAGCTGAAACGGAAGAACAAAGCGTGATTCCGGCGTGTTTTGGCGGGTATTTAACTGAAATTTCCTGTACATGCTAGAATTTAAAACCTAAAGACAAAAAACAATGTTGTTTTGTCTCTTTTTTTTTACCGGTACAAAAACAGTATTAAGGTTAACATTGATTTAAACTCATAAAATACATTTTTCGAAGAATGTGTTTCCTCACATAATAAAAAGGTTATTATCTAAGCCTACGATGCATGGATTAAGGTTAACATAATCTATTCAAGAGAATAATATATGAATTATGGTGTTTCTCTTTGGGAACAGGACAGGAGAAGCAGCAAGACAATCTCCTCCCCCTTCGTTATTTTTCTCACGAAACTCCACAAAAATAAATAAAAAATAAATAAAAATGCAGAAACATGTGAGACTTACTTAAATAGAAAAGAAAATGGGCGTGAAGAATCTTGGTTTCTGCTCTCCTTGATAGTTTCCAAAAAACAATGAAGTAGTCTCACAGGGTTTGCCGGAAAATGCGAGTCAATGTTTGCCAAAAGCATTGTACGGCCAGGACCCACACTACTCCACCGAGAGTTTTTTGGATTTTCATCGCACTAAAAAAAAAACAGTAACATATATTGAAGAAAGTATTAGGATATATTGCAAAATTTTATGATTGTCGCTCATCATATCCATCCATATTCTAGGGAAAGAGAGATGAGAGAGAGGGAGAGAGGTTTTTTCTTTCAATTTGATATAATTTAGAGTAGTTTTTTCTTTCAATTTGATATAATTTAGTGCCCGTTTGGGACGGCGTTTCAAACGCTGTTTTCAAAAAAATTAATTTTTTTTTTATTTTAAATGAATATGTTTTGGTGTTTTTAGATCATTTTGATGTGCTGATGTCAAAAATAATTTTTAAAAAATAAAAAAAACATTATTTTTATGTATTTTGGCACGAAAAGCATTTGAAAAGCTACCGCAACCGCTCTCCCAAACAGGCCTTTAGTTTAATGTGTGTTACCTTGATTGAAATTTACAAAATTTGATTTAGGGATATTTAAGAAATATATTTTTTATAATGTAGTTTATTAGATATAATATAATTTAATAATTAGGTTATTTTGGATTGTTGTTGACCATGAATTATAAAAAAAAAAAAACATTGTTGTGAGATGGGTTATATTGTGGCCAACAATGTATTTATTTTATTGTATGATGGACTTCAAAATATCAAAGAGCTTGAGCATCTTGGAGTAGCATTAGTAGAAGATAAGACTGTTTTATTACAAGAGTGTTAAGAATGTTGATCTATCCATGAGTATCTCAAGCTTGTTCACAAGTGTTCTAGGTATATACATTTACATTCTAGGTTCATGAATGAGTTTTGGGGTGATATTGACCCTCCTCACACCTATATAAATAATAAAGACTCGTTTTACAAGTGGGGTCTTGGCCTAACGATTGAAAGGACTTGTTTTTTTCCTCTACACTAGGGTTCAAATCCCACCATGCATGTCTGTCACCCCCGCGGTGCTTTACATGCTCACTGAGTTTGCAGGATGTTCAGTGAGTCCAGGGATTAGTTGTGGTGCACGTAAGTTGGCCCGGACACCCCGTTATAAAAAAAAAGACTTGTTCTAAAGTTGATGCACGTTTATTATACACAGAGAGAGTTAGATAGCTAGTTAATTTATTTTTAATTGTCATTTTAATTTTGTTATTTGTGATTGAAGATGTTATGTGCTACCCATGTGAATTATTTTTTATGCTGAAAAATTGGTTGTTTGAATTGTGAATTTTTAGACACAGTTAATGGCATAAGAAATTGTCCTAGGATGAGCCTCTTAATCAAGTCTTAGATAATAATTATACTTAAACATCACAAATGGTATGTGTGACTCTCTAATCATGAATAATGAATGTGACTTACAACTTTAATTAAGTGTTCTAGATAATTAAAAAAAAATGTATGGGCTATTTTACTAAAAAAAAATATTGTGTGAAATTCAAAAAATAATCTATTACAAGAACAAACATTCTTCGTTAACCATCTTACGTAATTGTTTGCATTTTTGTCTTACTGAGTACTACCTATAAATGTACTTGCATTGTTAGATAAATTCATAATATCATTGCTTGAGCTAATTACATTGAATGCCTGTTTGAGAGTGTGGTTGTGGTTGTTTTTGAAAGTGTTTTTCGTTCAAAAATATATTAAAATTATGTTTTTTTATTTTTTAAAAATTATTTTTGACATCAGCTCATTAAAATGATCTAAAAACACCAAATTTTATTAATTTAAACTTAAAAATAAAAATAAAAATTTTCATTTTTTTTCAAAAACATGTTTGAAAAGCAATCCCAAACACCCCTGGCTCGAGTAAAAGAAATTAAGTTATTAGATTAATTCACTTAGATAAATATTTTTATTAAATAATATCGTTTCATTTTAAAAAAAAAATATCGATATTTACTCAGTTATGATTATATAGAAACTAAATAAATATTTTTCAATAATCTACTTAGATATGCAAAAGACAAAAATAATGTTAGGAAATTATAAGACAACACGTGGATGGTGGGCAAAGAAAATGTGTAAATATACAGTCAAAATGTAAAACCAAATGATTTTGAATTTTATGGTCTCTTTCTTACACGATGACATGTTATTGTTCGAGGAGCGGGTGCGATGTGATCCTGTGCTTGAGTGATTGAGATTGTAGTCTTCTTTTGAATTGTCATATTACCTTTTGCTTTTTCACAAATGTTATTTGTAATGTTGTTGATATTGTTGTAAAAATGTATTTTTGTTTAGAAATATATTAAAATATTTTTTTTATTTTTTAAAAAATATTTTTTATATTAGCATATGAAAATGATCTAAAAACTCCAAAAATATTTAATTTAAAGTACAAAATAAAAATAAAAATAAAAATTTTTAATTTTATAATAAACACTTTTTGAAATACAGTGTCAAACAAGTAAGTAATACAAAACCCATGATTTTCAATGCGGTGGCTTATGTTTTTTGAGTGTATTCTACTTTGGAAGTATATTATGTTTTTAGTGTGTTTTTTAATGATTTTAATGTTTTTGATATAAAAATTAAAAATAATTTTAATGTATTTTTCAATTTAAAAACACTGTTAAAAAATATCATTTACTATCATATCAAACATATTTTTAGAATTAAAAGGTTTTTTATATGATAAAAAAAATAGATATTAATGTGAGTTGATTTACAACTTATTATGATCGTTAAACTTATTTATTGATATAATAAAAATAAGGGTCTTATTGATCCCAATCCTTTAGTGATAAAGCATCATTATGGAATGATTGTTTTGTCATCGATTTTTACTCCTATATAAATAGTTAATGTATCTCGTGAATATATAGTAAGTGTATTTTGATGTTTGAAATTTAATTTATTTTGTTTTTTTTTGCTATTTAAATAACATTAAAAAGTAAATGAATGCATTTTGTCCTCTTTTTTCTACGCATTATTCATCTTAAATGAAATTTGAGAGCATGGAATTCTTTCTTTGTTTAGCATAACTAATCAATAAATAGCAATAAATCAAGCGATTTTGCATTTAAATATTCTAAACAAAAACTTTTATGCCTATTTTCTCTTTCATAATAGGATTTTTTTTGAATTTTTTATCACGCAATTAAAATGGAGAATCATATAACTAAAATTAAGAATAATCAAATATGAATTGCCTTTTCATATTGTGATTAATTGTTTAAAAAACAATTCTAAATTTAAAAGATAAATGATTTTTTTATGCAAAAGCTAAGAGCATGAAAGATAGCATCGGTTTGCTATCCCCCTTGTTTATTTCATTTGGGAAATTAGGACCCACACAAAACAATCATAATTTGAGTAACTAAATACAAATTCCAAAACGAATATGTCACCACTTGATTGGTGTAGCTTTGCTTTTTTGCACAATGTTTATGTGGTTGTACCGCTGTTTGTTCAAAATTTAAATTTTATTTATTTTAAATGAATTTTTTTTAGTGTTTTTAAATTATTTTGATGTGCTGATATCAAAAATAATTTTTAAAAAATAAAAAAAATATTATTTTGATATATTTTTAAATAAAAAACACTTTTAAAACAACCGCAACCGCACTCCCTAAACAAGCTCGTAATCCCAATAATGCTAAAAAAAAATAAAAACTTTCTCCTCTTTTTAGTAAAACAAAAAAGGAAAAAAATTTAAAAAAAAATTACCCTCCATGAAAAGATTAAGCATAAAAGTCTAGCCCTCTTTTAACTTTAGACATTTCCAAAACATAGTGTATAAATTATCAAACCCTCTTTTCTTTTTTGTTTTGTGTTAAAGGTAGCCCCTTTTTTTAAAACAAAAAAGAAAAGAAAAAGAAAAACTATGAAAAGGACAAAAAAGGTAAATTTATCAATGGAAATAATATAGCACATGTAGATGACATGGATGGGTTTGCTTGTTGAAGAATCATTCTCTGCTTACAGTGGCTCTGATGGTGATTGATAACAGCGGTGCAGCAGTGGCGCGAGCCCCTAAAATAGGACAGGTGTCGTTTTCTCAGCCACTGAGGTCGGCGTGAATCACTGGTTTATTATGCTGCTCGTGTCACTCTTGTCATTTTCTCTGCGAGCCTTCTTTTCATGACCAGAACTTGTACGTCAATTTCCACATTTTCACCGACGATGAAACTACATCGTTTTAAACCTTAACACACACGTTTAAGATCTGATTCCCTTTATTTAATTTGTCAAATGTAAACAATTTCATTTTTTTATTTCGTTCTAGATTGGATTAGAAAAAAATAATGTAAAAACAATTGTAGGTGTTGTCATTTTTTTCTTACAATTAGATTTTAAATTATAAACTCAAAACCTGAGGTGAATAAAACATTTTATTTTTAATTTATTTATTTTAGACTTATTTTACTGTAATACGTAATAAATCATGGTTCATAATTTTGATATCTAGAAATTTATCTTTAGACTTGTTTTCATCTTAAAATATCTCAAAAGACAACATAAAAACTTTAATAAATTCATTTTTCAATTACAAGAAACTCTAAAATCAATCAAACAATTACACCAAACTTATTTGATATTACGTTTCAAAAATATTTTAAAAAATAATATTTTTTTTTATATTTTTATATTATTTTCATGTATTAATATCAAAAATAATATTTTAAAAAACTTTATTTTGATATATTTGTAAATAAAAATTATTTTCGAACATAAACTTAGTCACATTCTCGAACAGTTAGGGCCTGTTTGGGACAGCAGTTGTACCGTTGTTTCCTCAAAATTTGTTTTTTTTAATTTTAAATGAATTTGTTTTGGTGTTTTTAAATCATTTTGATATGCTGATGTCAAAAATAATTTTTAAAAAATAAAAAATATATCATTTTGATGTATTTTTAAATGAAAAACACTTTCAAAAGCAACCGCAACCGCCCTCCCAAACATACCCTTAATCATCCAATCGCTATTAGAATCCCTTTTGTTCCAAAAGTATATGGGATTCCAAATCTAAATTGTAAAAACAAAAAACCTTATTATCAGGGAAGTAGATCCGAGTTCATTCGTCGACATAAATTGTTTTTTTCATCGATGGATTGCTCCGGGCCTGAGAATCTTGCACCAAACAAGACATTAGACAGACAGCTATTGTTATGGTAGTTAGCACATTAAGATCATCAATAAGAGAACATGAAACTTTGAATCAAGTGTAGAATATTCAATCGTGTAATCATACGCGGGGGTGTTTGAGAATGTTTTTAAAAAATATTTAAAAAAAAATATATTTTTAATTTTTATTTTAAATTAACCTTTTTTTAGTGTTTTTAGATTAATTTGATATGTTAATATTAAAAATAATTTTTAAATAAAAAATACTTTAAAAAACAACAACAACCATACTTTCAAACAGAGAAACAGAGACGTACAAGATGGCCATGTTATTGTCTTCCTCTTCCTTAATTGCTGTGTCTGTATTATTAATTGTGTGATTATTTTGCATGTCACGTCTGGTCGTGCTCTTGTTGCCAGGGGGAACCGTTCATTATTGGTGTGTTAAATTACGGGAATTATCCTGTATTTTAAATTCAATTTTATGAGCAATAATGAAGCTTCATCAGTCGTAAAAAATAAAAACTTCAATTTGTTAATTGATTAACGTTAATTTCATAGATTGTTTTGTCAAATTATCTATGAAATCCATCAATCGGTCACTCTTTGAACTCTATAATGAGTTAAATTCTCATTTAAATTAATTTTGGAATCATTTTCTTAGGTCAAGGAGGGACAATTTTGGATTTTTAAAAATATATTAGGAGTGTGAGATTTTTTTTATTATACTATAAATTTGAATAAAATAATAAATTTATGCATAACTCCCGCCAAGCACGAGTTTCTAATAAAATATATAAATTTATTTGTTTAACATATTTTAACGAAATCACCAACATAAAATTATCAGTCATTAAAAAAACAAAGAAGTTACGGATGCTAGAATCATCGAATTCACTGTATTAGGATTAATTCATTTTATAATCTAATTTAAATTAAACACAACAATAAAATATAAATTATAAAAACACCAACAATAACATAAATCGTTGATTTTCTATCAATAAAAAGAAAAAAACTCACTGAAAATCCATTAATACATTACTATTATTGTCATAACCCAATTTTGGGTTATTCCCCAAACCTACCCAAAAATAAGAAAAAAAATAAAATAAAAGGGGTTGGTGTCGGCAAAAAAAAAAAATCAATGCGGAAATTTTGGACTTTTTCAATAGCTCGATCATACCTTTTTTGTGCCAAAAAATAACTGAAAGCGTAGATTCAAGGCTAAAGTAATTTATTATTGGATAAATCTTTATGTTTGATAATTAATTTAGGGTCCAATTGAAGGATTTAATTACGTACAAGGACTTAATTATACTTTAAATTGGTCAAATTAATTTTATTAAGGGCTTAGTCAATGAGAAATCAAGTGCTTCAATTTAATTCGGGTTCAATTGATGAGATTGGAATTTTCGGAGACCGATTTGAATTTTTCCAAGTCAATTATGCGAAATCGGGGGCCAAATTGAGAGTCTAATGATCAATTGAGGGTTAAATCACACTAATCAGAAATCAAAGACCAAAATAAAAAAGGTGTGCAAAATCAAGGCTTATATTGAAATTTTGACAGGGATATAATTGCACAAAATCATAAGTTTAAATCTAATTGGGGGTGTAATTAGAACAATTACAAATTGAGGGACTAAATTGCACTCACCCCCCAAAGCAACAGACATAGTGCACACCATCGCCTGCCCCCCGTTGCCGACCAGCTGCCCACACCACCACCTGTATGCCGCCGAGAACCACGTTTTCAAGCGTGCTGCAGCAGGAGGTAACCCAATAGTTACCTCATGCGCTTATAAATACACAGAAGCCATGCTAGGAAGGGAGAGAGAACAAACTAGAAAAGAGAGAGAAAAAAAAGGGAGAAAAAAAGGATTTTACGTAGCAGAGTGGAGAGCAGGAATTTACGAACAGAGAGGAGATTTTTCAAGTAACAGAGGAGAGAAAAGAGAAGATTACGTAAAAAGTAGAAAATTGAGAACAAAGAAGAGGAGGAAAACAGAGTAGAAAATTTACAAAGAGAGGGCAGAAAATTCACATAGAGAGAGAAGGAAAATTTATAAACGAAAAATCAAAGAATACAGAGGATGAGATTTACGTGAGATTGAAAATTTGGCAGAGCACGAGGAAAAAGACATAGTAGAAATCATACACACGTAGCGGCAACCACCTTTCTTCTCCACCAGCTCCGGCGTGGTCAACCCCCTCCCCCTCTCCCTTTCTCCTTGGCATCTCCTTCTCTCCAGCTCTCTCTTTTCCTCTCTCCAAAACCATACTACTGGCGTCTCTCTCTCTCCTCAAAGACTTGACAGCAGGCCACCAGCTTCACCCTTATCACCACTGGCAGCCCCCCCTCAATGCTAGCATCCCAGGCACCTCCTCCGGCGAAGCAACATCAACAGCCCAGACGATAGCAAGCACAACCCATCACCTTCCAACGTCCATTCCAGCCACTATTTCCGACGCCATCATGACCAGAAGAACTACCTCGACCTCCTCTACACAACGGTATTAACAGGTATGTCGTTCGTCATACTCCAAAATTTACTATTCATCGTCTCTTGCATGCAGGGAGTGAATTAATTCACTCCCCGGATGGCTAGTCGGGTCGGGCTTTGTGCCCGGCCGGACCCTTTGAGTAAGGTGGGCTTCCATCCCAAACCAGATGAGCTGTGGGCTGACAGCCCATATCGAAATGGGGTGGGCTCCCAGCCCAGTCCTAGGCAAGGTGGGGTGACAGCCAGCCCACCGAAAAAAATAATAAAAAATAGAAAAAAATACAAATTCGCATAAAAAATATATATTTTTAAAAGATAAAACAATGTGTTGTTTTCGTGTACAGTCAATACGCTAAAATATTTGAACATTTATTTTCAAAAGATATTATTTCGAAGTTTAAAGAAAAATGGTTTTAGCATGGATTTCGTAAACAAATAAAATTATTTTCTCGTATTTTTGGATTTTACAACATGTTTGTAAAATCCAAAGGGTATTGGCCAATATTCTAAAAATATCAATATCTTATTTTTAGGGATTCACATTATTCACTGTTAATATTTGGATAAAGAAATCCTAAATGAGTTAATATTCAAAATATTGGCGGGGATAATTCGTTATTATTCACTGTTGATATTTGGGTAATGAAATCCTAAAGGGGTTATTATCCAAAATATTGGCAGGGATAATTCATTATTATTCATCGTTGATATTTGGGTAAAAAAATCCAGAAGGGCTTAATATCCAAAATATTAGCGGGGATAATTCGTTGTTATTCACCATAAATATTTGGATAAAGAAACCTTAAAGTAGTAAATATCTAAAATATTTTTACGGGAATAATACGTCATCATCATTTAATCAACATAGTTTTTTTGAAAGATCAACATCATACCAAATCATAAGCAAACCAAAACCAAGCAGCTTACCTTAGGTAGGGCGTCCTAGGAGTGCTAAAACCTTCCATTTACGCAACCAGTCCCTTGTCTTAGAATATCTAAAAGACCAGTTTTAGGTTTTCTAGTAACCATAATACTAGGTGGCGACTTCATTTTTTCACGAAAATAAAGATAAAACCTTAACATGAATTCCCCGCTCACGGGGAAAGTCGCCGCGACGCCGCACTCTCGTGGAGGGTGCAACAGGATGGCAACTCCACTAGGGACCCTTGAACTAGGCTTGGTAATTTGTTTGTTTATGCTTGATATTGTTGAATTTTTTTTCTGGTTGCTAAGAATTATTTATTTTTCTTTAGCATGCATCTTTACATCCTGTTATACATAGTATGTTCTGTCATGTATCACCTTCATTATCTTTATCTATTTGCGAGCACACACATTAAACTTAAAAGTAGGGGACTAGCAAGCTTACCTTATGACTTGAGTCAAGGTTTAAGTTTGTGTAAAACCCAACTCTTTGCTGAGTGTTTAGACTGGTAGTGATTAGTATACGTACCATCCCGCTATTTGCTAAACCCCCATATCGCCTTTACAAAGGTGATCACTAGAACAACAAGAGACCCTCTTTAGAGACCAAATAGTAAACCTACCCTATGTCTCACATAAAAGAACTAGAACCTATCGTTAGGGTGTATGCTCCATAGTATATTTTTGCATAAAAAAAAGCATCTTCACTTGAAGGACTTGTGAACAAGACGACCACCACTGCTAAAATTTCCATAATGGAAAATGAGAAAAATTCAGAACCATCGCAATTGACCGAAGGAAATTGTTTTAGAAACAATGTTAAGAAATTATCACCAATCTATAACATGAATTGCATTGTGATTGAGGTTAACAAGTTAGCGACTCAATTCTAGAATGTGGATAAGGACGCATTTTTAGAAAATATATTTCTAAATGTAATTATCAAACATTAACAAAAACGTCATGCCATTGTTTTTTGTCATTTCTGAGTGTATTTAAGTAGTTTCACTGTGCATAAACATGAAAAATCCTAAAAGGCCCTCATTTCTAGTGCCCTATTTGTGTTCCGCTCGAGGGCAAAATTGATATTTTACTGTTCAAGATCAGATAAAAAACTAAAAATATCCTCAACCATCCTTCGTCTTCTTGTCAATACCTAGGTAACCCCTTGAAAATGCTCAAAATACCTCTCACACAAACAAAGGATTAAAATTTGCGGTCCGAGAGATAAAAAAAAAACTATTGAAATTTATAGTGATTAGTATTTAGAAACACAATAAAATATTGAGGCGTGTTGTTTTTGATTGAATTTGATAAAGCAAAAAAAATTGTAGTTCGTACAAAAAGTGCAAAGAAAAGGAAGGATGAGTTAAAAATGAAGGGTGTCTTTTGTAACAGAAAATATAGTTTTCATTTTTTTTAATTTTCAATGAAAAAATAGAAATGCATTCGTTATCAAAAAACGAAGATGAGTTAAAGTTCTTTTAATTTTTCGTTAGTTCTTTAATTTCTCTATTTCTAACATAAGTTGCATTAATCACCAAAGTTATAAGATGATAAATATTATAAAATTAAGTAATCTTGTTATATGAGAAGGGTTTATATAACTACGCCCGATAGCCCATTTTTCAGCGTGCTTGAATGAAATTTTTAAATAAGACAAAGTTCATGTCAAAATCTCTCAATCTCTTATTTATTTATTAAAGAGCCCTAATTCAAAGCCCTAATTCAAACACAAGTTTTAAAATATCTTAATTAATGAATAAGGATGGGGAGTTAATGATGTACCAATGACAATAAATTAGTTAATAATTAGACATAAGAAAGGTACAAGGTGACTTTGTTTCTTATAAAAAATGAAAGAAATATATACATATACATCTAATCTATATTATGGTAGATCCAAGTCGGTGGTAGATCTAAGTTGTAGGCTGTGTTTTACAATGTGTTTCAAAAGTATTTTGAAAAAAATTAAAAATTTATTATTTTAAATTAATTTTTGTAATATTTTTAAATCATTTTCATAAATGGTTTTCTTAAAAAAATAAAAAAATATACTATTTTAAATGTATTTTTAAATAAAAAATATTTTTAAAAATAATTTTCAATCAAACTCCTAAACAATCACTTAAATTTTATAAAAAAATCTAAGTGATCTTATAATAAAAAAATGAGGTCGATTGTGATTTGATTACAATTGATGCAAAACGTTTGAACTAACAAAGTTGATATATTAAATTTATAATAATTAAATTTTCAGAGGTGTGAAAACCTAGTTAATACTATTTTTTGATTTTATGGATTCAAATCTTGATTGACATGCAAGAACAAACCGTTGAATTATTTCACATACATGAAGACAACATGGAGGGTGCGCTTTCAAGATTATTGAGAGACAGAATTCAACTCTCTATCATTATAAAAACTAAAAAAAAAAAAATATTTTTTAGTTTTAACATAGCAAAATAAAATAAAAACTAAAACAATTTCAAATTTATATATTTAATCTCAAAAAGCCTATTCCTTTTTAAAGAATATATATAATATATATTTTTAGTTTGTATAATGATGGAGAGTTCAATTTTTTAACAGATAAATGTTTGAGAATGAAATTGAAGTTCATTTTTTTTATTTAGAAATACATGAAAATAATATTGTTTTTAAATTTTTTGACTTTGGTCTATCAAAATAATTAAAAATACTAAAAAACTTTAATTTAAAACAAAAAAAAAAAAAATAAAACTTTTTTTAAAATATTTTTAAAACCAATCATTTAATATCTATTTGAGAGTGTTGTTTGAAAGTGTGATTGAATTTGTTTTTGAAAAAATAATTTTTATTTAGAAATATATCAAATGATATCAGATCAGCACATAATAATAATAATAATAAAAATAATTTTTTTAATTTAAAATAAAAATATTTTTTTTAATTTTTTTTTAAAAAATCGATTCACAAACACCCCATTGTTTTTCTCGTGGAAGAACAATGAAAAATGATTTCCCAAATCACAGACGATCCATGAACAGTAACAGTAAACCACAGACCATGGAAAAAATCCAAAATTTCTCCAGCTGGATACCATTGTTGCCCCAGTCGTACCCTCTGTAAAACAGAGTCAAAGCCGAAAGCAAACCTTTCCCCCCCAACAATTTAAGAGAAAGAGAGTGTGAAAGAGAGCCTCGCTTTCTCATGATCCCCACAGCTCATCTCCTTTTACACTCGCTGCCATGGATTGTTGGGAAAATATCTAAAATATATTAAGTTTAATATTTTTTTTGAAAAAATAGTAATTCTACTGATGAGATGATAATTCTGTCAGAAATCTCGCAGGAAAAATACAAAGCTTGCAAACAAAATCCCTACAATAATGATACATAATTTACAAAATTTCAAAGTGTCTGTCATTTTAAGCCTCTTCTTCAACGTCACCTGCATTTCTAGCCTGTTACAGTCATCATCGTCTTCTCCAATCTAGAGAGGTGCATAAAGATGTGAAAATGAAAAAAAGTTTATTGTAGTCTGAACATTCTCTTCTCGGACCTCACATTTTCTGAACTCTGTGCAAACAGTGTTCCAATCTCAAGTTGAAGAGCCTGCCTGTCTAACTTCTTGAACCTCAAGGTGTTTCTTTCTGTCGAGAAGTGCTGTTCTTTGTGGAGAATTCTAATCCAGCAACTGAACTTTCTTCACTGTCTCTCTCCCACATCAATAACTCAAGGTTAATGCTTTTGGTTTGTTTCTTTCTCTCTCTACAATTTCAAGCCTTCCCTCTCCCTCTCCTCATTGGCCCACAACCTCCACCACATTAACTTCATTTCTTTCTTAATCTCACTGTATCTCTGGTTTTAGAGAGACAAAGATGTTAACTTGAGAGAGAGAGAGAGATAACATTGTGTGTCTGAAGTGTGTGTTTACTTCAAAAACATACATTAATGGCCACTTCTACTAGTGCTAGTGCTACGATAAATATTCTCCTCCTCCACCTCCTCCTCGTCCTCCACGTCACTACCTCGACCTCCACCACTCACCACCGACACCTCCTCCACCAACCCTTTTTCCCAGTAACCCCCTCCATTCCACCAACACAACCTCCCTCCTCGTCTTCTCAACCCCAACCCAAATATCCTTTCACCTCCAACCCCAGCAGCAGCAGCAGCAACAACAACAGCAACCCACAAAAGCCCTTCTTCCCTTCCCTCCCTTCACCTCCACCACCTCCTCCTTCCACATCCACCCTAGCGACTTTCCCTGCAAACATCTCCTCCCTCCTTCTCCCTCGCCAATCCTCCTCTCCTCGCCACAACCTCATCATTACAATTTCCATCTCCCTCTCCCTCCTTTTCGCTGCCCTCTTAGCCTTATTTTCAGCCTTCTTCATCTATTCTCGCAGAAAAACCCAGCCTTTTAGCCCTCAAAAGGGTTCAAGATCAGAAAGTCTCCGCCTTTATCCTCAAAACACTATCCCTTCCGATGGCTCTCCTAAACTTCCAAAGCTCCCACACCGTCCTGGTGTTGTAAGCACAAGCTCAGAGTTCCTTTACTTGGGCACATTAGTGAACTCTCGAGCTGGCATTGATGATCCAGGCAAGTTAACTTCATCCAACAATCCTGGTCTTAAAATTGGTGTTTCCTCGTCATCTTCTTCACAGTATCAAAAGCTTGGGTCTCCTGAGCTGAGACCGTTGCCTCCATTGCCTAGACATAATTACACACCTACCTATAGAAGTGGTGAAGTTCTTGTTAGTTCTAGTAAAGAAGAAGATGAAGTTGATAGAGATACTGACGAGGAAGAAGAGTTCTTTTCACCTAGAGGGTCGTCTGGAAAAGAGACTAGTCATGAGAGTCCAGTTCATGTTGATTCAAGCTCTAGAAGAGAGATCCAAGGGACTCAAGGAGAGGTTTTTGGGTCTAGAAGTTCTAATTCAAGGACTGCTTCATATCCAGAATCAAACTCTTGTTCTCCATCAAAATCTGTGTCCAGCAGTGCGTCTCCAGCATCGATTTCTAGCCTTGCAAGTGGAAAATCTAAGTCTGCTGATACTATTATTAATTTTCCTGCTCCAGTTCAGTCCATTAAGCGATCATCGCCACCCATTTCTTCATCATCATCATCATCATCGGAGAGAGATTCAGGGGAGTTGCAGAGTTCTTTGGATCGAAATTTGGTTTTTTCAGGACAGAATGAGCAGGTTCCAGTGAGGATAGAGAGTGCTAGCAAACAATTTGTTCCAGTAAAACTGCCCCCACCGGCCCCACCACCTCCTCCACCACGGTTTTGGGAGATGCCAGCAATTGTTAGAGCGACTCGGGAAGTGAATTTGGGGAGTTCAGGTCCTCCAGTTCTCGTTACGCCTACAAGGTCTGTTTTAGTTCAAAATCTTGCGATGCCAGTTTTGGCCAATGAGCATATGCAAAGCAAAGATAGTGTTGAGAGGAATGAGGAGAGTATGAAACCAAAGTTGAAGCCTTTACATTGGGATAAAGTTAGAGCAAGCTCGGATCGGGCTATGGTGTGGGATCAGATAAAATCTAGCTCTTTTCAGTGAGATACTCAAAACCTTTTTAACTTTTTGTTTATTTTTGGAGTTTCTTGATTGTGCCAGGAGTTACATTCTTATTTTTTTGGTTAAGTTGAATGGTTTCGTAAGCTTGTAGACTATGGTTTCTATTGCAGGTTGAATGAGGAAATGATTGAGACACTTTTTATGGTGAATAATTCGAATTTGAATGTGAAGGACCACAATGGAAGGCGGCAATCGCTTCCATTGCTGAACCAGGAGAATAGAGTACTTGATCCGAAGAAGTCCCAGAATATTGCAATATTGTTGAGGGCTCTCAATGTGACCATTGAAGAAGTCTGTGAAGCCCTTTTGGAAGGTAAAATCTGACTTGGACAATTGTGCTTTCAATTCTTAGGGATTGTCCACGATAATGCTTTGAAATAGGTAGCGTAATAGCTGCCTGCATTATTGGAGTCGATCTTAGTTTTAAATACCTGCTTGGCTATCCTTAACCATGTTTGGTTCCTCCAGTTTTCCTATCTTTGGCTGCGAATTACTACCTGTTTTAAAATTTCAAAATCTCTAGGCCTGAGGTTGCCCTCATTTAAGGTTTTTATTTTGTGGGATTGAATGTGGTGATGTACCACTTCTCTTTGACCAGCAAACAGTGACAAACCTTTGGTAGCGGTGGTGTTTCTTTATGAAAGAATTTTAAATCAAGGTAGTGGAGGGACACTTTTTAGACAAAAGCTTATGCCTGCCACAATGCAATTTACATGTTGATGAATGCTTTTTAGCTAAAGAACATTGTGTTATTGGGTGGTTAATTATAATTCTATTTGCCCCCTGCAGTGCTATATGGATTTAGCAAAAGGTGATAAAGAATAGTCTTTTTTTATGACAGTGTATTCCTAGTGCCAATGGCCTTTATTCATAGAGATATCTTTCCTATCACAACAATTCCCATCTTAGGCCAAAAAGATAATTTTTTTTGAAGATAGGTAAACAAGCTGCATGATAATGCCTCCCTTTGCTTTTTGAAGAACACTAAGAACTATATGGATTGCGCGTGCACATACATTATTGATGTGAGAGAGCTATGTTGTTACTGAACCATTCACTGCTATGAACAGGCAATTCAGATACTCTGGGAACAGAACTTCTTGAAAGTCTATCAAAGATGGCTCCGACTAAAGAAGAAGAATACAAACTAAAAGACTTCAAGGATGAATCTCCATTCAAGCTAGGCCCTGCTGAGAAGTTTCTCAAGGAACTGCTTGATGTTCCTTTTGCATTTAAGAGGGTTGATGCAATGCTTTATATTGCAAGTTTTGATTCAGAAGTTGAGTACCTGCGGAGGTCTTTTGAAACGCTGGAGGTAAATCATTATTGGCTTGTTAATTTTTATGTTTAATTTATGTTAATACGTGGTAATATAGCTGATATTGAAAAGCAGGTATACTGTTCTGTTTCATGCTTGTTATAAGCCTTCTTACCCTTATTCTTGTCAAAATAAATTTCATATTTACTCCTAGTCATGGATTGTGGTGATCAAAAGGGCTCCATCACTTGATCTGACAAAAATCAAGATGAGCCTTCTTAAGTTAGAAATCTTTTGATGTTTTTTTTACTCTCCCTCTATCAATTTTAATAGCTTTTTCCTGCTTTGAGTATTATTTCTTATAAGTTCCGTGTCATATCTCTCTCTTTCCTTCTGCCTGTATTTTGTTCACAGATTAATTCTAAGCCCACGATTGGGAGCTACCAATCCATTCCTTTATTACAAACTCGATTCCTGTGGTTATACTGGTGTATGATGTTTGTACTGCATTCTGTGATCGTCAAGTTATTGCTGTCAAACCATAGGCTTTATGTTCTGATGGTTGATATTTCTTTCCCTGAAGTTCCAAGTGATTTTTTGAATGAAAGACAAACTTCATAAAACATCTTGCACAAAATTGGATGTAAGGACTGTGACTTGCATGGTAGTGTGCAGTTCACATTAATCAAGTTGTCTGAACTCCTAGATAACTGCATTAATTGGCATGACTTTTTGATGAACCAAAGCCGCTAGCCACTTTGGAAGGTTAACTTTCTTGGTACCATACCAGAGGAATGCCACTTCTTCCATCAACAAGAACCTTTGGGACTGAAGTGCTATACAACCATGTGGTTGACTTTGAAATGTAGAATGGCAAGGATCAAATGAGATTTTTCTGATTATTCTTGGTATTAATGTATGTTGACTTGGATACAAGAAGGTCCTGCAATTTTAAGAAACTCATCTTGCATTTACAACATATTCTGCTATAGCACATTTTTTCCTGTTCATCATTTCCTGTTGCAGCAATCTTCCAGCTGCTTCTCATATTTCTTCTTTCTTCTACAGGCAGCTTGTGAGGAATTGAAGAGCAGCAGAATGTTCTTGAAACTTCTAGAAGCAGTGCTCAAGACTGGGAACCGCATGAATGTTGGCACCAATCGCGGCGATGCCCAAGCCTTCAAGCTTGATACACTCCTTAAGCTTGTTGATATTAAAGGCACTGATGGGAAAACCACTCTCTTGCATTTTGTCGTTCAGGAAATCATCAGGTCTGAAGGTTCACGTCTTTGCGGTGCAAACCAGGATCAGACAGCTCAGAAAACTCAGCAATCAGCTTTCCAAGATGAAGTTCAGTTTAGGAAGCTTGGTTTGCAAGTAGTTTCAGGTTTGAGTGGAGAGCTTACCAATGTAAAGAAATCCGCTGCAATGGATTCAGATGTGCTTAGCAGTGAAGTTGCGAAACTTGCAGCTGGAATGACAAAAATTACAGAAGTTTTGAAATTAAATGAAGAAACTGTGTTGAAGGAGAGTAACTGGAAGTTCTCTGAGTCGATGAATGGGTTCATGAGGAGGGCAGAGGAAGAAATTGCAAGGCTTCAAGCACAGGAAAAGGCTACTCTCTCTCTGGTGAAGGAAGTAACTGAGTATTTCCATGGGAACTCAGCTAAGGTAGAAGCTCGCCCATTCTGGATTTTTATGGTGGTGAGGGATTTTATTTCCATTCTTGATCATGTATGCAAAGAGGTTGGAAAGATCAATGAAAGGACCATATACAGTTCAGTCCGTCCCTTGCCCTTAAATCCATCACTTGCACCAGTTTTTCCAGGACTCATTGGAAGGCTTCACGATGGTTCTTCTGATGATGAAAGTCCACCGTCATCTTGATAAAGTTAACCCCGGGTGACTCTGGAATTGAGTGGTGCTCGCAGCAGACTGTTAGAATTGAGTTTCTGCTTCTAGTCCATTACACCCCTTTTTTGGTTGGCCTCATGTTCTGTATCTAAACATATGTTTACTTACAAGATTTCATATTTGTCTGCTTCGTATGTAAGATACCGAAGGGATTATGTCGGGTAATAATGTAGTAAAAGTCAGAATAGTCCGATCTATCATGTAAATTAGAAGTTGAAAGTATGGTTCAATTTTTCACATCTTGTCGAGGCTAAATTTTGTTTTTCGAGTTGAGGAGACTTGTTCAGGGATGGGATGAAGATTACTTCCAATAGGGTTAAATAACACAACATCATTCGCAATGCAAGTTCAGACAGCATCAAATTGCCCGAATTGCCTAGCCAGGACCCTTAAGAATTTATGTTTAGATGGTAAGAATACCAACCTTTCTGTGGTTTATTATCTGGACATTGAATATGTACATGTGGTTTATTAAGATGCTAATGAGTCCAAACATCATTGGATATGCATGCTCAAGCTATCCAAGTCTACCAAAAAAAATGAAGAAGAGAGAAAAGATATTGTTGTCCTGGAGATTCCCGCCATTTTCACCCCCTCTTCTTTTCCAGACAGCAGACTTTTTTCATGATTTTGCAATCTGGGAGTTTTCAGCATCCATTCGTTCAAGAACTCGACGTGCTTCTTCTTCTGTAGCTGGAACAACATTCCGAATCCTCAATCCATCTTTAATGGCCTCATGAAGGACAGTGAATGTAAAGTAGAATTTGTTTGATACCTGTTCAAATCATGTGGCATATGAGGAAACAAAAGTGATAAATTAATATGTATTCTAGCCGTTTTAGCTTAGAATAGAAAATGAAAAGGAGTTGGAATTGCATATTATGGACTAAACCATCCATTAGATTATATATTTGCGATTGTGAGCAGTAAATAAGTATGTTTTCGATAGGTTTAGACCATTGAAAAAAACATTTAGCTAAAGTTCCTCTTTCGCACCCATGCAAGTTCTTTCATCGTTACTGTCTTCCATTTGTGAACACCAAAATTGAGAGTTTCCAATTTTATCTAACAGCAAAATGCTTTTTTACAACAAATAGCAAAACAATAAGTTTTTTTTTATTTGGTCAAACTGTGGGGAGGAGCAAACTGCGGAACTATAACAAAGAACATGAGGAATTCAGATACTCACCTCGCTAGACCTTAGCTCAGGCCTTGTAACATGAGCAACAACTTCCACGTTAATCAGAGGTTCAGCTGGGTTCTCAAGTTCTGTGTACAAAACACAAGACTTCAAGCGGAGGAAATTTCCAACATCCACCTGCATCGGAGAAAGAATCCCATAAGCTTAAAATATAAAGTTCACAGAATCGCTTGTTCAACTATTCAATCTTCATGGGACATGAAAGCTGAAAGAGGTATACTGAAGCAACTAATTTGTTGAAATATCTTCCTATTTTAGGAGCTCCTAAATCTAACTTCATCTGCACATATAAACAATGCTGATAATGATCTCCTACAATGCCATGTCCCTGGCTAGAGATAGCTGTAAGAAAATCAAAGAAGCTGAAATGCCCTCCCAAAGATCCAGGAGATTAACTTCTAAATCTGTTCCAAAAGGTGATTGTAAATACCTCCACATTGTGTGAAAGATATAACTAAGCAGAGAGGTTGGAACTTACTGGTTTGAAGAAATCAACATGATCAACTTCAACAAAGCGTGGTGCTGCACCAGCAAATGCATAAGCATTTGAGAAGGCCAGTTCAAATGCCTTGCGCATCAAAAATCCTCCAAAAATACGACCATGAATGTTCCTTTGTTGTGGTTGACAAATAAAAGTGTTTTCATGACGTGTATCTTGTATAAGAATGCTATCTCTGTCTGCCAATGCAGGCATGTCAATGAAAACCCTCCCTTCAGACAACAATGCATCGAGCCTTTCCGTACCCTCATTCTCAGGATCCCTTTTCTTTTCTGCTTTCTTCTTTTTCCTCATCTTGTTTCTTTCTTCTGCCTCTTCCCAAAGCAATTTCTCTTTATCAGTTTCAGGTGATATCTGGTTAACAATAGCTGATTTTCCTGTCTTCGTATCGCGAGCAACAAATGTGAAATTTGCTACAAGAGCAACTGCATCTGATGGATTGGTGGCCCCTGATAATCAAGTTCCCATAAAAAATCACTTCCAAGAATAGTACTCTGAGCCTTTTAAAAAACGTACAAGTAAGAAAACATCAGGTGGATTGAACTTGAACAGCAAGCCTGTGAGAGCAGTACATCACTAAAAGATGATATTATTGGAAGGCCATCAATGTTCGTACAAGATTAAATGTTAATTAACTAGATGTTGATTTGTGCTTGTTGGCAAGGATGGAATTTTTCTGAGTATATTAGGCGCAAAGCAACATATTTAATGCTTACATAGAAGTACTGGGAAGAGTACACTCATTTTACAGAAATGAAATAGTCATAATCTACAAGAAAAAGGGCAAAGCTGCTTTTCCATCCTCAAAAGTGGATGGAAATGGAAAAATGCTTGAATAAAGAGGATATTTTTCAGAGCCAACAAAGAAGAAAATCCAGGGTACTTCACATAAAGTTCCCCTCACAAAAATCAACCTTTGCAACACAGGGTTAGGAAAAAACCTGGAAAGAATCAACTCAGTAAAATAATCTGCAGAAGAACTGCTTGTGAAAGTTTTGGAAAAGTACTTATGGACTAAATGCATTCCATATTAACAAGCAAAACCTACAACCTCTTTTAAGCCAATTTGACTTGCAGTGAAATCTCTTTGCCAGCAGAAAATTGCATTGACAGCCTATAATTTGGACCTTAATGCTCAAAAAGCAACAGGAAAGAACACCAGTTATTTGCCGCTGCAAAGCTTTCATCAGCGGAATGAGTACATTCATCTCCCACAACTTCCTCCACAACATATACCTTTCATGCTAGGATTGTAACTCATTGCTAGTTACATCTTCTCTGCTGATAAACACTCGTAACTGAATGAAGTGAAGTATGAAGAGCAAGGACATGCACATAATAAATTATACATGAAATCTAGTAATCTACAATGAAATCACAGCCGAGATTGTAGAGGAATGAACAAAGAAACACCATTTATTACTAGAGTACCTTCAGTTGGTTGAATCACTTCCATCTGAATCTCCATGGATGACCTCCCAACCCATGTAACAGCACCATCTATAGTCAAATCAGCATCAACAAGGATCGGTTTTTTCAAAACTATCCTATCAACAGAAGCAGTGACCAACAGCAAAGGCCTAGTTGAGCCATCATCATTGCAGCAATGCTGGTCCACAAGTGAAATATTGGTCAAAACAAAAAACCAGATTTACACTCAATACGCAAAAAGAAATGAAAATCTAGATCTTATCAGCTAGTGGGAATGGTTCAAACCTATCTTAAACATTACACATCAAACTTTAAGCAAACACAAAATCAAAATCCTTTGTACCTTGTAGGAAATGGTTCCAGCAAGAGCATCAAGATCCTCAACCACCTTCCCCATTCTAATCTTATTCCATGGATTCCTATACTGCTCTCTAAGTATAAAATCAGAAGAAAACTTATAGCAAATGCTAGTCCTGCTCTTTGATGGACTTTTCGCAACCAATTCAATCTCTGAAGTCCCAGAATCATTAGGCTCCTCAAAAATTCTTGATCTTGCTTCCCATAAGGCATTAGAAACAGGAGAATGGTACATTCCAGGCCACAAACTAATTGGTTTTCTCATGGAAGACCCTGCATCAATCGGCTGTGAGTTCTCCCCTGATACCGCATTTTCCGGGTTTGGATTTTCACTTGAAAAGGCCCTTCTTTGAATGAATTTACAAGAGATTTGATCATGAAATATAACTTTAAACATGGGCTGTTCGCCAAAATGAGATCTTGAAAGCGAAAAAACCGAACTTGAACATGAAAACAACCTCGTTTGGCTGGACAACAAAGTACTTGCAGTGGGTTTTGGTTTGTGTAATGAATTGAACAAGAGGGTATTCGTTTGTTCATTGTTGGAGTGATGTTTTTGTTGGTTTCTTGAAAATGAAAAGTGGGTGCTGGTGGCTTCATTGAAGCGGGGTTTCGGTGTTAGTGGCCGGTCAAGACAGTATGTGAACTGTGAAGAAAGGGCTTTCCGGGAGTGATGATGATTTAGGTCTAGGTTCAAGAAGTGATTTTATTAGTTGTCTCATGATTTAAGATTGAGCAGAAGGTTGGAGTGAATTAAGGAACCATATAGATGGCTACTAGCAGCTGACTGGATTATCTGAATGTTGGGAGTTTGACCAGATGATTCATCTGGGAAATTCCTGGAGAATATTTCTTTTTTTTTTTTTTTAGTATAAATCATCCGGTAATCCGGCCACTGCCGACTAATCCGGATTCGAGCCGGGCTGGAGAATATTTCTAAATATTCATTGGGAATCTGCTAGGAGCAGTCCGTGGAAAACCGTTTGTACTTGTATTAGTATCAATTATAAGAAATTATTTTTTAAACATATATATACATATATGTAATTAAAAATTTAGAAAAAAAATAAATTATCAAGAGGTTTTGACAATGATCCAATCGGATTCTCATATTAGAGTTTTTTTTATTTTAAATATATTGTTCTAAAATATTTATCTCTGATCTTTTTTCAAATTATACCTAAAATTAAAGCTTGATAATTAAGCATTATAATTTAAAAATATAATTAAAAAATTACAAATCATAAGTTTTTTTCATAACTAAAGTTTCATGATAAAGCTTTAAAGTTTTTTTTTGAAGCTCCTACTAAATTATCTTAATTGTTAATTAAAATGATTGGATTGAAGTATAAATTAATTTGATTAAAAACAAATTGATATATTCAAATGTTTTGATGACAAAATAAAATTTTCTATTATTGTTTTAATATATTTCTTAAAGGCAGTCTAAATGATAACCATTAAAGGCATGTTTGGTTGTAGTTTTTATAGAGTATAACTACAAGTAAATAAGGACCAATTTGTAAATAAAGATAAAATGTAGGGACTGGAATAATTTTTTGAAAACTACACGAGCTAAAATAAAACTTTTACAAATCCTCCATTGCAATTCTAAAACTTTTACCAATGGCATGGGTGTGTTGATGACATATTGTGATGAGGATACAAGGTTGAAAGAAGAAATGGGGTCACAATAAATCTACAGGTCGAGCTGAGAATGGCCCCAATGCGTTCTTGGCTGCTATTACTTTGCTGACCAGCAGTTTCCACTTAGCCTCGTCTTTCTTCGTTTGATGCGGCACTTTTTCCTTGAAATGCCTATCAAAAAGCAGAAAACACATCATTAATATCAGCTCAAGGTTGTGGCTTAATCAAGCAAGAAGGATATCTTTTTATTTTTTTTGGATTCGAGGAAAATCCACCCCCCGGAAAACGCACTTTATGGGTCCAGGTGAACGAGTAAAACCCCGGCTGTCCCAGAATCTTACAAGAGATACACGCCCTGACTCGAACTCGAGACCTGTGCAGATCTCAAGCCCTTTGCCATCACGCCACGCTCCTTGAAGACACAAAAAGGATATCGAGTTGCGTACACATAGATCAGCATCACCCAAGCCAAATAAGTAGAAGCTATAATGCAGCTTTCAGTACAGTGATAAAACTAAAAACACAGAACAAATGAGCCTTATGGGATTGATTCAACTACTAGTCCAAGGTACTGTTTCACAACTACAAAGCAGAAACTAGGACCAATCCAGCTGCATCTCATATATTTCCATGCCTTGAAATTACAATTTCTTAGTATAATAACACAATGGAGGATATATTTGGACACTCAAATTTCATAATAAATAAGATAGCATTGTGGCTAGTATAAGTGGTTTTTGAACTCTTTATCTGTCCTTTTTTAGTTTCTAGTTTTCCCCTTTTGTTCAAGATTCACTTAAATGGATTCTTACCTACAAAGTGGGACCTTGCAGTAATCTGGGTCATTGCACATGCGAGAATGCAGTTCAAGAAGCTGCCACATGCGTTTGCAGTGAACGCAGCCCCGGGGAACCCGGGTCTTACAGTTAGAGAAATGACGAACCAACGACTCAAGTCCCTTGCAAGCAGGAAAGTTGCAGGCAACTTGGCTTCCTTTAAGCATTTTGTCACTAGGTCCAATTGTCCTACACCCGTCCCTGCATATGTGAAGGAGAGCCTCCATTGCTTCATACAGTTGTAAGTACACTTTTCTCTCTTCTATTTTCCTCATCCTCTCTTGTTTTCTCTGAAAAGAAGTGAAACTCATTCCATTAGGTGAAATTGAACCAAGGAAAAGACTACAGCTTGTACCAGATAATGTAACATTAAATCATATACTAAAAATCAGAACTCTGGATATGAATATTGACTCGAGGAAAAGAAAATGAAGAAACAAGGGTCCATACATGAACAGTAACAGTAAGACCAACCAGTTGCTTCAGTAAATTCATGATAGCATGTATCATTTGGACAGCTTCCTTTCCAAATCAAAAGGCAATTGGTTTACAAACATTCAATTGACTATCTGGAATAACAGGATTCTCTGGCATGATAGGATTTAAGGCTTAAAAAATACAGGAGTGGGAGACCTTAGTCAACATAACCAAGTAGACATTCCACTAAGGAAACATGTTACTAGACTCAACCATATGAAAGTAGATATTCCATTGAGAAACATGAAGCTCAACTAAATCATCACTACAGACTAGGATGAAGAACCTTTTCGTGATTGGCACCAGAAGGCATTCCACTGAGAAGCAATTTTTGTGTCTCAGACAACTTGTTCTCAAATGGGCACCCATCATGTACCAGATGTTAGTGTTAATGTTTCCCAAAAAGCTAAATTTACAGGATTCCAATTTTAATGCTTAAATCATGCATGTGAAGATTCACTAGTTGCTACTTCCTCACCTTGACTTGGGATTATAAAAATAAAAGAAACAAAAACCTTTCATGTGCTTGCTTTGTAGCCCGTCATCTAAAGTTTAAACATGTGAAAAATAACTCTGATTGCATGTAATTCTCACCAGCCGCTGCACATTCTATTCATTGTTTGCAACAAAGATCAGGAACTGACTTACCGAATCTGCTTCAACAACAGATTCTACAAGCTCTTGTTCAAGGGCAGGGTTAGCGCGCTTCATGACTTTCCAACCTTCAGTTGATGATATAGTTTTCAAGTCCTTCACAACCATTCGAACACAAATGAAGGAGAGTCGTGGTGCATTGCAGCTCCTTGCTAACTGAAGCACATCTATCACATTTTCCCTGGTCAGATAATCCTGCTCCAGAAAGTCTATACAAATTCTTTTCAGTGATGGGACTGAGTATGCGTGTGATAAAACCATCAGATGGAGAACAAACTTCTTCATCTCATCCTCTTCATAGCTGCACTAGGATGTCAAGAATGAATATCTTTATTTAAATCTGAGCACCTTGAAATAACAAAAAAAATATAACAGAAAACCGAAAGGGAAGCATTCTCACTGCCATCCGCTCCAAACAAAAAGTAACAAGAAGCATTTAAAAAGAATCCACAACATTTTCTATTGCACCTGTGATACAGTACCAAAGAAAATTAATGATGATGAATACACGGTAAAGGATACTCAAATATACCAGGATGAGTACAAAAACCGGATGAACATGTAGACAGCTTCACAAGGTACACCAAGAATTTTGATGTATCTAATACCATCTTTAACTTTCGACTGCTGCAGGATATTTCCTAGCACAGGTGATGAAATACTCTGCAAAAGGAAAAACTTTCAGCCACCCCATTGGCCCGGAATTTTTTAATGATAATAGTTCAACTTCAGGTCTTTATTCATGATGAAGGTTACAAATGTTGTTATTTGTACTGCCTTTCTTTGTCTCAATTTAGAAAAGAAAACTTGCAACAAAACATCATTTAATATTCTGGAGGCACCAATACTGAAACCCCGCTGGATGCATCAGATTTAAAGAAAAAAACCTTTTGAAAGCAATCACCCATTTTATCTTTTATATTTAGATATATACACAAAATTCCTCGACTCAAGCAGTTATCTTCAATGCAAACAATGATACTTCTGAGCAAGCAGATATGTTCGGGAAGTCTAATTAACTTACCAGAACATTGCAATGAGCTGGAACATATGATTTTCTATCTGTGATAATGAAGACATCTGCACCATATGCTTCCTTGAATAGCCTTTCCCATGTATCTTTAATTTCCTGTGGCACAGAGCAAGTCCCCAAAATCCTTTTACAATTGTTGGCTTCTTTAGATGTTTTATTAGGATACGGTGGTGGCTTGGGGATATTACAGGTATCAGACATAGAAGATGTGGGAGCTTCCAGCACATTTAAAACATTGGCTGATTTGATCTCCTCTATTTGCATATTGAAACATCCACCAAAAGATTCATTAGTAGCACAGAGCCAAGGAGAATCGATATCTGGTGATGCCATAAGTTATTTATGGATTTTTCTGCTGAGTGAAAATAAAGTCTAGCTAGAATATCTGCAAGAAAATAAAGAAACAAACAAGGTAAGTGTACATTGCAAGTGAACACCATAAAGAATTTAAATGAAATGTAGAAAGGGTTCATCAGAACCAGAAAAAAAAAAAAGGGGGGGGGAGTTATCCAGCATTTACAGTATATATTAATTCTGTGATGGTTGTGTATGAAACTAATCCAAATTTATAAACCGACCAAGTGTTGTTACAAGATATTGTCGGACATCTAACAATAGGTTAAGATTACTTCACAAGGAATGCCAAACCAAACAATATACAAACCAAAAGTTTAAGGTATTAACGAAAAGGAAAAGAATTGTTGCAGAAATCCTTCCTAAAGGACTTGTAGACCATTCACAAAGTTTCTTGAGATGTCAAATCAGAAATTCTTTGCTTGTAGTTGAGAAGTTTTCTCATTTTTTATCACAATCTATTCACAGAAATCTTCTTGAGACGTAAAACCAGAAATTCCTTGCTTGTAGTTGAGAAGTTTTCTCATTATTAATCACAATCTATTCTCAGAAATCTTCATGGATAATCAAGAACACCATAACTGTAAGGTCCCATAAACTTCCACATAGATTAAAGACACAAAACATGCAAAATCTTTTACTTTTCTGTATTCAATATAAACAAGCAAGAATTGAAAAGCATTTGGTCATCGAAGAGAATAATAGAATAAAGAATAACATGGTCTAAACATAATTATAAAATAAAGGTAAAAAGAATAAAGAAAGCATCATGGACCAAATATGATTAAAATAACATAATTCATTTAATAAAAAGTCCAAACTTTTTCAATATTCATTCAACTCTCCATAAGCACACACAAAGCATATCCACCAAGAATTGTTCAAAAAGAACAAAACCCAGATTCAAAAATCCTAGCTTTATGCACTTCAGCTCTCACAAACAGCTGAAAATAAGAAAAAAAAGTGAACTCAAAAATTGCACTTTCTCATACAAAGAAGAAAATATTTTTTTTAAAATCAAAAGCTAAGCAGAAAATTCAAACACTATCATCAAAAAGAAAAAAGAAGAAAAAAACATAATAACAACAATAAGAAATGAACATCGTAGTCTTCTAGAATTGTTTCATTTTCTTTTCCTATAATTTTTCTCAGTAACCAAACAGAACAAAAACCAGAAAAAGTTAGCAGTATCATACCTTTAATGAAACAGCAAATCTTCTCCAAAAAACTGGAAGATTTGTCTGGTATACACTATACAACTTGTATATAAGCTATCACTGTATCACCAAAGTACCAGCCAAAAAAAATTCAGGCCACAATCCGAATCCAATCTTTATAAGTACTTTTTCTTCAAAGTTCTAATCTTCAAGCCAAATGACTCGACAAATTACAAACCCAATATTTTTTTTCACGGGAAAAAGTCAGACAAAGAGAGAGACACCTTCTTGATCATGTGGGGATGAAATTTGTTATCAGAAGAAGTGAGTTTTTTATGCTAACTGAGCTCTGAGATAAAGAGAGAGGAAGTGGGCGACTGTGATGGCGCAGAAAGAAGACGAATAAAGCAGAGAGCATAGAAGAGACGTGTGCCTCTAACAAGACAAACAAATGGTGTGCTACTTTCTTCTTTATTTACGATCTTGGACACACTTTGAGTTTTTTTTTAAAAGAAAAAAATATTATACTCTTAATTTTATGATTAAATATCTTTGAGACCATGACCATATTTTAATTATATTTTATTAAATCCATATAATTTTTATATTAACTCATCTAACTTATAATTTAGATTATAATTGGCGGTGATTTTTAATAACTTAGCATGAAGAAAACAAAGATTTTATTGCGTAGAAAATTACTAGAAACATCCTCATTCAGATGGTGATAAAAATATTGCAACAAAATTAAATTAAACATGTTATGGTGGAACCCTATAGGCTATAGTAGTAGATGGTTCAGTGATAATAACTTAGAAAATTAAACGATTTGTTATCTTGTGATCTCAAGTTAAATTAAATATTTTGATTTTTTGATGTCAAACTATATTTTTATCAATTATTTTGACTCTTTTTACACTTGTTTAGTTGAACAAGTCAGATTAAATCAATCCCCATATAATTTTTTTTACTGAAAAACATCAGCAACACCAATATATATATATATTTTATGTTTTAAAAAATAATTAATTTAACTCATAGGAATATAGGATAGTTCATGCCAGCGATCTAGTCACATATAAATTGGAAAATCTTTTCGCAATTGAATGGAATTTAAGGATATAATCATGATTCTATAAGATTATCTCCTTCCTCTTGAATATGTGTTGATAATCCGATCTCCAAAATCTATTCGTAGCCTTTCATGGATATTCCAAATCCAAAGTTTCATGGATACCTTTCACTATCGAGTAATGCTCTCCTCTTATCCAAAGATTCATTACTCATTAGGGAAAAACAATTCATTTAATGCATGAGATTTCTATTTAATGCACACAACTTTTTGAAGGGGTGAATTGGAAAACAATTAGAAAGCGATATTATAGTTCTTAATTAGATCAAATATTCAAATTGTGGAATCTCATAATGTTCAAGTTGTTAATTTATTTGTCAATATTTTTCCTCAAAATCATATTTTAGATAATTATAATCATCGGCAAGACCATCAATTGTCACATATGTG